>CALNVZ010000174.1:56150027-56373888 GCA_940671915.1 Paracentrotus lividus
ATTTCACCTCTAGAGGATTGCGGCAGTCTGTATATATTTCAAATATGGCTACTTTTTGTCATGACGACTATATACACAGACATGGGCCATCTTGCATTGTTTATTATTCTGGTTTGATTGGTTTTGAGTAAGAGGTGTGATGGGCCGTGACATTGCTTTATTTTAACACTCTAGCAATCAGGCAAGTTCCTCACTCCCATTCTCATAAAAAGGTCCATTATTAAAGATTGGTATGCTGATGGTAAGGACCCCTCCATCTCTCTCTTCTTCTCTTCCTTTCTCCATCTCTTTCAACCTGTCTCCCACCACCTGTGTCCCCTCTCTTCCCCTTCTACACCTTTTCATCTTTTCTTCTCCACCATTTGTACCTCTTTTAGCTCTATATTACTCCTCCTCATCTCTCCATCTTCTTCCCCTTCCATCTTTTCAGCTCTCTTCCCTTTGAAGATCTCCCTCTCTCCCATCACCTGTATCCCCCTCTATCTTCTTTTTTCCCATCCCTCTTTCTTTCCATATCTATTTTTACTCCACTTTTATCCCTTTCCACTTACATTTAATGAAATTAATTTGAAATTTTCTCACATTTTGCTCACATCAGGAGGTGCCGAAAAAATGTAACCAATCACATGGCCAGATGCACTTCACAAATTTTTATTTTTCATCCCTCAGCGCAATAAATTTCACTTTTACAATATCTAATCTTCTCTCTCATTTCCCTATTCCTTTTTTTCTCCCTCCCTCACAACCTCACTCCTTTTCTTGCTTTTCACTCCATCTGCCCTTCTATCTTTCTGTCTCTCTCTTTCTTCCATCCATCTCTTCACACTCGAACCTTTCCATCCAATCCTTCTGCATATCTCTTTCACAATCTTCCACCCCACTCTCCCTCTCTTACATCCCACCCTCCCTCACTTCTAACCACCCTCCTCTCTTCTACACCACCCTCCTCTCTTCTACCCCACCCTTTTCTCTTCTACCATACTCTCCCTCTTTTCTACTCCAATCTTCCTCTCTTCTACCTCACTCTCCCTTTCTTCCACCCCACTCTCCCTTTCTTCCACCCCACTCTTTCCTCTCTTCCACCCCATCTCTCTTCCTCTCTTCCTTACACCCACTCTCACTCTCTTCCACCCTACTCTTCCTCTCTTCCACCCTGCTCTTCCTCTCTTCTACCTCTCTCTCCCTCTCTTTCCACCCACTATCTTCTTTACACCCCACTCCTCCCTCTCTTACACCCCAATCTCCCCTTCTTAACCCCACTTCCCTCTCTTACACCCCACTCTCCCTCTCTTACCCCCACTCTCCCTTCTCTTCCACCCTCACTCTTCCTCTCTTCCACCCTGCTTTTTCCTCTCTTTCTACCTCACTCTCCCTCTCTTCCACCCACTATCCTCTCTATACCACCCACTCTCCCTCTCTTACACCCCACATCTCTCACCTCTTCTTACACCCCCTACTCCTCCTTCTACCAATCTCCACACCCGCTCTCCCTCTCTTTCACCCCACTCTCCCTTCTCTTACACCCTGCTCTCCCTCCCTTTCACCCCACTCTCCCTCGTCTGTCCAACCCCCACTCTCCCTCCCTTACACCCCACTTTCCCTCTCTTTCAAACCCTCTTGCACCCTTCAACCTTTTGTAGCCTGATTAGAAAGAGTGGTAAAGACTGGAGCAGCAGGGTAGATTTCAATTTAGATGTGAGCTGACAGCATATTAGAGTAGCAAAAATGAACCAATTATACTATGTTCTAATATAGAATATTAGTACAGTCAAAACAGGGCATTCCTTCAAGTTTCAGTAGCATGAACAGCAAACTAGAGTAGCAAAACTATATTAGATATTTCACAATAATACCGTTTTGTTGTCTTCAAAAGCAAAATGTATAAACACACTATGTTTTTTTACCCTTTTTTAAGCTGGGGAAATTTGATTTTTGTAATGCTATTGAAAATCTTTTTTAAAAAAGAGTAGACATTGAATATCTAGTTCTATTTTTCAACATCATAAGTTTATGCCTCGTATTTAGTTATAATTTGATTAAATACATTGTAGTCATTGATTTGTCTCCAAATGCTATTTTCAAAGCACTCTTCATTTGTAATCTTTTGTAATCTTATTAAAATGCATTGAATACTCTATTGTCGCCCTATTCTATTGACAAACCTCTCCTAATATTTAGTTACTGTAATCAGAAAATCTGAAAACTCTAATTATGCCTGGAAATTTGATGGAAACATCAAGCCATGAGACATCTTTCTTTACTCTTAGATACCGTCATGATTATGGAGCCATTGAAAGCAATGTTAGACAGCATCAAGTGTTTCTCTTCCCCTCTAGTCATTTTGTTTCATTATAGCCTTGTCGCCAGGCAAATGACAATTTACACAGTGATGTCTGCAACACATTTCTGCTGTGTTCACACCCCTTTTCTTCATTTTAGTATAGAAGTTACTCAACATTTAGATTTACCTTTCCCCATCTCGTGCTGTGTTCATAATCATTTTTCTTCATCTCAATCTGGAGGTTCAAGCATTCAAGCACAATTGGACATTTTTTTTTGCCTGCCTCTCTGTCTCAGTTTACTGTGTTCACACCATGAGTGTTGTATGATATAGATTATGCTTATGATTTTTATAGATGGTCATGGAAACTGCAGATTGTACTGTGAGTGGCTTGCCTCTACCTCAACATGATGTGTTTACATCCTTTTTTGTCCTAGCTAACGTTTCCAAAAGTATGTAGCTGTATATTGATATCATGTCAATGATAATAAGCCTCCAACCAGGCATGAGCAGTTGGTCATGAGGAATAACATAATTTCTTTCTTACCACCTTATCCTTGTATTATTTCCTGGGTCAAGAGTGGAATATGTAGTCTGATGATTTACCAAGTGATGTTCATGATATAGAACCACGTCGCAAACATAATCTGTGACTGCGCCTTATGGACAAAACATTCAATACAAGTTAGCATGTTAATGATTAGTTTATAAAGTGAGCACAATGTATGCCGTATCTACATATTGATTGTAAATATTGGCTTAAATTCTAATGAATATTAAATCTAGACGTTGCGATAATACACAGGTGGTAGACAGATATTAGAGTTCAAAAGTAATATGACATAAAAACAGTGGCGGATCCAGGATTTCATTACAGGGGGGGCCCAAAATCAGAATTTCAGATTTTGGTATACCCAATTTTTTTTCTCGTTACACCGAGCGAGCCAAAAGGTACACTCAATTTTTTTTCATGTCACGCTGGCCGAGCGATAAGCGGGAGGGGGGGGGCAGGGTAGGTGTTAATTTTTGGGGGCATTCGGCCATCAAAGAGGTCATCATGTATCAGCCATAGGGGTAAGGTTGGGGGTTAACCCCCCCCCCCCCTTTTTTTCAGGCCCCCCTGGATCCGCGCCTGTAAAATATGGGCAGTCAGTTATAAGAGAATATTGTATTTATTGAAAAACTAATGCCATGCCAATTATTTGGTATTTGGATGAAATAATGTTTACAAAAAAGGCTCCATACTGTGCATCCAATTTACCTATTGTTTGCATTGATGAAAAAAAAACCAGGGTGCCAGGACGCAACGATTTGTGATCAATTGCAAGTTCAGAAGAATGATTCTCATTGGTTACTGGCCAGTCTCTTCCATATAAGGCCTATGCAACAATTGTCTTGATTGGCCATTGACATTTTGCAATTGATTGCAAACCAAAGCACAGCTCTGAATGAGATATTGAGGAATGTCTCAAGAACAAACTCTTGGCTGAAAAAAATAAGCTAATAAACCCCCTCAACAGATAGTGTGATGTGAAATTACAATACACCTCCAGATTTACTATTTCCCTTTTGCCAAAGATCATAATCTCGGCTTTAGGCCTCAATGAAATATGACATCAGTTGGGAAATTGTCAGTATACTATAAAGACTCTAGGCTATGCAATTGTATTGCCATGTCTGTCTCTTTTTAATATTTGTAAAGATTTTTTTTTTTCTGTTTGTATTTCTTGCTTTGAATCTTATTTAAAAGGATATTTGTGATGCATCACATCGAAATCAGACACAAGTCGCCAAGTAAATTCAGCACAGTATCAAGGAAATCGGCAAAATAATAAAAAAAATCTTATTTGGGGGGATATATTTTTTTGATTTTCTGAATTTTCAATGTTTCTTGTATGCTCTGTAAAAAATTGAGTAGAAATGATTAGGGGAAAGTCTTTAAAATTGGATTGATTTGTTGCAATCTTTGACCCTTTTCTGGCGACTTGTGTCTGATTTTGATATGATGAGTCACATATTTGAAAGGAGATAATATTTAAGGAAGCATAATCCAGTAATCAAGTTTAATTCTTCTATGCCTTTAAGATGAAATTTTGCATACTTATGTAGGATTATAGAGGCGGTCGTTTTACAAACATGCTGAAAACATACGTGCATGCATGTAGTAGCATGCTAGTGTAGTAAAGACTGGTTCTTCAATGGAATCCTGTTGATGAAGTTTATACCAGACGAGACCAGATGTCTCCAATTATATCTCAACGTGATGGGAATTCAATATAAATTTGCAGGGTCGGGAGAAAATTGAGAGACTCTTACAAAGAGAAAGAGAATTAAAAAAAGAAAAATGTTCTTGCCCTTTCCTACAAATGTTTTGATTAAGAAATATACTATGGTGTTTCCATTTGCTTACTCTTGTTGTAATCCTAAGGTTTAAGATAAGAGTTCAGGGGGTATATAAAGATCATTGATGAAAAATTATACTTCAGAAAGAAGGAGATTCTTTTAGTTTGTCTACATACATGTATACTTTGATAGGTCCTACTAAGAGTGTGTTCAATGTCCAGTTTCAAATTTATATGCCAACATGAATCATGATACAAAACGCAATTACAAAACGCAGATATAAAGAGAAACAAAGTGTGTGTTCATTGTCCCCCATCCCCGGTCGTAAAAGTAAACGTGTTTCAAATCTCGATTCGAAGGAAAATTTAAACGCCGAAAAAGATGCGTTTTGAAACACAATCAGCTTCAATTTTATGACCTTGAGCATCGCGATTGCAACGAAATGCGACACTGAACAGGACTGAGTTTTCAAACGTGTTTAAATGTGTTCTCGCAGTGGAAGCTTCCAGTGCAAGTGAAAGAGGGAGAAGATGTTTGTTTTTTTGAGAGCGGGGAATTTAAAGACGATGGAAATATAATCAGCTTTAAATTTTTTACATTGAACGTTGCACCGCTGATCGCCGTGTTTGTGTTTGTGTTTTGTAATTGCTTTTTGTATCATGATTCATGTTGGCGTATAAATTTGAAACTGGACATTGAACACACCCTAATAGAGCAAACAAAACAAAAAAAAACAAAAAAAAACCTGTAGGGGAAAGGGAGATGGAAATCAATAGAGAAAAACATTTCAAATTTATATGTTATGATTTAGAATTACATCAACTAGTAATCAGTCTGAAAGACAAAAGAAAAAGGATGAAACTTCTCAATTCCTCATAGGATTCACTATACTTTGATTCAGAAATTCAGAATGCCTTATTTTGAAAACTGCAGGATTAGATAGAGAGAGAGGGCAAACTTTCAGGTCACTTTCCCAATATTTTGATTCATAAGTACCCACTTCCACCAAAATCCATTGGCTAAATTGACAACCTATTAAAGCATAACATCTTTTAGTGAGAGTCAGAAGGATACTAATGATGTGTAAAATGCATGAATGAATGCCGTTCTTGCTCCCAGTGGCTTTCATGTGTACTAATACCATGTATGAGAGCCAATATTCTATTACATGAAGAACAAGCGTCGTGCATGGCGGGATTGGCTGATTACCTACATGATGGAGGCGTACAAATAACCCAGAGGCGGAAAATGAAAACGAGTGATCAGTATGGAACGACAAATTGTTATGATTACATACTGGGCATCTTTATGGATTTTCCCTTTCTCCCAATGAATATTAAAGGAAACGGAGAGCCTTGAGGCACGAGGTAATATCGGATGATTTGGAAAAGAGGTAGAATTTGCCGCTCCTCCTGGCCTCTGATTGGAAGGATGGATGATGGCTGAGAAACGTTGATGATGTTATCATAAGTGGAAGAAGGGGATCGTGAGCGCGCCTATCATAACACCTTTCGATCGGCAGGCTGAGGATCAATAGGGCAAGCTAGGGATTCGCTTGGGTAAGGTAAGGTTTGGTTGGGGCTGGTTGGGGCTGTCTCCAAACTCACTTTTGATAACTGGTGAAATCGTCTGTGATTGTGTCCTTGTTGTGATCATGCAAAATTCCATGGAAATTGATTGAGTTGGTTTATCTTTCCGAAAACACGATTATGTCTTCATTTGGTACATTTCATAACATTGTAAACGTTTGATAATAACATAAAAATAGGCCTTAATTACAAGTTATAGTTTATTCTTATGAGATAAAATAATAAACAATAGTAATAAAGAAGTAATGGAGATATACACCTGAATAGCAATCCAAAAGAAACTAGAAATTGAATTCGTCGTTGGGACGAATTAGGTGGTCTGTCCAAGAAATACATAAGAAATGAAAGAAGAAAGATGGAAGAAAGATAAAACAAAGAAATATATAGGATATGGTATAGAAAAGATGAAACAAAGAGGAAATGCACAGACGTGATAACTGATACATGTATGCGCACAGTATACAAAGCAACTGTAGTTATCCTATATAGGGTTGTGTACATAAGTCACTTAAAATTACATTTCAATTAATATAAAAAGCAAAATATACATTATTGGCTATTGTATGTGTGTTGTAGTGACCGAGGAAGACATTTACATTTTTTTTTAAAATGTGGACATACGGGACTCGAACCCATGGTCCTTTGATTTCAAGTCAAACGCCTTACTGATTGAGCTAAAATTTGCCTATATGGATTACACGTAGAACGGAAAGTTCGAAACAGCAAAAAAAAATTCAATACGGCAAGTTAAATAAGTCATGATTCCGAATTCTGATTTTAAAAAACGTACCATATGTTCAAGAGAATTTCCTTGCCTACAACCTATTAAAATTTCAGAGAAAATGAAGCAGAAATGATGGAGGGAATGCTCATTACAGGTCGGCATGCAGTTTAAAGTTTCAACTAAAAGTCCTCCCTAATAGAGATTACACGCAAAATGAGCCGAAAAGACATACCTTTAAAAATTGTAATTTTTAACAATGATACGTTTCTTTAAACAAAAAATAAAGGTCATAACACAGAAAGAATATATCCTCAGTTACAACATATTGAAATTTGGGAGAAAATCGACCAATATTTACGGAGTTACAGTCAGATTTGCAAAAATTTTATGACGTCATAAAATAAAAATGAAAGTTTTGAGTTTCGACACCATTTTGATGACGTCACGATATTTCAGGGGATAAAATGAAACATGAAATCATGTCTCCAACTCATACTTTATTGAAATATGAAAAAAAAATTGGGGGTTCATGGACTATCTTAAGAGCTATGGAGGATTTTCAATAGGCATGTTTTTGCCCATATTTGGCCTACAGTGAGAGTACGCGCGCGCGTGCTGCAAACTTTGATGGAGGCTCATTTCTTTATTTGTAATCGTAGAAAGCTGATTAAGGTATCAAATTACTCAGAATTATATTATCAATGCATATACATAAAAGAAACGGCGATTCTGTGTTGTGTAAGGGCGTTACGCGCGAAAACGCACGCGCAAATTTTCGAAATGCTCAAAATGACCTGAAACGTATTCTAATTCGGACTAAAATTGATTTTGAGCATTTCTTAATTTTGATGCACGCGTACGCGTGCGTCGTGACCTTTGAGTGACCTATGATGACATGGTCTGATGACCTTTGACATGAAATTGATGTTCTGTGAATATGAATAATTTTGAACGATTTAAATTGATGATATGATCAATGATAGAATTTTACAAAATGGCGTCTGGATGACGTCATCATGACTTGATGACCTTGAAAAACTTCGATGCACATCTTCATAGTGACATCCATTGATGTCATAAAATTGAAGGAAATCGATCTGATAGATTAAGAGATAGAGTGGACACAAAATATTGGCTATAAAAATAAATAAATAAATAATAATAATAATAAAGAAAATTCTGACAAAATTAAGAGGTGATCTGTCAAAGACAGACCACCTAAAAAGAACCAAACAAATGAAAAACCAATCTATGAAACTCTTCTTGAGGTGTTAAAGATTCCTCTTGTAGTTTCAGAATTTATTAATGTCTGGATCTTGCTAATCACTTTTGGTAATAAAACCAAGATGATGATTGAAAAAAAAAATCTGAGTGTCCTACATGGTGTGGTAATGTTTACGTCTTGGGGCATTTCTGTAAGAATGATTTCAATATTAATTCAAAACAATAAGATTTTTAATATGGCAATTATTACCGTGTTTACACTGTGACTCGGCTCTATGTCGAATCCTCAGGAAGGGTTCAACACTGCAAAGAGCGAACCTGTGATCATGTTTATACACAACAAAGGCAAGTTAAATACGGCTGACAGATCATGAGCCGAAGTAAAGGGACATCATTAATGTGTACGATGATGTACCGCCGAATTCCACCACTGACCTCAAGGTCATCAAGTTTGAAATGGCTTTCCGTTTACGTACAGAAAAATTGCCATGTCGAACCCGCCTCCTTAATCGAAACCTACATCTCTGGCGGAGCAAAAAGGGCATTTCGAACTTGAGTCAAGGATCACACTGATCCTGTTTATCCAACAAAAAATTATGGTGTCGCACCCCCGAGCCAAGTCACAGTGTAAACACGGTATAAGTATTTGCATCACATCCGGATATATGCCCCAGACACACCATCAATCTAATTAATATTCTCCAATACTGTGGCTTATCTATATCTTGTTTTAATGTATTGCAGATTTGGTGTCCATCTCTTCCATCAGCCTGGGGTGTTGAGTACATATTATCAATCCAACATCATTTATTTCCCCAGTGATTTTTGGATAGTCTTCATGAGAACACCTCCCTTGAGACGGTGACAGATAATAGATTTCAATATTTGATACAGTTGAGATTTTAATGTCTAATGTCGTCATACATACAAAGTGATATCAAATTTGTGAAGAGGAATACATCATAACCCTACTTTTACATCAGCTGACGTACTTTCGGAGATGGATTTGTTATCCATCCAATATCATTGATATCTATGCAGTGTGTGTTGATGTTGGGTATATCTCTCTCGGGATAGTGATGGCATATTGATGGGGTTTTTCTTTACTCTTTATCCTCCATTTCGGGTACTTTCTAAAAGAATCCATCTCATCACGTTGATTTCCCAATAGAAATCATGCAGTGTTCCAGTATGTCTTATATTATATTATAGCCTTCCAACACCATACATTCAAAACCTGTTACATCACCCTAGTGATTATAATAAGGATCCTGCTTTTTACGATGCTTAGGGAGTTTTGAAAATGGAGATGGTGTATGATGTATGTCAGTCGTCAACTTAGAGTAATCTGTTTTTTACTAAAATGGCATGTTGGGAATAGAGATATTGGTTTTAATGTCGAAAGAAAGTGTTGAAAATGGAAATTTAAAATCAATATCATTTTACTTGTCTAGAGCACATACACAAAAATTAAGGAAAAACAAAACTTTTTTTTTTTTTTTTTTTTTTGGGGGGGGGGGGTCCAGTGAGAAAAAATGGTGTACCCTGATCGTAAAACAACTCTTATTGCTGTGAGGGAGTTTTTAAAAAAAGGCATTCATTTATTTTTAATGGATTGTTTTTCTTGGTAATGTCATATTTCTTTTATGACAAATTTATTTTCCATATACAGTGGTTGCAAAAATTATTAGAACACCCGAAACTACACAAAGTCTATGGGATTCTCAATGGCCTAGTTCATTTGCCGAAGTAAGTTTAAGGATAACTTTTTGGTTCTGACAGCTTTCATGACTCTATAGCATTGAGTCTTATGCATCTTGTGATACCAAATTTATAAAGTTTTGACAATCAGGTAATGCGCAGCTTTAAAAAATTGTTGCGCTATGCGCTCTCAGTTTCCCCATAGACCGTGTATTAAACATGTACATTGTAGTACAAATGCAAAAATATGAAATTCTAATTACATATGCTTAAAGCTCAAAAAGTGATTAATCTTGAAGTGTGTAATCTTGCAGGCTTATTCATTCTTACATGCCCCAAATACATACCAAGTTTCCGAAAATTTGGTCACCTGGGGAGGGGGTGGATTGGCACCATCCCCTGGTCGTGAGATAACTGAAGTAACCCTGCCAATTTAAGGTTCAGATTATTTTTCATGAAATGAAGAAATTTATTTATAAATACATATATTTTAAAGGAAAATTCATGAGCAATTTAGATATGGTGAAAAATTAACGGTCATTGGAAAGGGGGACTTAAATAGCGGCTCTGGATTAAAAATTTGGGGCCCCTCAAAAATAATTTAAAAATCCCCACATAAGATGTTACTACATGTACTTCACCCTACCTTATTATGAATGCCATTTTTGACATCCTCAGGAAATTTCCTTTCAGAAAATGTATACTTTTGTAGGGAGAGGCTTAAAATTGTTAACGTTATGACACTTTGATCCTGATAGGGGCAAGATTTTTAGATTTTTCAATTGGTGGTGTAACGTAAAAAAGGGCGACTTGGGGGCAAGTTCCCAACAATTTAGTTTTTAAAGCATAGCGATGACTTTCGGAGACATTCCAACCATTTTATAGGTATTTAAATGGTCAACTGAATGAAAATAATGAAAATCATTTAAATATACTTGGTGTTCTAATGATTTTGGCCGCCACTGTAGATGAAAGAAATTCCTTTTGAAGCAAGAAATGTCAAAGTGACAATAAACAAACATTTCAACAAATTTGGAGGACTATATCATTACTCAACATAGCATACCTGTAGGAGAAATAAATTCTAGTAATATCATATTGAGGGTGAAAGGAATATTAATCCTGCCCAAAACTCAAGGCAGCATGTACTATGAACAGCCATTGTAAATTGACTTGGGGGTTTGCAGGTAATAGTACCAACACCATATTAAATTACAATCAAATGCATTAGGTAATTGGATTTCCCAAATGTGTGGTTCATATTACATGAATTTCAATCATATCTTGCAAGCTTTTAGAGGAATATTCCGAAAGATTGTACCAATATATAATTGACATACTGGTACATTTTACATAGTTGTTGTTGTTGTTGTTTTGTTTTTTTTAAACTGTAATTTTAGAAATTAAGGAAATATGTCAAGAGAAAACAACTTAATTAGGCTAGACAGTTTTCTCTGACTATAGTTAGTGGTCATGTAAGATTGGCAATGTAGATCAGGCAGTGCTTTTAAAATATGTAGATCAGCGCTATTCCAGCGCTATTCCAAGACACTTTTGGCAAAATAATAAGAAATTTAATGAATAGGCCCCAGGGATTCATGTTACAATGTAATACACTGTGAGCAAATATGAATAATGTTAAAATGATGAAGTATGATAATAAAGCAGAAATGATCACCAAAAAGAGTGCAAGAAAAGGAGCCAAATACACAAAATCAATATGAAAACATCAATCAATACAAAATCGAAATTAGTACCAGTGTCAATATCAATATCAAATATGACATTGAGAGTGAGAAACTATATTTCAGAATTGTAAATGATTTTGATAATAGTAATACAGAAGATTAATCGATTTTGTACAAATATTCAGAGTTTTGATGAAATTATCAATTATCATTATCAATATTTTCAAAGAATCATTAGGTTGATATCACTACACAATAATAATTTCATCACAATGAATAGAAACTACATACTAAAGTGTTAGCTCAGTGAATACAGCGTCTGCCTCATAATCAGGAGGTCGTGGGTTTGATTCCCTGCTGCATCATACCAAAAAATTTAGAGATGGGAGGTGCTGCTACCCTGTTTGACGTTCAACAAGGAAGGGCAGAGCAACTTTGATCTGGCGCTGCTCAGTGGCTGCAGGGCCCATGATCAATTGGGAAAAAATAATTTGTGTTCCATCTTTTGTGCGGCTTCTGAGGCTATTTAAAAAAAATAGGTGATAGGTGATCTAACCTTAGGTTTTGTAAAATGCACCAAAGAAAAGGCATTTTTACCAAGTTCTACACCAGGACAACTACCTTCGAACAATTACCCCCAGACAACTACCGCCCCCCCCCCCAGGAAATACAGTAGGGTTTTAGGATTTAGGTGTAGAGTAAAGGGGTAGATATTGAATGAGGGTAGTTGTCCGGGGGTAATTGCCCAGGGGTATTTGTCCAAGGGGTAATTGTCCAGGGGGTAATTGTCTTGACCTTGTCTTGATCTTGACCAAGACTAGCTACCTGATTATTATCTTATAATTCAGATGTTTGTTTTATATTCTACACGTACCGATGTGTAGCTGTGCGCATCTCATTTAATTAATATCCAGAGTGAACTATTGACCCACGAATGGATGGTCTCCTATGGGCAATTCCACGGTAACTGACGTTACACACGACCAGAATTTTCTACATTGTTTGTACTGCAGTTACATAAATAAGAATACGTGGGTCTTCATATTAATATACCTAAATAAGTAAGTGTAAAGGAAGAAGTTTTATCTAAAAATTCCACTTAAACATTATTTCCATTGAAACGCCAAGCAAAAACGTGTCGGTAACTGACGTTACAGAAAACGGACATGCAAAATCATGGTGTTTGATCAAATCGCAATATCTCATGTCCATGACATGTCATAATGATAAGTCTTCCATGACATCATACCTAGGTCCTTATGAACAGATTTGCAAACTAAGGAGAGATTTTTATAATTTTTGTTTACGCTGGGGAAACTTTTGTGAAGACATGTCGGTAACTGACGTTACCCTTACATCTTCTATAGACTTTACACATGTAAAATCCCAATTTTGAATTGGATCGAAATATTTTGTGTTCCGGGCTTCTGAGGATTATGTGTTCGATATGATATCATACCTATGTTCTAGGCAACAGATTGGCAAAATAAGAAGTGATGTAATCATTTTCCTCTTATTCAGTTAAAACAATACTGTGACCATAACAGTTTTACACATATATTTCCTATAGGGTTTGTACAGAATATTTTGAAAATTTTATTTCTTACTACTTTTAAGAACTATAAATTCCATCACATATATTATAAACAAGGGAATATTTTAGTATTAAGACATTAGAAACTCTAAAATAGTATTTTGATTGATTAATACACGTAGGATGTCCCACACATGTATTTTTGTGTGTAGTGCATGTGAATCTTGGAAGAATTATAAAAAAGTGGTCGATTCTAAATCCTCATAGCACACAACAGTTCTTAAGTGAATTGATTTTTAAAAATCTCTTTTAAAGAGTTTCTTCCTCAATTCAAACTTAAAATGTATAACTGCAACAGTAATTTCCGTTTAACTCATTTTGTACAGTTGTGATCCGCAGTCATAAAATGCGGAAGTTCAAAGCTAGGTAATAAACTTTAATGAAAATTACTGTTCGTCTTGGCATCAAAATGAAATCCTGTTAAAGTAAAGTGCTTGTTCTGTGCTTTGTTTTACCACAAATTATGCTTACATCTTAGCAGATGCCCAGACATTGGAGCTATGATCATACTTTCTTTCTTTCTTTTTTTTTTCTTCACTTATTTACAGAGAGAAGTTTTTAAATACAAATAATAATTTTATTTAGATTTATCATAACATTTAAAATTATAGGCTCATATTCCAAATTCAGAATATTTAGAAATGGAACCTTGATCACACCAATAGATAATCCACTGAAAATCTAAAGCAGATTTGGAGGGGCTTACATGTTGTACACTGCATGGGTTTCCAAACTCTTAAATCATTAAAAGAAGAAGTTACCATTGGCACTGGCAGTCTTTTTTATTGCTAGATGGTTAGTTTAAGCAGTGGTAATTAGTTCAGATGCATACAGGAGTCCAAATTATAATTGTTTTCTATGAAAAGATAATGGCATCATGGTAACTGACGTTACACTAGGTCATGGTAACTGACGTTACACAAATTGGTTGTCAATTTTGACTTGATTGTATGTTGAATATCTGAAGCTTAGCTATTGATAATAATGAGATGCAGTCATACATTAGAAATCTTAATTGGCATAGTTGATACTGTCTCCGTTGCGGAAAAAAATTAACAAGTTCATGTTTTCGGTAACTGACGTTACACTGCAAATGAGGGTTGATTAAATCTAAGTTTTTGACCAAAGTCACAATTGAACCAATTTTTTTTTTAATATCGTTTGATAAAGTGTCTCTCTAACAACTTTATCCATGTGAAAGATTATCGGGAACAGAAACGGTTTAGTTGAGAAAATGAAAATGAGTTTCTTGTTAATATACCTTTTCTATACAAAAAAAATATTGGAATACTTCAGCGTATGATTAGAAGGTGAAAATGGCCGCCATCAGAAATTTTTTTATTGATTCTCAAAACTTCAACTCATGTATTTTTTGAAAATCAAAATAATTTTAACCAAATATCATTTTGAATTTCCGGCACCCTTGTCCGGATTTCTGTGGAATTGCCCCTATCAATTCTGTCAGTTCCATCATTTATGTCATGCATACCAGTTTCCATGGTAACAGTGCTTAGTTGCAATTACCCACTTTATGTTGCAGAGTTGACTGACTCCTAAGGGACTGGTATCACTGTAATGGGAAGAATTCTCATTTTTTTCTCTGCATATAGACAATATTCTATCTTTTTTTTCTTCTTTTATTCTGATAGCCACAGTACACCTTCCATAGATTAGTATTGTAGTTATTATAATGAGTTTTCCACAAAATACATGCTCAGATTTTATTGAATGTCAGTATTGACATCTCTGCATGGCACTGGACTGAAATTCAAAATACTGGCTAAAATATTTAAATCTTTATCATGCTGTTTATGGTTATTCTGTTGATTAGTTGAAGAAAAAACAAAACAATTAACATTAAAAAAATAGGAAAACAGCATAGATGCATCAAGATAAAAAGAGAAAGGAAATAAGGAAAAAATGACTCTGTGCATTAATTACTTTACTTGATTATATACTAATAAATAAGACCCCTTTAATTGAGAGCATTTGTAATATGACAACACCTTGGTCGAGTATGATAAAGTTAGATTGATAATCTATAGATAATCTTTAAAAATACTGTTCAGACTTATCTTGAAAAAGTTATATTACTGCATAATCTGCAGTGAATGAAGAAGAAGCCTTAGGATTTCTTGAGAAGGTAACATGGCACAAAGATTTGAGTGACACATAAAACTTTTGACCTGCACTATGTATGTTTTAATGATTTTGAAATGCTGCTCAGGTTTCATAGAGAGGCAGCTGTTTGGGAACTTGAATCAGTTCAATTGATCATTGCAGCACTGTTTAAGTACCACCTGCACATCGTACATCGATCAAAAATGATTTTTATCACCGACCGAAGAAGATCATCTCAAACAATTACCATGTTGTACATTATTTAAACAAATCGTGTGAAATGAAGTATTTGCATTTCTACATGTTTTTATATTTACTTTGGGGGAGGGGGTGAGTTAACCTTATGTTTTCCACTTTTGAGTAGATTGCTCTTTCAATATTTAATGTGATTATGCTCTGCCTTTTTTCTTCTTTTTTTTTTCAGGTATTTCCTACATATTTTAAGGTTTTGAATGCTTTGATGGACTATTAAGTAGATTTGACCAAGATTTTGAGGATGAAGAGATTCTCAACTTATTGTATGATTGAATCTTTTATGTGACGTCATCTGAATACCTGCTATTGCTGTGACGGAAGGCTTTATGAGACTGGAATTGCACGCTCTATAAAATTGATCTTTTATCATCAATTGGAGACCTTCTATGACTGATGATGTCTATCCTAGCATTGATCTGTTGGTTTATCTTCTGTTGGAGCTAGAAGGGTCTTAAATCTTTGTCATAGTATATGGGGCAACATCCTTTTTACTCTCAGCACATGATAGAGAGGGCTAAATCTGACTAACTATGACAAAAGGAAACAAATAAAAAAAAATTTCCTTAGTTAGAAAAAGACACTTTAAAAAGACATGTTTTGGATTTAATACAGTCAACCTTGCCTATAGTCAAAAATACATTTAAGTGAAATAATTGCCAGCCTAATATCTCTTTAAATCATCCTCTCTTTATATTCTTTTGTTTTTAATCAGTGGAAGATATTTTTTTTCAGTCCTAATAGATTTGAATGTGGCAAGGTGTGAGTAATATCAATATGGCTCCTGATACTTGTCTTACACTCCGAAAAGCACTTTGTGAAAGTATTTGTACATTTAACAAAAAAAAACTCTGAAATTTGTACTGTTTGTCACTTGTGACCTTCTGTCAAATTTCGATGGCAGTGGTGCATTCTAGCAAATTGATTTGCGTATTCAACATCTTGAGCAGCCAGGCAAGAAGGAAGCAATTAAAAGATGAGATGAGAGCAGGGTTCCCACAGTCATGGAAAATCCTGGAAAAATTTGTGGTCAGGGAAAAGTCAGGGAATTTGGAACATTTGTGAAGAGTCATGGAAAAGTCATGGAATTCTGTTTTCAAATTTCTGTGGGAACCCTGGGATGGCTGTGAGGGGAGGTGGAGGCCATCATTACGTGTCTGATTTTGGAAACCATGCCATAAAGGAAGTCATGGAAAGCAGCAACTTAGTCATGGAAAAGTCATGGAAAAGTCATGGAATTCTGTTTTCAAATTTCTGTGGGAACCCTGTGAGAGAGAAATATTTGTGCATTATTGATTGATATGAGAGGTGAGGTGGAAGAGGGTTATAGGACGAAACCAAGATTCTGAGAGAGATGGAACCCGTATGACAGATACTTCTTCATTATCAAAATCACCCTGAAGTTGAAAAATAGCCTACTATTTTTTATCCATGAATTAAACGGATCAGAGAATATCATACCTATTCATAGATTTTGATATGAATGGCATGATACTAGAAACGAATATAGCATGAGATCGATAGCTAGAGGTAGTATGAAAGACAATCAGACCTGCTTAGCCTGAAATAGTTTTCATTTAACAAAAACTGACAAGAATGTGGTATTGAATAGATTCTGATATGAATGGTGCAATAGAAACGGATATACACGTAGGATGAGATCGATAGATGACGGCAGTGTGAGAAATAGAGAGACATGATCATCCACAAGCGAATATTTACTGTACAAACATAGAGAAGGAACTATTTATAGAATTTGATATGAATGGCATAATACTGGAAAGGAATATACATGTATGATCAAAAGCTAATGAAAGATAAAATCCTGCGAATCCAAAAACATTTTTATTTTACTAAATCTGAAGAAGAAGCTTGGCATTGAATAGATTTTGATATAAATGGTGTGGTAGAAAGGGATATGGGAAGGCAGTATCGTATGAAACTCAAAAGACTTGCTTACTGTATTCGCTGTTATTTTTGCGCGATTAATTTTTCTTGAATTAGCTCTGCATGTTTGTAAGCTTGCAATTCAACCCTCCCAATACATGCATAAGAAAGCATGCCCATATATTCCACAGGTTTTTAAATTCGCGCCTGCCGATCTTACCGCGAAATCCGTGAAAATTAATGTACCGTGAATATTTCCACGAGTACAGTATCCTTTAACATTTTTCATTAAACAAAAACAGAAGAGAAAGTGGCATTGAATAGATTTTGTTATGAATTATGTGTTAGAAATGGATATAGGATGAGATCGATAGATGAAGGCAGTGTGAGATATAGAGAGACATGATCATCCACAAGCAAATCTTTACTGAACAAATATAGAGCAGAAACTATTGATAGATTTTGATATGAATGGTGCGGTAGAAAGGGATGAGATCGATAGATGAAGGCCATGTGAGATATAGAGCGACATGATCATCCACAACCAAATATTTATTGAACAAACATAGAGAAGGAAACTATTGATAGATTTAGATATGAGTGGTAAGGGATTTCAGGATGCAAAAGAGACAGAGATATTGAGGCAGTATTAGGCCATGCGTTTTGAGTTGGGCCCTAAAAAAAGGTGGAGTTGTGGCATCTGCTCCTCAACTATGATTTTGTTTATCGATTTACTTAAAAACTATACAAGCAATATAGCTGAATTGGGCCTTAAATTAAGGCTCTCATATAGGGCAACAAAATACATGTTTTTAAAAATGTTACAATTTCATCATTGTCTGTAAACTGTTAATTAACGAGAGGCAGGGGTGGAGGAGGAGCCGCCCAGGAGGAGCCGCGCAGCAAATATGGTACATGTGCTGTAAAACAGAGTTAAATCATGTTCAGAGATCGATTTTTTTTTTTTTTAAATTGAAATGCATTCACCCTTCTGAAACACTTGCAACATGTAATTTAGCTTGTTTATGATCCATGGAAGTATTTATAAACAGTTTAGTGTTGTACACTAATGTGACTGTACTATATAAATAACAATTTCTTTACAGCTAAAGGGCTCTTATATAGGACATTACCGTTTACCAAGATAAAGGGATTTTCACATTTCAGTACTCATTTGCTACTTCTATCTGCTTTACCAACTTATATAAGATCCTTCATTACATGTCTAGTATCTTAAACAGTAAGTTACAATACTTAGAACATGGCAACAAGGTACATTTTGTTAAAAAATTGAAATTTTCGAAGTCATCTTTCAAGCCTGGAGCAAAATTCAGTAAACTCTCCCAGGGTATAGAAAGTTATACATGTTTGGAAAGCTCTAAATGTGACGAGTTCAAATCTGCAGTAAATAATGTTGTAGGGTAAGCAGTATATTTTTGCAATTTTTTTCCAAAGCCATCTTTTTTCATGAATTTTTCAGGCTTTAAGATTCATAACCTTTCAAGGGCGCCACCTATGTTAATTTTAAGCGCATTTCTGAACTCAGACATACAGCTTCCAGAAAATGTACACTTTTGTGGGTTAATATAAATTTTGAAAAAGTTACAACCACTTTCATGGAAATGCGCACGATTAGTACAAATTTTGAGTGTGTCACACAACATGGGCCCAACTTAAAACGCATGGCCATTAAAGAAAGATAGACATCGACAAACATATTTATTGAACTAACACATATAGGAGAAACTATATAGAATTAGATGAAAGTGGTATAAGGTAGAAAGGAATGTTAGGATGCTAAATAGAGAGAGATGGAGGCAATATGAAAAAAGAGAGACATCCACAAACATATTTATTGAACAAACATAATAGAAGAAACTATTAATAAATTTTGATTTGAATGGTAAGATAGAAAGGGATAGTTTTGAGATGAGAGAAATGGTGAACAAACATAAAGGTGAAACTATACGGTGAGTATAAGTGAGAAATGCCGATTGAAATATCACATCATGGTGTGCTCTCTAAAAGTTTTTTTTTATTTTTTAATGAAACTATATAATTTAGTTGTTTTTATTGTTTTTTTCTCTACGAAAACACTGATTGCAGGAGGACTGTGCGCTATACTGTATATTGATTTGTATTTCCTCTCTTTTTTTACTAGAACACCAATGATTGTTGGGGGACTCTCCAATATATCTAAGAGATGGATTTAATGATTTAATCATAACATTAATTTGTATTTCCTCTATGTCATGACTTGAACACCATTGATTATCAGAGGACACTTTACTATATCTAAGAGATGATTTGAAGATCTAGATTTAATGATTTAATCATAAGATTGATTTGTATTTCCTCTCATTCTTGACTAGAACACCAATAATTGCTGGAGGACTCTTCACTATGTCTTTAAATGATTTTAAGAGATGGATTTAGTGATTTAATCATAATATCAATATATATATCTTCTCTTTCTTGAATAGAACACCAATAATTGCTGGAGGACTCTTCACTATGTCTTTAGATGATTTTAAAAGATGGATTTAGTGATTTAATCATAATATCAATATATACATCTTCTCTTTCTTGACTAGAACACCAATGATTGCCGGAGGACTTTTCACTATATCTAAGAGATGGTTTGAAGAGCTAGGTCAGTACGACATGATGATGGATGTCTGGGGTGGAGAAAACTTAGGTAAGCATTCATTATTTTAATCATTAACTTGTAAGAGGGGAATATAATGACAATAAGGTAAATACATAAATGTGGTAGTAACATCTACAGTCTGTGTCAAATAAAATGGTACAAGTGGAAAAATTTTTTTTATAGTATGACGTTTAATCACAGCCTGCTATTGTTTGGTATTTTCATAAAGCAGGAAGATCAGACTTTCACCTGCAATTTTTTTCATCACATTTGGTGTTGTAATTTTTGAAATATGACTAGTTTTCTACAATCAAGAAAAATCCATTTTTCGCACGCCGTCCCATGCCTTTGTGTATAGGTTTCACATAATGGCCATGAAGTGCTCAATTTTGATTTGTTCCTCGTCGCACAAAATTTAGCCTATTGTAACTTTTGTTTTACGAAAGCAAATTATACAGAACAAAGCGCATCAGCAAGGAAATTCTTTTGCCTTTATTTTGGTACCACATACACACATTATCTGAAAATATTTCACACCTAAATATTTTTTCCCGACTGTACCATTTTTTTTTACACAGACTGTATTACAAATTTAATACCTTGTGGGTGCATTTCATGTTGTTGTCCATTTCTAGTGTTGCAATTGAAAAGATGATGTAAAAAGGTGGGTTTCCTATGTGTATACCTATCAAAATATAAATAGCTATCATAATATGGGTGAATAATAAATAATCATATAGTCTGAAGGATTCCAAATGCACACATAATCAAGTTATTATAAGTGCTCTCATCTCTTGCTATTCAATTATTTTTGAGGAATGGATGCTCTTTTACCTAGGATTTAGAGGAGGAAAAAATTGATTGGAAGTTGGTTGTTATATTTTACTTGAACTTTTTATACAATTTGCAATAGATGTCTTCCATTTCCTCATCATTACATTTTCTATTATGCTCACATAATGGAACACATTCTCTATTTTAAACTCTCAATTTTTCATTTGATATGCCTCGGTTCCCACAAATAGTATCAGCCTGGTGTGAAGATGCATTGTACATACATAATGCTTTTCTATTCCTCATCGCGCATAATCGCCTCTGAAAGCGGTAATTTGGAGTAAATATATTCAAGGAAGAGACGTGTTTCCTTCATAAAGGATGTCCGCAAACAAGCTTCCATGTCATTCTAATGAAAGAGTTAATATTTAATGCACGTAAAGTGCACTAAACCAGACTGGAGCTAAATTACCCATTCACCCAAGAGTCCTGCTGGCGCTCTCATACCAGTCTAAACTTTTTCTCCTTTCTCCCGTTATTGAGACAAGTCATGCGTAAGTATCTTATTGATGAAGCAAGCGCATGACTTACCACTCTTCTGCTTTGTTATCGCTGAAAGTGCGCCTAAATTATTGAATGGCGGGGATAGGCTTGTACATGACAGGGCACGTATCATGCCTGCATAATATACAGTGCGTATATAAAAAAAAAGGGTATTCCAAGCTCATCTATTTTGGCTATTTAAATGTAAATGTATAACATCATATAATTAAAGTCCCAGCTCATCTATTTTGGCTATTTAAATGTAAATGTAACATATAATTAAATTTAATTTAAGTAAGTGAAACCAGAGTAAGTGTCCTATAGAATGGAATATATATATGTAATTGTAAGCGATAATGTGTGACACCGGTGAAAGCATATCCATTGACAAAACCTAGCAAAAAAAAATGGATACTGTACCAACCTTCATTTGCAATTTACTCGGTCATGCATTACATCTATGATTCAAGAAAGGTATCATAGCAAAGGTGAATGGTTCTGTTATAAGATACAATTAAATTGCCAAAATAGATGAGCTGGGAACAAGGCCCTCTAGACATGGATTACCTTTTATCGATACACACTGTATAACGTCATGGATCCCTTGAATATGATGAGAAATATGTAGTTAAGACATCAAACAGTATACGTGTATGTTGCCATTATGGATGTTTGAAGAATAAACATCCTTCGGGAGTTTAGAGATGGACGGTTTTAATAGAGGAAGCATTTGATACGAAACATAACATGCACTGAAATGTCAAAATAATAGTGGTTTTGGAAGTCCGCAGCTGGAGATTATGCTTTTTAAATGGTGATTATATTAAATATCAGCTCTATCAACCAAGTGTCATTGCCCTCTTTGTTTAGCTGATTCTCTTTCTTCTTTTTAATGTATCCTTATTCATCCCTCCTGATTTTTTCCTTTCTTTTCTTTTCTTTCCCTTTTTCCCCTTGGGAGGTGGGGGGGGGGGGGTTCTCGTTCGTTCTTCTGCATATATCCTTAGATCCTGATGTACCTTGTCATACACTGTACCTGTACTTCTATATCTTCTCTGTATCCTTTCTCAAATCTTCATTTAATTTGAATTGTATTTATTTAGATATTCATTCCCTGCCTTTAGCTTTTGTGCTGTACTGCCAGACCCTTACCCCTCCCCCACCTCTCTCTCTCTCTCTCTCTCTCTCTCTCTCTCTCTCTTTTCTTGGGCAAGCCCCGCTTCTGCCACTCATGTTTTCTAGCAGTTTTCCCTCTTTTCTCACTCTTTTTGGAGAAGTTTGGGTGACTAGAAGAGACTGGCTGTTTTGTAGCCAAAAAGTCTCCATTTTATCTCTCTGTTGTCGCCGTTTGTAGCCCTTTTAAAAACGCAAATTTTGTTGCTTCAGATTTTCCCCCCACAGGTAATTTGTACAAAAAAACAGCAAATTTTGTCATTTCTACATAGCTTGCTCACTGTGATACATATCTTTTTTGTATATAGTTAAATATATATAGACTGTATCTGCTTGTCTTACAGAAATCTCATTTCGTGTTTGGCAGTGTGGAGGTAGTCTAGAGATCATTCCGTGTAGTAGAGTGGGACATGTCTTCCGTAAACAGCATCCATACACCTTTCCTGGGGGCAGTGGCAATGTATTTGCTAGGTATGTATTATTTTGCCGTCTCAAGCCATTAAGTGATGAAGTCAAAGATAATGTTGTTCAATTGAACAATGAATACAAATCAATAAAATAAGTTGATTAATGCATTGAACTTCAAAGGGTACAGTGTATCTTTGTATGTTCATTTTTCTTTATTTAAATAAATTACACAGTTTTTAAATTCTTTTGAGAAAAAAATACAACTGCATTACATTTATGATTAACATGGACAATTTAAATACTAATAAGACAGTTGTAGTTCCTGTCTTTTAATAAATATTGCTAGATTGAATATTGTGGGATTAGTCATAATAAAAATATCTGACATGATTTACTTTTAAGTAAAAATTGGTCAGTTGTTAAAAAAAAATTAGCTGGAAATGTTGGCCTCAGTCTTTTCCAAGACATCTGTCAGCATGCGTGGGAAGCCACATATGTTGAGATCATATGATATTTTCTGAGGTAGACTCTTTTACTTACTGATCCACGCAGCCTATACTACATTGTATCTTTATATTTTCTCATTTTCCCCCAACCTTTATAGGAATACACGAAGAGCAGCTGAAGTGTGGATGGATGAATTTAGAGAATTTTATTATGCTGCTGTGCCTTCTGCAAGAAATGTTCCCTTTGGAAAGTAAGTGCAAATCAGTTACCTACTACATGTATATATGATAAGTAATTAGTCATAAGTGTTAGAACTATGTCCCAATTATTATTAGAATCGTATAATCAGAGGCGTTTCCATTGAAGTATCCCTTTTGTTTTCATGAATGAAATATAATGAATTAAGTAGCCTTAAAAGAGCCACTGCCATGTCAGTTTCCCTTTGTTTCTGGCAGGTGATTTACACGTTAATTTGTGCCAACTTGAAAGATATATTTCTGAAACAGTGAAACATGCTTGCACTATATAGATAATTTCCATCATAATATTAAGTTGAAAATATGCAGCAAGTATAATGATCATATTCTATTGGGACCATTCAGTTCTTGAATAGAACAAATATATTTTGTTTGAACTAGTCGGCTGTGTTTACGTAGTACATGAACACCCGTAATCTATTTAATCGAAGTTTCAGCTAGGATCAAAATCTCAGGCTCTTTTTGACTCTATTTGAAGTAAACGGTGTTCTCGTAATTCATCCACTAAAGTTTCAGTTGCAGTTTTCATATGCTAATTGCTCATTTTGGGCAATTTGTGTTTGATAAATCAATATTAATAACTAATTGAAAGAAGAATTTCTGCTTGCTAATTTAACATCTATAAGGATATTTTGTGCATATCTGCCTTGATATAGTTTGGTTAATAATAAACAGATCTATAATTTCATTAATAAACTTGAGAATCAGTATAAATCAATAACAAATCACATACATGTATATTCATGCAGTGTTTGGGCAATGATTATATGTAGGTTTAATTTATTCTAACTATGCTTTACTTTATCAGATTTCCCTCAAACCTTGGTCATTGGTGTATAACTCTCGTTTTTTCAGTTATCAATATTTATATGCCACTGAAATAAAAGCCCTGTGCCACACTGAACTTCTTGAGGTGTAGGTCCATCACGATAATCTAGATCATCTAAGTTCCTGGTATAAAAGTACCATGTATCGATGACAAAAGGTATAAACCAGACATAAAGCATAAGCTATAGAGTACCGAAGTGTGATGTCATAACGGTGACGTTGTCATGGTTGCTGGTTCTAAACAATCTTGTGTTGAACAATAGCAAACTGATCGCACCAAAACCTGTTTGTGTATGTGCCCGAGTCTAGCCCGTTGCTGTACCGCATTTAGGCTGAACCTCATGCACAGGCTTTTTTGTTTAGAACCAGTAACTGGGACAACGGGCAATTATGACGCCAACACTTCGGTACTCTATTGTTGCTGAAAGCACAATCTTAGTGTTGATTGATTTTTTATATTTTCTCTTTTTGCCAATCAGTAAACATAGACCAGTTTACTAACATATTCAAATTTTATGCATACTTTTTTAACAAAGGTTGTGCTTGACAACCTTAAAGCTTGTCTGAGGGTTGCCATAGCAACATCTAATGTATGCAAACTGGATTCCATGTATTGTAGTTCATTCTTTTATTACAGCTTGTTTGAATACCTTGTTACTATGTCTCCTGGAAAAATTATGCATTAAATTTAAATATTTTAGTAAACTGGCCCATTGCATGCTATCAAATGCGCAGCCTGGCAAACAATGCTTAAAAAGTTCAGACCAACTTGATTTCAGATTGGATTAACTACTTGAGTGCTGCATTCTTAGCATAAAGTATCAGAATAATCATATAAATGATGATTTCTATTTAGAAATGAATAAATAATGTTATTATTCTATTTTTCCCCTTAATATCATTATTATTAATGTTTTTTGTTGTTATTGATATTTTCAGTATCCAGGGTAGGATGGAACTCAGAGAAAAACTCCACTGCAAGCCTTTTAAGTGGTACCTTGAAAACGTCTATCCAGAATTAAGGTGAGTCCACTTTCTACGTAACGCTCTGCACATTCAAGAACATGGCCACAAGTGGGATGACTTGCTTCACTGCATCCCTGCAAATTCATGAGCACTATACATTCCCCCATGTTGTTGAGGATTGCTTAAAGCGGGGGTATGCTATTGGTAAATCTCAAAATATATTCTTTCAAATTTTGAGATTCCCATGAAATAGAATTTAAGGTACAATGTAATATGATAAAACATGTATCACTTGAAAGATAATTGATCTAAAAGTCATTGTTAATGTGCAAAATGTTATTCTGAAAAAATTTGATATAATTTTTTTTTTTCAAAATAAAACTAATTTACAGACAATGGATAGGGAGGAAAATTTCAGGATAATATCTTTGTATATAGCTCTTTGATTAGCTAAATCTGTGGAATGATCACTCGGAATGCCTATTTTAAAGGGGATGATATCAATACCAGCAGAATGTGCCCGTAATTGCTATAATGGCAAAATTCGAATTTTCACAAAGGCTCAATGTTTGAAAATGGGTGCAACGGTCACTTTACGTGTTTTATAGATAGAGTATTTAAGAAGAGACTAATCTAATTTATATAATTTCAATCTCCCCAACACTATAACTCAGCTTTAAGGACTGTTCATACACCACACAAGATGATGTGCATTTAATAGTAAATGTACATTTGCTGTGGCGACAGTTATTCGGGGTTTTATTTTGTCAAGGACTTAGGGTTTTTGTTTTGGTTGCCATATGGTTTTGTGTTAAGCTTAGAATTAGGATTATGCTAAGGCATAGCATTTACTGGTAGTCCACGTGTCAAGTTAGATCACTGTTAGCCCTAGACTATAAACTGAGGAGTATGTGTTTTGTAATCTTTTTGTTACTATTGCAAGTATGTATGAACATTGACAAGCAACCAGGAAAATGAAGATTTATTCTGATCTTGCTATGTGAAGAGATAATAATGATAATAATAACAATAATAATTGGATTTATAAAGGGCCTTTTCCATGGGATACAAACAGATATGACAATGTCACACTTTTAATTTAAGCAGACCAATTCTCAGCCATTCAGGGAAGCACAATGTTTTGTTTTGTTTAGTGTTGATATGAGCTATATGTACTGTGTCTACTCAAAACCAAAATAGTAGGCGCTGCTGCACTAGCTTGAGCTAAAAAATAGCGCGCTAATTGGTGGATGGGGAAAAAACCAGAAAAAAAGAAACCGGTCCTGCACTAGCTCAAGCTATTTTAAATTTTTCGCATTAACGGCCTGACATGACTTTGAACAGACACGCTCGATATGTATTGCGTAACTGGTAACTACCGCTAGCGTATACACGCACAGGTGCACGATTTTGAATTTAGCTCGAGCTAGTGCAGCACCGCGCAAAATAGCGCACTATTTCATGCCAAAACCGCAAACCAGCTCGAGTTTTTTCAAAAAAATGTAAGATGACTTGAGTTTGGATTTTCTTCAAATTAGCGTGCTATTTGACCACAAAGTCGGATCTGCTCTGATCAAGCTAATTCATCAGATCACAAATGGCGTGCTATTTAAAATAGCTCGCTCTAGTGCAGCATCGCCTAGTGGGTATGAGTCTAGTCTCCTTCCTAGACATGGTAAAATTTGTACATTGCCAAATGAGACTCTGAGCTTACAGACCACTAGTGTCTTGCCCTGCCATTTGATTACTAGCATGGATATATCGCAGTGGTGGATCCAGGATTTTAAAATACTGTATTCGCTGATATTTTCGCGAGATTAATTTTTTGCGCTGAGCTGCCTCAAAACATATTCATGGGTTCTTAAAATCACGCTGCATTTACGTAAGAACGCAATTGAACCCATTCAAAACGTGCATAGGAAAGCATACTCATATATTTGTGTGTTTTTAAGTGCCAATCTTTGCGCGAAATCCCTGAAATTTAATGTACCGCAAATATTTCCACGAGTACAGTAGGAGGGGCACCAATTTTTTTTAATATTAACATGTACAATCAATGAGGGATTTTCAAATTATATGTGATGGGGGGGGGGGCATCTCCTGCGCCCCCACCTGGATCCGCCACTGCATCACTAGTTTGAAACTATGCAAGCAAAACATTGTATTGGGGCTCACTGGGGGGTTTCCCTGTGGATACTGTGATGAGACCACATGTGTGAAAATTAAGTCAGGTGTGTTTAATTGTGAGAGTAGGTGAGATAGGTGAATTGATATTGAACAAGTGAAGGGAAAGATAGTGATGGAGTGCATTAATTACAGAAAGAGACAGGAAGGGCATTGGGATGGAGAGAGGTTGAGAGAAAAATAGAGAGAGACAAGGAGAGAGAGAGAGAGAGAGACAAGGAGAGAGAGAGAGAGAGAAGGAGAGAGAGGAGGAGAGAGAGAGAGGGAAGGTTAGACATATACAATGTACACAGAGAAGAGGAGATCAATATTTTTTTTTAGAGAGAGTTATGACAAATGTTTATGAAAGTAAAGGACAACGTGTTGTAACAAGAAATTACCTGAAAGGCGATCTTTATTTTTGGTATGTGATACTTAGTATTATAAATTACTAAACAGGTTTTAAAATGTATTGGAAAAAAAAATGAAAATAAAAAAAAATTAAAAAATAAAAGAAAGAAAATGAGGTGATAAATACAAAATACATTAAGACACATCAAAATAAATGGACAGAGAAGAATGGAAATGTTAGAAAGAAAACACAAAAGTGACTGCAATACTAAGTAATCTAAATACTTCAGAAAGAGTAGATAAATAGCTTCTAAATTCAGTAAGAATATAAAAATAGACAGGTCGTGTAGTAAAGAATCTTGCAAGTTTTTGTTGCAAAAAGATGCCTTGTAGGCACTCCATTTGGAAAGGAGGGCACGCTGTTGACATTTACTTGCTTTAAGATTATCTTTACCCCCCCCCCCCTCCCATCTCTCTCTTTTATTTTATTTTTTATTTTTTTACCTTTTTTATTCATGAGCAGTCTATAAAGCATGGAACATGGCCATTATTTTAGATCTTACTGGTCCATGAGCACTTTAGAAGCAAAGGTTGTCTTTAGCTGATGGGCCAGATCACATTTCAATATCAAATTCAACCTCTTGAGTAGCCAGCAGCAATTGTTCTTCATTGTGGAATTGCCAGTTTTAGAGGAAAATTTTGATTTTATAAATTTCCATTTTTATTGCGGAAGTTGGTTTATGCAAACTTTTACTTATACTAGTTGCTTCAGGTTACTTATTTGACATTACAAATTGTCACTTGTTATTACGTGCCATATTTTGTAATTAAATTAAAATTCTTTCCTGGTTCTAAGGGTGAGCTACACAGAAAGTAGAGCAGGGGCTAAAGGCAATTTTGAAAGCTCCAAAAAATATAAACAATTTTAAAGGACGGAAATAACAGAAAGAAAAGAAAGAAAGAAAGAGACAAAAAAATACGAAATTTCATATTTCTAATAGAAGGTCAATTGCTGTGGTGGAAGGAAAGATGGAGTGTTATGGTTGATTGCATAGAAAAGTGAATGATCAGAGTATGATTTTATTTCTTGTTGAGTACAGTAGGAGAAATACATGGGACTGCATCCTTTAATATAATTTTTTTTAATTTTCATGAAATTTTTTGTGCATAATTGGGATCGTGACAAATATCTTGTATTCGTGATCAATGATATCAGAATACAAACACCTGGCAGCCGTTCTCTAGCTTCCTGATCTCTTTTTCTCTTCTTTCCCTCATCGTTGAATTCATCGTCGACGATGCCGCTGCGTGGCATCCTGAATAGGACATGTAACAAGTGCCCCGAGGAATAGTGTAATATTATACAATAACAAAATATAAAGCACGCTAGCATCGAGGTAATCCTATTACGAGATTCAGTACATGCTTGGCTAGGAGCTGAGGGCATGTATTGCTTTTTTAATCAAGATAAAAACCTGATTCAAAGGTGCTCATTCTGCGATTATTATCTTTGGGGAACTGCTGCCTTGTATTAGTTGTAGGAAGAAAAAGTGTTCTTTTCTAGTGTACATGTATTTCCCCTTCAATGTGAGAGGGAACTCGTTTGTTGATAAAGTTAGAATTGCTTGTGGAAGTACAGCTCCATGACTCCATTAGTTAAATTCTTAGTTATATTGAAATGTAGAAGTTTGGTGTTAGGATTTTTTTTTTTTTTTTTTCAATATCGCATGAGATATTATCTCTAATAGAAAGATGTGAAATCAATTTTTAACACTTTCCCATCTCCCTTTTTGTCCTTGTGTGTTACATTTTTTTCCCTCCAATATTGCCTAGTTTAAAGATATTGACTTTCTCAAATAAAGAGATTTGAAATCAAGTTTAATCCCACCTATTTTTCTTTTTTGTTTTCTTATTCCAGAGTACCCGATAAACAAGATGTAGCATTTGGTTCTATACAGCAAGGTTCCATGTGTATGGACACACTTGGCCATGTACATCAAGGCACACTAGGTCTTTATGAATGTCATAATAGTGGGGGAAATCAGGTAAGATCAAGTTATGTGTATGGAAACATTCATGAGGGGTTTTTTTTAATTAAATATCCTAATACATTGACAATATAGAAGTTCAAACTTTAGGTGAGAATTTAAAGGTAGGAGTGTCAGACTTAAATACAGTTGAAGAAGTCTTTTTCACAACTCTTTGTTTTTAGACAATGATAATTAATTTGTTTTAAAAGTATTTTCTACATGTTTTGTCTGTTCACTCCAAATTCTCTTTCAATATAAATGTACAAGGGGATAGAAATGATATTCTAGATATGTTACTGTGTTGTATAAGAACTTGTACTTCAAATAAACTATTACAATTTGGTCAGAAATGTATGATTGATACCCAAAGCATTTTACAAGGAACAGTTATTATTATAAGCAGTAGTATTCATTATTATTATCATTTTTGTTATGATTGTTATTATTGTTCTAATTGGTTCTGTTTTTAATTTCTTTGTCTTCACCTCTCTATAGGAGTTTTCATATACAAAGGATAAGATGATTAAGCATTCAGATCTATGTTTAACAGTGACTGAGAGGACTCCAGGTGTTCCTATAACATTACAGGGCTGCCAACCTCATAACGCTAATCAGGTATGTTCCCCAGTCAAGAAATAAAATCATTCACTTCTTCTTCTTCTTCTTCTTTTTTCCTTTCCTCTTTGACTTTAACATGGCAGATTCGGATTGTGTGCCTCACAGGCTGTCCCTCTCTTCTGCTTGATATAGATATTGTGCGTTTAACTACCGTTTTCTGCAATTATATTTGTATTTGTATTTCAACACACTCATCTTGTTTTACAATCCGCCTTGGAATAGTTTAACTGGACAGGGGGCACTATATTAATGCTGCATTATTGTAGTATTATTTCTTCCTGTGCCCCATAACACAAAAGTTTACAATAAATCTCAAAATGGCAATAACCAATCAAGATTGTTGTTGCATGCTCTTTTGGTTCAAAAGATTGTCCTACAACCAATCAGAGTAGCTCTTTCAAATTTGCAATTGATTGCAAACCTTTGTGTTACAGGACCTTTGTCAGCAACTGCAATCACTAGCTGATTGTAAATGTTATGTAACTTTAGTGGAGGTCAGTGTTGTACATTTGCAGTAGATCTTTATTAGAATTAAGTTGACTTGTTGAGGACAAATAACACAAATTGAAATAAATAAATAGATTTTAAAAATAGATGTATTGCTGAATGCTTGTTCTGGAGATGAGATCAAACTTGTTGGAGAGTGATTTTTCGGTCTTTAAAAATAATCTTAAGGGTATTTAGATGATGAAAAATATAATGCAATAGAATCAAGAGAACATATTATACTGGATGTTTAAAAATATAATATACAAAATGATAGAGAATGTTAAGAAAATGAGTAATGAAAAATACGGGGGAAAAAACAAGGACAATGTTCCAAAATACATGTATGGGCTTACTACATGTACATAGGCTCCATGTCACTTTCATTTTTTCTTTTTGTATGTTAATCGGTCAGACAACCAATTTATTATTCAGGATCAATTTGAAAAAATTTGTAAACTGTTGATTTTACAAAGCAATCGCCAGGTCTCAAGAATGGCTTTGGAGCTAATCTTGAATTTTGAAAATAAAATTATATTTCATGATAATAGAATACAGAATGACATTTACCTATTTCTCTTCTCTCTCTCTCTCTCTCTCTTTCAACCTCTCTGCAGAAATGGGACCAGACGGACAACAAGCGAAAATTCCGCTTTGTGAACTCTGACCTGTGTTTGGACAGCAAAGGTCATAAAGAGCACGGCCTTGTCGTCCAGACATGCAATCAACGCTCCCTCACACAACACTTTAAATTTTCAATGTCCAACATCGCCCACTGACACATGTCCCATCTACCCTCTCATTGAATGCCTTTATGTCCCGGGTTTACATTCCCAAACGACTCTTTACCTTCCCCTTTCAGCATTTGTATTTTTCTATCAAAACTGTATAAAGAGAGTGTGAGGGAGTCAATTAAGTCGAGGAAGAAAATAAGTGCTAGAGATATATATATATTATGTGAATCAAACATTCTTGAACATCTATCGTTTCTCTTCCGTCTTGTGAGATGAAGTGTGTGTGTGTTGGCAGCATCTGTTCATTTAAGCATGTGTGTGTGTGTGTGTGTGTGTGTGGCTGCTGTATTGTAGATGTTTTTAGGCTCCATCAATTTGGGTGTGTGGGACTGTTTTGAAATCTTTAGAAAAGGGGGGGGGGTTGTACTTTTTCACAATCCACACCCCAAAGCCATTTTTTATAACGATATACTCTGTGATGTAAATGAACAAAATCTTCTTTTTCTGCAAAGAAAGGTTATTATTAAAAGAGTCCAGATGGAATGCCCTCGGCATGCTATAGTTCATTAAATCTGATTGGAATCCTTAAAATGAATATGAAGTGTTCCATTACACTCTAGCACCCTTTGACAAGAAGCTTCATAGTGGATTTATGTGTTTCTTTGTTGTGACAAATTATATAATCCCTATTCCTATTTTTTTAGCCTTGGCGTGGTATCTCACTTCGCGGAAACGTCTCAGCGACAGAATTGTTTCCGCCATGGATAAAAAGTATTAGAGATGTCTCCGGTGTCGCGGAGACGTCTCCGCGACAGTCTTCAAAAACTGTAGCAAAAGAATTTCAAAGAACCGTCTCAAAGTTGTTTCCGCAACTCATGAAACGTCCCGGAGACGTCCCGGCGACAAGTTTCAAAAAAAATTCCGCGGAGACGTCTCTGAGACGTTTAATGAGTCGCGGAAGCAACTTTGAGACGGTTCGTTGAAAGTGCTTTGTTACAATTTTTCGCGACATCGGAAACGTCTCTAATATTTTTTTTATTTGTCGCGGATACATCTCCGCGAAGTGAGATACCACCCTTACCAATCATCTTTTATTCAGTATTCGGTCTCTAAATAGGTTGTCTACTCTTATTTCAAAGGACAGAATGTCTGATAATTGGATTGTTTTTTAAAAACTTGAATCCTGTTCAAAAAAATGCTTTACAAGAAAAATGCAAGTGTGCATTGTAGATGTTCAGTCATGTCCAGAACATGGACAATACTTGAACAAGAAGCCTTTAATACTCTTTAATTCATTCATACATGTAGGAGCTGTACATTTTCTTTATTCCAATAATATATTCTCTGTATACAATTGTTCATTTACTGCTATTAGAGTTTTTCTTAGAAATTTTATTCCCTCGTAATAAAAGCATTGTAATAATTTGAAGGCATACACCTAACAGCATTTTATATATTTTGTCAAACACAAAAATAAATTCCAAGAAACAATGTCACTATTCACATTTATAAATTTGTTCGATGAGCTACGTGTATTGAATCGGAAGAATAGGTATGTTGTGTTTCATTTTACTCAAATTTAAAACCAGCATATACATGTACTACATGTACCAGTGACATGCTTGTTTAAAAAATATTGAATTAGATTTCAAATCTTGATTCTTTTTTTCTTGAGGTTTGCATCTAACTTGGTGTATTTACCTTGAATTTATTAGACTACAATTTAGCAGTAAAAATTAGCAGTTTTACACTAAACATTCATTTTGTTTCACAAGTTATTGAAAAGAGGAAAAGTGAAATTTATGGAATTGCTGCTGCATATTATGTGATATCTGAAATTTTAAAAGCATAGGTGTATATTTCTTTCTTTTTCTCTTTGTGAGTTTAAATGGTTTTTGGCAATCTTGACCCGCCGCCACAAAATCACCAATAAGTCACCATAAACGATTGCTAAAAAGACCTATGTACATAATATTGTTATTTACTTTTTGAGTAAGTTGAGACTCTAGGCTATCCAAATGTGCATGTGTTTGGAGAACTCACTCAAACCTAAGTTGTGTCCATAGAACATAGAATTTTCTACGCCACAGAACAGGGTTTGAAGAATCAAAAAGAGGGTATTGACTGTAAATGTCAAAATACAAACTATGAGACGTTGTAGAGTAATAGTTGAATAACATGTGTGTACCAAAATGAAATCATCCTTTTTAAAAATCACTCTTTTTCTGAATAGAGGGCTTCTTGGTGGTTTTGTGGCAGTTAGTTGTATCTTCGTCTGAAATCAAAATAATGAAAAGCTTTCCAGTGTCTTCTGAGTATTACTGTTACTTGGTGTTATATGATATGGGTAATTTCTTCCAATGAAAAATAACAGGATATGAAATAGTAGTATATGCTCCCTTTTCTCTCTCTCTCTCTCTCCCCGTCTCTCTCCATTTTGTTGTCTCATTTTTATAAGATGCTATGAGAATGTTTTATTTGTATGTTATCACTTTGTATATTTGCAGCACGGAAAGGATATATTTTGTCTTCTTTTTTTCATTTTAATCATATCACATTACTTTTGACATCATCATCATCATTATATTATGGTTTCAGCCCAGCTTTAAAATTGAAGTATTATTTTGGAATGATAAGGTCATTTTAGTCAATGCAGTCAACCAACCCACCAAGTTTATAACATGCAATTGTTTTCATTTATTTTTCATCTTATGAACATGTAATGTATGCAAGAAAACTTGAGTTGTTGTCTCCAAAGAGAGAAATATCGTTTTCATATGATTTGTAGTGGTAAACTGTATTATATTTTTAAAAAATTAAGCACATCTTGGCAAAATTGCAATGATAAAACTCGACAGCATGAGTGATTGGAAAAAAATGCTTCTATTTCAGACAAAAGTATTGTTATGAAATCTGTTAAATGGTTATTCATTACCAGCTTTTGAAGAAATACAGTCACAGTCTACTTCCTTTGTAATGAGCACAGATGCAACAATATTTTGTCAGAACAAGTTGATTGGCCTGGGGGGGGGGGGTGTGTTTCACAAAGAGTTAGTAGACTTAAAGTCGCACTTAACTTCTATGCGCATCTTGTTTTTATAACGCACAATTTAATTGATAGATTTCACAATGGCGCGCATCCCCTGAGCACGGTCAATCCAATGAGGTGATGCGTATTATAAGTCATGAAACTAACAATTTAGGTGCGATTTTTAAACCTACTTAACTCTTTGTGAAACACCCCCCCTGGTCGCGAAAAACTGCAAACACCTCATTAAAATGAGAGTGGATTCATCTGAAATATATGCCAGATATCTGACGTTAAAGTGTTTTGGATAACCAAAGATTTATTACAATGACAGAAAGAAGTGGTCCAAATACCACTGAAGCAACATTTTTTTTATAACTTATCAATTGTTTTAACAAATTAAATTTATAGATCAATTGTCATTTGTGATGCATAATAGGTTTAACTGAATATGACCATCCCAAATTTAGACAAATGCATTTAGTTCAACTGTTGCAAAAATAAAGGCTACAGACACGTGTGTGTCAAGAATGCCCAAAGCTGCCTATTTACAAAGTTGCTAAGCACTCATAATTATATTAATATGCCTTTTGTGAAATTTTTCTTTCCCTTTCATTGCAATTGATCCATGGATAGCAATCCTTTCTTATTCAGATAAAAATGAATTGTCAGATATCTGGAAGGATTTTCAGAAATTGAGAATTTTTTACATCTTTTTATTGGGGATTTGATTTTTGAACTAGCACTTGCATTTCTTTTAAAATTTTACATTTAATGCATGAAGTTATTAATTATTAGCTAACAATCTAGATCTAGTAGTTTTCAAGATTTGTATGAAATTATGGCCATTTGTGGCTAATTGTATTGAATAATATGACATTCTTGCCTCTGAATTGTAATGAGTTATGAATTAAATGTTTTTAAATGTCTACATGTATATGGTGCTCAAATGAATATGTACTTAAATTATGATTGTACATTTGAGCCTGTAAACGTGGACTAATGTATGCAGTTGAATTCAAACTGACATAATGTATTTTGATTTCATATTGTCCTCTATATGCCTACATTTAAAGAGATTACTGTCTACATGTAAATGTATTTTTTTTTTTTTTTTTTTAATTAAGCTTCAATTTTTATTCTGTGTGCAAGGGGGAAAATGGCTCCTACATTTTAGGGATTATCAGAAACATAATTTGTAGCCATGAAAGACGTACTTTTCTATTAGCAGGCGGTTGTCTTTCATGCTACAGTCATACAAACACTTACATTTAGTTACGTTTTTGTTGTTTTTCCCGTATTTCATCTTCTATTCTATCATTCTTATATATTTCTTTTGTTTTATTGGATGAACAAAATTATCACTATTTCCACTGCTGATTATGATGGGAAGGTATCTGTGGAGATCCGCAAAAAAAAAGAATATTTTTGACGTAGCTCTGGACGTAACTCAACATAAGTGTCTGTGTGACTGTAACATTAAATGTTTTAAAAAACACACATTTCATTGAATCTTGCTGTTTAATGGAAACAAACAATGTACATTACTGGTGATCATGAGAGTCGGTTTCATTGCTGATATTGTTTGAGCCATCAAATTATGAGAATTATTATGAGAATCATTATTTTAATTGCCAAATAGTTTGTCTCATCATAGGTTTTATACATGTATCAATATTTTTCTTTTAAACCTTTGCCATTAAACGATGTCACCTTTTTCTGATGCTGCAAGCCCAAGAATAAATCTATTTCTTGAGCAATGTATTAAACAATTGTGTAGGAAAAAAATTAGTGTATCAGAATTTATGTTTTGGGGTATTTTAAGAGTAAAACTTTTATTGTCCTAAAGCATATTGAGATTTGTATTTCAACCTTTACAATGATATGGGTCGAAAATATATTTGGTAAGTAAATTCAATATTTTGTCCTGCCCAACCAACCTTAAGAACTAATTTTCTTCCACGTTTCATAAACAATTGTAGATATTTAAGACTTCTCGTGATTTGTAATTTACTTCTTTACTTCATTTACCTCTTGCCTATCTGAATTTTGTTTTTAAATTACAACAAAATAGTAGAGAATATTAATGCACCTTATGACAACTTACATGCACAATGCCATTTTTTTTTAGTGTTGAAGTTTAAATTCTATTTAAAGAATTATATTGCTTCAGCTTGTTTTGAAATATAAAACCTTTTTTTCTTTCTTTTTTTTTAACATTAAGAATACAGTCAATCTTGCCTAAGTCGAACCTGTTGGGTCTGAAGATAAATCGTTCACTCCGAAAAAATAAAAATAAATAACATATATACGGTTAAAAACAAGATGGTATAAAGAAAAGTTTATTCAAAGAGACTTTCAACTTGGGCGATTATTTCAGTTCGACTTAGGCAAGGTTGCCTGTAATTTACTTTTTGTATCTTTTAAAGTTGAATCTCATTGAAACAAACTCCTTGAGACAAGTGCAACTTACTGCCTTGTATATCATGGTTCAAAATCTAAGGGGTACATGACAGGCGCGGATTCAAGATATCCAAATTGAATACATTTCTCGGGCCCAATTGTCTGGGGACAAAGGCGACCCTATTATGTTTACGCATGGGCCCGATACTTTTATTGTGTGATGTCAGGCTGCTTCCGCTACTGCATATGATTATCTTGTTCATTGCCATAGTCACAATTAGTCATGCATAGGTAGTGCACATTTCTGCATCTAGTCAACATCAAATTTCTCAAAAAGCCCTGCATTGGATTGAGACCCTTTAGACAAGCAGTAGCAAGCTAGGTGGCCATACTCTTGCTACAGCTGTGGTGTTTTACAAGAAGATTTACAATAGGACTTGATGACTTGTTATTAAAATGGCATTATAAAGACATCCCAATATTTTTTGTTTGAATCTTCCAAACAACTTTTTTTTTTTTCAAATTCAAGCTATTGTTTGCCATGTACATGTACTTTATTCAACATCTTATAATTAATTATTCTTTGTAATATATGATATGAGCCTTGGTCAGATAATAAATATGTACATGTTTGATTTTATCATTCAAATATGCAATTCTTGGTGTAGTTATTTGAGTTTGTAGATATATTGTAAGAATTGCCACAAGTACATGACTGCACATTTTATTCTTAAATCACTTCAATGTAAATAATATACATCCAACAATAAGAAAAGTTAAGGTTTATTATGACAACTTTAAATAAAGGTCAGCAGTTTTTTGAAGGACCAAATGCATGTACAGTTGGGGTCAAAAGTTTACATGCCACTGAGAAATTCAATGAAAATGTTCACTTGAAGAACATCATAAAGTTTACTGTGTATTCAGAAACATTAGCACTTTATTTGATATCAAACAAAAAGAGCATATCACGCTCTTCCATTTGAATAGCGTACCGAGGGAAATAAAAAAATATATTAGGTATAATTGTACAAAGAGGTCACAATTGTGCAAAATTTATGTCATTGTTATTAGTCAAAATACCCGTATTCTCAAAATTCATTTCATAGCGTAAATTAATGTAAATTCCATGATTAATATTACATTTTTTAACATTGTATCTCGCCACCAAATAAACAAGTCTTATCTGAAATGTTTGTGGTGAGGAATAATGAGCCTAAAATATTAAATTTTTTGGTGAAGATTGACTTTTTTTCTCAATAGCTATTTCTTTTTTCTCTGAAAAAAAAAATCACCGTCAGATATTCTTAAAGGGGAAGTTCACCCTGGAATTTTATTGGTCTTAAAAAATGAAGAAAAATAATAGAAAATAATTAGTGAAAATTTGAAGAAAATCGACCAAAAAATAGCGAAGTTATGAATATGTAAAGTTTTGATTCTGTGACGTCACGTGCGAGCAGCTCTCCCATTGGTTGTGTATGTAAATTCCATAAATTTGTCTTTTTGTCATGGTTCTTGATAAAGGAATGGGTCAATTTGATATAATCATGTATATAAACATATGTTTGATGGTATATCGACCGCACAGGTGACATAAATATTTTCTTCTGAAAAAAATGACATTTTATGGAATTTACACTACATAACACATAGGAGATCTGCTCGCATGTGACGTCACAGAATCAAAACTTTGAATATTCATAACTTCATCATATTTTGGTTGATTTTCCCCAAACCTTCACTCATATTTTTCTTTTATTTTTCTGCATTTTTTAAGACCAATAAAATTCCAGGGTGAACTTCCCCTTTAAGCTTCTGTTGACATGCCAGTCTGATGAAAGAGCATGATCAGCTCAGTTATTTGACACCAAATTGGTCATGAAAACACAAATATTTTTGAAGCTATACAGTGCGTCCCAGATAAAAATAAACCCAACTTTGAGAGCCTCGTATTAAAATTGTGCAACTTATGTGTCACTTATGTTTATATCATGACAAAGAGTAACTTGTATTCTATCCAGTGATGCCAAAATTATACCTGTACTGTCATGGATGACTGAGCACTCAAGTTTTTAAAAACTTTGGTCAGAAAACATTTGTACCAAATTTTCTCAGAAGGTTAGCCTTTTGGAGTCAATTCATAAGGGACAAAGGATTACTTGGACTATTGTAATGCAAGGGCTGCTTTTGCTCAAGCTTGGTACGGGGCACTTTTTACGCTTATTTTTTAAAGCCCAACTGCTTAGTCATCCATCACAACGCAGGTAAAAGTTTGGTATCATTGAATATAATATGACTTACTCTTTATCATGAAATAAATTTCAAGGTCACGCAAGCTACAATATTTTAATATGAGGCTCTCAAAGTTGGGTTTACTTTTTTTCTGGGATGCACTGTACAGGGTGACCCAGAAAAAAGGAAACCCAAGTTTGATCATCAATAATTTAAAAAATATTACCATGGTGATTATAAAATTTATATCACTGGAAAGTGCAACTCATTACCATCTTAATGATATCCCGCTCAGCTCACCAATGTCACGCATCACTGAACCTCATTGTTTTGAAAATGTTTTGCAAAATTGTGAGTGGTTCACTTTCACGCTCATTGAGATGGGTTGCTGCAATGTGCCTGAAAAGGGAACCCAACTTTCATCCTCCATCATTTTAAAACATGACAGTAGTGATTATGACGTTTATATCACTGGAAAGTGCCACTCATTATCATTGTATTGATATCTCTTTCCGCTCACCAATGTCACGCATCACTGAACCCCATTGTTCTGAAAATATCTTGTAAAATTGTGATTGATGCACTGTCATGCTTCTTACATTATCCAGGGGGAACTGAAGGTTCTCTGGGTTGTCGTGACCAGTAACATGTTGATATTACCTGGATGGTAAGATTGAAGGACTAAATAAGTAAAAATTTCCAACCCATTTATCAAACTCATTTATTTTAAGTCACTGGAATGCTTTACTTAGATTTGTTAGGAATCTTTGAAGCAACTCATCTCAAGGAGCATGAAAGAGAACCTATCACAATTTTGCGAGACAATTTTCAAAACAATGGGGTTCAGTGATGCATGATATTGGTGAGCTGAGAGAGGTATCATTAGAATGATAATGAATTGTACTTTCCAGTGATATTAAATTCTTAATTACCACTGAAATATTATTGAAGTTATTGATGATCAAAGTTGGGTTTCCTTTCCAGGCACATTCACACAAACCATCTCAAGGTGCATGAAAGTGAACCACGCACAATTTTACAAGACTTTTTCAAAACAATGGGGTTTAGTGATGCGTGACATTGGTGAGGTGAGCGAGGTATCATTAGGATGGCAATGAGTTGCACATTACAAGAATATAAATTTCATAATCACCATTGGAATATTTTTGAAATTATTGTTGATCAAAGTTGGGTTTCCTTTTTTCGGAAACACCCTGTATAGTAGGTTTCACGATATTTGCAAGTGCTTATTTTGGGGGGAAATTGGTAAGGGGTATGTAAACTTCTGTCCGCATCTGTATCTTCCATTTTTTTTAAATGGAAGCCCACCCTGATATAAATGACAGAAACAAGGTTTGATTATGATCTGAAAGCTATGAATTTCTAAAGTTCATTTAGACTTCTCATTGAAGGGGTGAGATATTGGGATAATTTATATCAAATGCACAAATTACCTGAATTTTCTTCTGAACAAATAAGAGTTTATACAATACTTGCATCTACGGTTCTTTCATTGCAATGCATGATGGGATAGAAATCTAGTTAAATTGGCTAATTGCAGCGCTCACTGCTGTGCGATAAAGTTAAAGCAAGATTTTGTTTTCACAAATGACCTACATTTATTCACGAATCCTTTCCCACCAAAGATATATCCTTTAATTTGCATGAAAATAGTTGCTTTATAAAATTGATCCGGACAACAAATAAAGAAAAAAAAATGAATTTTTCATAGCGTTTACAATATGATCGCATGCAATTATCAGCTGATTTGACGAGAATTCTGTCCAACCATGCATTGAGATATAAGAACCTTACATGCACGTATTTACAAAACAAATGGACGAACACCTCACAGACAGCAACCATTATTAGGGTTGGGCAAATAATGACTTTTTTCTGAAAAGTTATTTCAAACAAGTTATTTCTATAGTCAAATTTGATGTAGAATCCAAAAATGACAATCATTTTTGTGTACGATGATGTCTGACGTCGCTAAAGTGCAAAAAAACAAAATAGTGTATTTTGCCCATTCATCACGCACTTTATAGGTATAAACCGGTTTTATTTTGTTTCTTTATGGATTTTGATGATTTAAAAGCTCAAATCTGACAATTTTATCATGACCAAATGTACCTAGTATGGTTATAGGTGTTAATTAGTGAATTTGATATAAGGTGATTTTTGCTCGATATTGACTGACACTAACTACCAAACTACACTAACAGTCAACTTAGGTAGGATTAATCAAGTTGGATTAATCATGTTGGGTTCCCCGACACCCAAAAGACATATAAAAACGCAATAAAAGTGGTTTATACGTATAAAAAGTATGATAATTGGGCATAATACGCTATTTTGGCGGCCATTTTGGTTTTTTGCACTTTAGCGACGTAAGACGTCATCGTATGCAAAAATAATTGTCATTTTCAGTTTCTACGTCGAATTTTACTATAGAAACAACTTGTTTGAAAAAAAAAGTTGAGATTCGCCCAACCCTACCATTATGTCTTTCATTGTAAACAACTTTAAAAATTCAAGACTCTCTTGTCCATTATCAGATTTGTTTTGATACATGTTTTTCTCATCATTATTTCTATTTTTATTTTTTTTATTTATTTTTTTATTTATTTTTTTTTTTTTTTTTTTTGGGGGGGGGGTAATGACTTTAATTTCAGGGTGAACTCTCACTTTAAATAATATCACAGAACAAAATCACAACTTGAAAAACGTTCATTACAAAATCAACTTTTTATTCACCTTTATACATTTCACAGGTTTCATAACTGTGGATATGTAGTCTTTATTCTGAAGAAATATGTTTTAACAAGACCTATATTTCTCCTACGTAATCACTTTTAATTTAAGTCTAGAAAAGTCTTATAATAAAGTCTAACATTAATTAACTAAAAAGATTAGGAAGAACAGTACTTTGAATGGATAGACTGCAGCGGAAAAAAATATATAACGGACAGAAGATGTGAAAATCAAAAAGGATATCTCAACAAAAAAAATGACAACAATTTCAAAACATGAAAAACAAAATACAGGCAACAGATTGTGAGGAAATTGTTAAAGTCTCAAAAGGGAGAACTTCATGCTGTATATACATGTACATCTAGACTTAAAAGTGAATTTGATTTCACAGTAGTGCTACTGAAATAAGGCATTTATTTTTTCCCCATAGCCCCTTGCACCAAAATGACAAGAAATTACTGCAACGAACATACCCAATGGGCCCACACAGTAAAGATCCCAGGACAATACTGCATGGATTAATACTACGAGACATTTGAACTTGAGCATTTACAAAAGTATTGAATAAGATGATTAAAGCCCTACCTCATTCCATAGAAAGAACCTTGCAGTTTAGAGACCTGGGGGGCATTTCATCAAAGGACTTGTCGGACATTTTATCTGACAAATTTGGTCTCAGCCAATCAGATGTAAGCATTTCAGTAGCTTATAATAGTTTGTCAGATTAAACGTCCGACAAGTCCTTTGATGAAACGCCTCCCTGTATCAACAAGCCTAAAAACATGCACATGTAGTTGACCAATATTACAATAAACTCCCAAACAAAAAGACATATACACCCTAATCTTTCTGGGGGGGGGGGGGGGCTAATTTGTGTGAACACAAAAAAGATGCAGAAATAACGAAATGAGAGCCATTAAACAAAAACTAAAAACTTTAACATTTTCGTAACAGACTAACAAGAAAGGCGAGACAAAAAGCATGATTTCATGCACAAATTAGCATGATTAGAATATATAATTCAAACAAAACATTTTTCAGAAAAATTAACCATGCAGTTACGGAGTTTATGCCACAGGGGACGTGCACGCCAATTTTCGTCGCTATCGCGTGGTCGACGACCGAAATCTAAGAGGGGGGCCAAATTAAATCATAACAGACTTAATGAATGGAAGAATGCATTAATAAGGACAATACTGAAGGAAGAACTGAAAGTCTGGGAATACAGTACAAAATGACATTCATGAGAATTATATGGCCTTTTATAATGCCTTTTGTGTAAAAGTGACCACTTTATTATAACATCTTGAGCCCTTGGTTTATTTTAGACTCCCCCTCCCCACACCCTATGTAAACAAAATTACACATTACTTGTTCAAAGTCAACATCATGTAGGGCCTCAAACTCTCTTTCTCTGGATCATACCTTCGTTTATCTAGTTCATGATCATCTATCTTTGGCAGAATCAGAACCCCCTTCCCCCATCCTCCAATATTTGATGGCCCAGCATTTACAAAATATATTTCAATGTCTACATCATGTTAGAGCTCACACTCTCTCAAGAGGAGATACTTCCCTCGGCTGGGGCCCATTTCTCGAAACTGTCATTTAGTCTAAGTTCTTGGGCAACCCATAGGGACACGTGTTGTAGAATTAACACGTTTCAATGGGATGTCCACGATCTTAGACTTATGACGGTTTCGAGAAACGGGCCCCTAAACAGTATATTCAGAATACAGTATGACAGCTAAACGATCCCTTGGCTACTTTTCTAGAAAGAAAAACTTTACAGGTATAGACATATTTACAAACATAGTGATATACAAAGGCAACATCCTTGTGCTACTTGGCAGCTTCTTTGCTTAAGGTCACATAAATCTTCTCCTTTATCCAAAATTTGTTCTTCGGTACGTAGTGGCATTTGGTTTCCGTGTCCAAGCTAACGATTCAAACAAAATAAAGTAAGACAAAATAGTAATATTTTAGTGAAAGAAAGGGAAAAATAAAGTTGTGAAACCTTCTTTTTTTTTAAACTTGTTATTAAAAACTCTAGTAATTTTGCCAGTCCCACTTCTTGGTGATATATCAAGATTTTTTTTTAAACAAGATAATTTCCTCAAGTGGTCTCCAGTAATGCCAATACCTTATTCGGCCATGCGTTTTGAGTTGGGCCCTTAAAAAGGTGGAGTTGTGACATCTGCTCCTAAAATATGATGTTGTTTATAGATTTACTCAACAACTATACAGCCCTTATTGCTGGTTTTGGTCTTAAATTAAAGCTCTGAGGTAGGACAACAAAATACTTGTATCAAAACATGAAAAAAAATTCATCATTTTCTGTTAATGAACTGGTAATAAACAAATATCTGGGGTGGAGGAGGAGCCGCGCAGGAGGAGCGGCGCAGCAAATTTGGCAAATGTGCTGTAATGAGTAAAATCAAGTTCACAGAAGAGTGTTTTTTGATTGAAATGAATACACCCTGCTGAAATAATCAATTTAGCTTGATTTTGATAGTTTATTATATTAGTCCAGGAATTTTAATTATCTTGATTACAGTAATTGGCCATGCTTCTTGAGATTGTCCTACAAAAAGGTTTAGTTTTCACAACTACTCCTCAAAAGTGATTTTGTTTATATTTACTCAATCATTGTCAATGAATAATTAATAAATTGATTTTAAGTGCATTTCTGAACTCCTCAGACATTCAGCTTGAAGAAAATGTATACTTTCATGGGGTAAATATAGATTTTGAAAAAGTTAAAGCCACTTTCAGTGAAATGCGCGCGATTAGCACAAATTTTGAGTGTGTCACACAACATGGGCCCAACTTTAAACGCATGGCCATTCCAGTCTACCCCGATTATAATCTTCAGCACCCATTGTCAATCATATACATGTGTCTCTGTGTATAAGTGTTCAGTACAGTCCATTCGCGTAATAACAAAGTGTTCACGTTTAACTTGACTGTCTCGTTATACATACACATAGTACACTGAATAATGAGATTATTTTTGAGGTAATATGCTTGGTTCAAAGTACCTTCTTATAACAGGAGTCAACTGTATTTAAATTCTAGATGTACAATAATAAATTCTGAAGAATAAGTCTTTCTTTAGAAATTGTATCATTATTGGTCATAATTCATTATAGTATATAGTGGTAGAAAAATATGTATCGTCATTGGATTGATCAGTACCACGTGACCTACTTTCAATTTGTTATATTGTACATATGTACAATATAACTTTCGGTTTTTGTAGGGGAAAGCCCGTGTTAAATGAATGGAAAGAGTATCGATTCTATCGTTTGCCTTATTGCGCCGGCGCGTAATAACACTGAAATGTTGCGCACTATAGCTCATACCAAAGGATACGCGGAGCAACAAAATACGTCACAATAGCTAAATTTGCACCAAAAATTTGGCAAAGATAAAACCGGATTAAGCAAGGTCAAAGATCTAGGGGTCTATTTACTATAATAAATAGTGAACGCTCCATCTTGCAACATTACTGGACTATATGAACTCCAAATACTACATTATCCCTCGTGTAGATCTATTTCACCTCGGCCTGCGGCCTCAGAGAAACAAATTTGCACTCGGGGATAATTTAGAATTTGTCGTACTTATAATCCAGTATATTGCGCGATAGATTGTACACTATTTATATAATATAATACAGGTAGAATAAAAAATTTAAGGAGCTATCTCATTTACATTTATTGTGGATTTCAAGGATATGTTCAGTACTATAAAAAAAAAAATAGAAGGGAATGAAAACATGAAATGATACGGCACACTGCCTTCAACGCTATCAACTATCAACATCCATTATCAAAGAACTTGACCTTGATATTTTTTCTATACTTACACAAGGCAAGAAAGATCCTGCATTTTGTCAATGAATTCAAAGAGTTCGCTGATGTCATAAGTGATTGATGGACTACTGGGATGTAATGCCTTGAGATGCTCCTCAAAAATCCTGCAAATTCCTGGATTAATGGAACAAAACATCAAAGAAGACATGTGCTGATAGATTATTAAGAGCAACATTTCAAGCAATTTGGCCTGAAGAAACATAAAGATCGTAAAACAAGTATGTGTACTGTTGTCCTAGTCTTGACTGAGAAAAAAATCAGTCCAATCTAGTTATCATGAGGTGCTCAATCACCTTGCTATTTAAAAAAAAAATCTTGTCATATGTAAAAGTGAATATAGGACTGGGAATATTGCTTTTAAATGAGTGTACTGTATTTTATTTAATACTGTCCATAACTGTATGAATTTAAGTTGATGGATCATTTCATGACGGTTGATGATGACAACTTATTCTTGTTGACAATATTGGACAAACAATAAAACTTACAAGCAACAATGGTATTGAGATTTATTCTTTTATATAATAATGTCTGTTGAGGAAGTTCTCCATGGATTAATTTTATGATATATTTTTACTAAAAGCCAATAGTATTTCCCCCTCTTTGCTTCACAAAGAATTCATAGGAAAGAACAAATTTAAAAACACTTTTCCTTCAGGAAAAATTTCCTTGCACTTATTTCAATTTCAGCTTCCACCAAACCTGACCATGCCATAAATCGGTCAGTTAAAAAAGAAATGAAAAGGGATCTGCAAAATATGAATTACCATAGTGGAAAATCTACCAAGTAAAGTCACAAGATTTATAAAAGAAATAAAAGAAACAATATTTTATTAAAGTGCTTATTGTTATCTTATTTTGAGGGCTTAAATTTAAGGAATTCAAGACGCTATTAGCATACTTTTTAGAATAAAATCCTTACCTTCCATACATTCCTTGATACTGTTGTAGTCTGAGTAGGTTTTTGAGTCTGGAGTTGACGGCTGAATAAGCAGAATTGTGTGTGCCTGAAAAAAGAATTCACATAAAACTTTTTCCATCATGGTTTCACTCAAGACACTGCCCCTTCATGGCAGCCATCCCAAGGTTTTGGTTTGGAAAAATTTAGAAAAATAAAAGAAAAATAAGAGTGAAGGTTTGAAGAAAATCGACCAATAAATAACAAAGTTACGAATATTTTAAGTTTTGATTATATGACGTCACGTGCGAGCTGCTCTCCAATGTGTTGTGTACGGAAATTCCATAAAGTGTGATTTTTTCAGAAGAATATTAATTATTTCACCTGTGCGGTTGATATATCATCAAAACTATGTTCATATACATGCCTCTATGAAATTGACCCATTCCTATATATCAAGAACCATGAAAAAATACAAATTATGGAATTTCTATACACAACACATGGGAGAGCTGCTCGCATGTGACGTCACAGAATCAAAACTTTAAATATTAATAACTTCGCTATTTTTTGCTCGATTTTCTTCAAACTTTCACTCATATTTTTCTGCAATTTTTCTGCAATTTTCAAAACAAATAAAATTCCAGGGTGAACTTCCCCTTTTGTCTGAGATTTCATACGCAAATTATTTTTCCCCACTTGTAAATTTTTCTTTTATTTTATGGTACAGACAATATATGAGATAAAGTATTAATTTGGCAAACAATGTGTCAAAAAATCAAGAATAATATGGAAACCAAATTGGTTACATTTTCATTTTAATAATAAAGAAATAATATTCCAACAAAGTTGGCTTCATTTTTCAATCAATTAAGTGCTAATATGGTAACCAAAACAGCTACATTTTCATTTGAAAATCAAATAGATCTAACTAGTTTGACAATCAATTCAACCATGTTTTCATTGAGAATTAATTTGGCAACCAAATCTGCTGCGTTTTCAATTGATTATGGATCTTGCTCTATAAATCGAATTTGACAATCAAATTAGATACATTTTCATTTGATGAAAAACAAAAATAGCTGCACTTACTTAAGTTATCAATTACAAGATTTCTGAAACACATTTTTTCTGACCCAACATAATTCATAAAAAACTAAAGTTATAGGCCTATCAGTATCAAGAATTTGTCTTAAAATATTTTAAAGAAAAATTTGACAAAAACAACACTAAATAGGCAATAGACCTAGCTGGAATAACTTTTAAACAATATCTCTGACCTACACAATCTTTAAGAGCATTCAAATAACAAAATACTAGTATTCCTAAAATAAAATTTTACATTCTATAACAGACTTTTGTCTTATGTGACAGTCATGGCCTGGCAAATTTTTGGATTGCTTGCGAAAGCACTCGATGAGCACACACAAAAACAAGCACATGGGAACACACTATACACAAACGATAAGATATTCCTGCTTTCAAAAGCAAAATTACACAGATTTTCTCAGTTATAAACAATAAATACGATACAGTTATACATCAAAATTATTTAAAAATAATTTATCAATGAAAATATATTGATTTTCTTCAATCTTCTTACCATTTTAGGAGAATTTTCGAACGACTTTTACTGGAAAAGCGTTGTGTTGGCTGCTTGCTTTCGTGTACTGTGGCGGTGAATTGCAAACAAAAAAACGAGAAAAAAAAAAGTTTTCCCAGGGCCAGTTCGAATATTTTGACCCTCCCCACAAATATTAACTGGTAACATTAGTGGAATCCCATATAGAAACCTTCTTCTAGATTAATGTTAATTATTTTTGCTAATTTGTTGAAAATTCTTTTCTTTTGTTCCCCACCCCCCCCCATCACCACCCCCCCCCAAAAAAAAAAATGCTGATTTGAATGAATTTGTATGAATTTTATTTTAATGTAAGCTACTTCAATTCCTTTTGTCAAACAATTCACTTTTAATGAAAGAAGGTAGGCTGACATGTTGTTTGTCCCACATTACCTTAGATGTAAAATTAACAGATTAGCTACATTCTTAAAGGGGAAGTTCACCCTGGAAATTTATTGGTCTTAAAAAATGAAGAAAAATAATAAAAAAATATTAGTGAAAGTTTGATGAAAATCGACCAAAAAATAGCGAAGTTATGAATATTTAAAGTTTTGATTGTGTGACGTCACGTGCGAGCAGCTCTCCCATTGGTTGTGTATGTAAATTCCATAAATTTGTCTTTTTGTCATGGTTCTTGATAAAGGAATGGGTCTATTCAATATCGTCATTTATATAAACATATGTTTGATGGTATATCGACCGCACATGTGACATAATTAATTTCTTTTGAAAAAAATGACATTTTATGGAATTTACAGTAAACAACACATAGGAGATCTGCTCGCATGTGACGTCACAGAATCAAAACTTTGATTATTCATAACTTCATAATTTTTTGGTCGATTTTCTCCAAACCTTCTCATATTTTTCTTTTATTTTTCTTCATTTTTTAAGACCAATAAAATTCCAGGGTGAACTTCCCCTTTAAACGATCTTCTCTTTCTCAATTTTTTTTCTTTCATTTCACTTTCTCTCTCACAACTTAATGATTTTGAGTTTTAAATGAATGTTAAAATCAAAGGAAAATGAATAAACACACAAATAGACAAAAGTTTCCTCAAGATAATCTAAATCATTTATGTAAACCAACTTCCACATTTTTAAAGTCATATCGTTATGAAGATAAAACATTGAAATCAAATTAATGTAGACCACTATCACAGTATTACTTCCCGGTATTCTACCTCCCTGGCCTTTGAAACATCAGTTGGCTGATAAAACCTTGTATCTCAAAAATGTCAAATGTTCAGGGGAGCATTTCATCAAAGGACTTGTCGGACGTTTTATCCGACAAGCTGTTATAAGCTACTGAATGCATCTGATTGGCTGAGAGCAAATTTGTCGGATAAAACGTCCGACAAGTCCTTTGAAGAAATGCCCCCCTGGAAAGCGAAAAAACATAGTGGGCAAAACACTTTTAAATGTTCAGTCACCTTTCCTTTGACAATCTGTGGTGGCCTTATTTTGGGGGTAAGAGAGCTCGGACTTGGGTATCTCTTGACCTGGAGATTAACCCCAAAAAGATTGTTTTCATCAAAATTTGAGTGACAAGGTTTTATCAGCCCACAAATAATAATAATCAGGTAAATGGAAATAAATTTCAAAATGAAATCAGGTTTTAAAGCTTGCTGATTTTTTTCATGTACATGCATAAACTCTAATATGTAACATGTCTGGTTATTAACTTGATTCCAACGGTAAAAAGAAATATCTGAATTAATACAACCTTTTTGCCTTCAAAATTAAGTTCAACTTGAGGGTATCAATTTGATGAATGTTATCATCATCCATATTCATTAAGCTTTTGTATGACTGACCACATACTTTTTTGTTAAAGGCAAGTACTAATTAGTCTTCAGTAAGTCTACCAGTATTTTTAATTAAAGATCTACATTATATACATATAATTTATTAATAATATTAAACAGGAAAACAAAATTCATAAAACTGATACTCATACCGATGAGAAGTCTTTACACCTATTAGCAGTCAATAAAGAAATTGTATAATATAAATTCTAACATAATTTGAACATGTTAACAAGTGACTTTCCTCATTTTGGCTACCACTATTCAAATACAGAAATCTTCTTCAAATAAAGCTCTCACTTGAAAAGTACAACACATTGCAATATAATTCATTCCAAGCATAAATATATGAAATCATTGCTAGATATATACCTCTCATATATCACATATATCCCTCAGATGTTTAAAATCTCAGCACCACGTTCTAAAGATGAAGCACATTCTGAATTCCTCATAATATTCAAATCATATGTACATGTTTATTGATGCATTTATAATAAAACAATCAAACCTTTATGCTGAAGTTGGTTTTAAATTGGACAATTGTAAAATGAGTTGTAAATTTTCAAGTTGTCATCAGTATACATGTACATAGGCCTACATGTGCACACAGTTAGTGTTAAAGGGGAAGTTCACCCTATAATTTGATTCTTTGTTAAAAACATATTTAAATCCAAGGTGAACTTTCCCTTTAAGTGTAGGACAACCCGGTCCTGAATAATGATTATAAATCTTAAAACTTCACAACTTTTTACCCAATTCAACACAGTAAGAAGGTTCGATTGTCCTATACTTGCATTTGCATTGTTAATTGCACTATAAAGTTCTTCTTTTCAAACGAAATTTAAAGAAATAGACAAGAAATGAGAAACAAAACAATCACTTTGTACATACACAAATAGTTCAAAACGTTGATGGTTGAAAGTCATGGTTTTGAGCCCAAACACAAAGCACATGCTTGGTCTGCTTTTCACCTGAAAATTGGCAACGCTTGTATTTTTCTTTGATTGTGTATATGTATTTAAAGGGGAAGTTCACCCTGGGTTTAAATTGGTTTTAGAAAATGCAGAAAAATAAAAGAAAAATATTAGAGAAGGTTTGGGGAAAATCGACCAAAAAAATAATGAAGTTATGAATATTCAAAGTTTTGATTCTGTGACGTCACGTGCGAGCAGTTTTCCTATGTGTTATGTAGTGTAAATTCCATAAAGTGTCATTTTTTCAAAACAAAATTAATTATGTCATCTGCGCGGTTGATATATCATCAAACATAGGTTCATATACATGCCTCTATCAAGTTGACCCATTCTTTTAACAAGAACCATGAAAAAAAGACAAATTTATGGAATTCACATACACAACTCATGGGAGAGCTGCTCGCACGTGACGTCACAGAATCAAAACTTTACATATTCATAACTTTGCTATTTTTTGGTCTATTTTCTTCAAACTTTCACTTATAGTTTTATTTTATTTTTCTGCATTTTTTAAAACCAATAAAATTCCAGGGTGAACTTCCCCTTTAATCAAAATTATCAGTCGGTTATTAACCAAACCTATAGACTAGTAATACACAGTTCAATCCTAGTGTTAAATGTTTCCTATACGAAGTAGATTGTGCCAATCGGCAAACAAAGCTCACCGTAAAAAAAGGCTACCAGGTAAATAAGCAGACAAAGAGATAAATAAACCCCAAATTATTGCGAAAGCAGTGGTAATATTCCAGGTTACATATTACTATACCCTTATTTGTACTGACTAGTGTCCGCTCAGGATCTTGATAGAGTACATCATGCAAATTCAAACACAATTTTGTTTTGACATGCAGAACGATGGAATGGACATTTTAAATATTTGCAAGAGTATATAAGTATTTGACTAAAAGAAATTCACATTTGTATTTATACATTATCATATGCATGAACAAGCAATAATCAATCAGATATTTGATGCAAATTATACTCGCAAATGATGGGAACAAAAGAGCTTAGATTCAGGCATTAAATTATGGTAATTAAAAGTAAATAACATAATGTCCAGCTTACAATCGATGACCTTACATATAAGAACAGTACCACTTAAAATGTATATACGAAAACCACAATCACCCACCCTTTCCAACTTAAAACAACATCATCTTCTAATTACTGTAGACGACAGAGATCCAGAGAACCGATTTGTGACGTCATCAAAAGCCAATTTTGCAGTTCATCGTTTTGGATATATCGCCAGAGCATGATCAGAAACATCCAATGCCCAAATTTGGTTGGAATCTGTGAGAATCGGTTCACTAAGGCCAGAAATATGACCACATGAATACCTACTCAAATATAGCTCCATCGCAGTCAGTGTATTATTAATTTGCATAAATCCAACGCTTACATGTATGAACCAGCCCAATAATAATAATAATATTGTTTGATTTACCCAGGGTAGCCACTTCAGTTCTGACAACTGTTCTCCCAGCGGGCCCTGCATGATGTTATTATTACCCCCAAGCTCCATGTTAAAAGGCAACTTTAGGTACCATTTTTGTTAGTCTTTGGTATGACTCGGCCGGGTTTCAAACTCACGACCTCCCGTTCATTAAAGCAAGAAAGGCTACCTTTTTACGGGCGCTCTAACCGATTGAACTATCATGTCCGGCACTGATTTCAGAGGAGGTTAATTATGTATTCATCATGTGGTTGTATTTCAGGCCTGGTGAACTGATTTAGTGATTCCCATTAAATTTAGGCCATGAATATTTTTCCTTACTCGTCAAGATATGATATCCAAAACGATGAATGCAAGAAAAAATATTTTAAAAATCTAATGATGTTGTTACAGTACTTCAGTACTCTACAAACTGGTATACATGTACCTCTTCAACAATCACTCAATATGAGTATATCCAACAAGAAGTTTTAAATATTTTAGAACATAATCAATAATTATAGTTGTTAACACATGACAAAATAAACATATCAAAGAAATGACAGGGTTCATACACTTTTTTGGAAGTTAAATTCCATGACTTTCCATGACCTTTCAATAAAGAATTCCATGACTTTTCCATGACCTTTCGACAACTTTTCAAAGAATTTTGCACCAAGATGTCTGGGAACCAGAATTTGCCTAGGACGCACGACGCTCTGGGATTCTCAATGCTCTCGGCTACATAAATTGAATATTGACAAATTTTGATATTCCATGACTTTTCAATGGAAAGATAGATTGTCCATGACTTTCAAGGCCTGAAACGCAAGATGGCAAAATTCCATAACTTTCCAGGTTTTCCATGACCCGTATGAACCCTGAATGATTTCAATATCACTTGACATAGAGTCCCATCCTCTTATAAGGTGCTCACGATTCAAGCAATTACCTCATAATAACAAACATTTTGTGATACTGAACACATAGACACAAGAGAAATTGGGCCTAGAAAAACTGCCTTGTTTTATTTGTAGTAAACTATAATAATTAATTGTTACTAGAATAATCAATTATGGTTGGGCAGCTCAATACTATCAATAAGTTGGGAAAGCAACAAAATAACAAATGAGGGTAATAGCAGATTTCTCTTTTACCATTTATCCGGTTTATAAATGAGTAAATTGCAATACCTCAAACTAAGAAACTATTTGTGGTGCATTAATTATGGTTTTGAGCTGACAGGACATACCAAATTGTTCTCCTTGGAACATTTAGGGGGAGAATTGGTAATAACCACATTAGCCAATCAAATTCAAGCTTTCTATGGAAGTTACCATTGATGGCACAGTTACCATTAATGGTAGATTTTATGCAACTGGGAGGTTTTCCACCAAGTCATCTGTAAAGTAACAAATGACTTTATGAACAACGGGAACATATTCCTTGGTGGTATACTAATTACATTCTTAATAAATAAGCACAAGAACTGATCACCAGTCGGTCATTTAAAGTCATTCATAACTTTACAAACGACTCGGTGGAACGCCCCCAGATCCCAATTCTAAGTGAAGTTCTGCTTTTATCCATTGCACCAAGTAGGTTCTTCTTGGACATAGTGCTGAACTCGTGGAAATATTTGCGATACATAAATTTTGCGAAACACGCAAATATATGAGCATGCTTTCTCATGCATGTTTTATATAGTTCAATTGTCTTCTTATGTAAATGCAGCGCGAATTTAAGAACCCGTGAATATGTTTTGAGGATGCTCAGCGCGAAAAATTAATCACGCGAAGATAACAGCGAATACAGTAATCAAGGATTCCATGATGATCGGTAATGAGGAGGTGCTGTGATCTCACTTCACCTAGGATCGCAAGATGCAGGGTTCAAATCCACTACACAGCAATAACCTTGTTTGGCAAGACATTTAATTCATAGTTGCCACACTTAACCCAGGAGATTAAAATGGGTATCTGTAGGAAGAGGCTTTAATTTGATAGAATCCACCATCAGAGCAACCAGGCCAAATATTAATCATGAATTCTTAGGAAAAGACAACAACAAAAAAAATAGATAATGGTGCAATATAAATGCATTATACTCTAATATTTTCTCAATGTCATTTTGTGATCAGTTGAATAGGATGCTGATAGGGGTCGTCTCACGAGGTTGATGTTTCGCTACTGAGTCTCTGTAATCTCCTTCTTCTGATCTCATTGCGTTCCTGTTCCTCTGGGCTCTCGGTTGGTGATGATGGTGGTACGTCATCCTTGCTGTCTTTAGCTGGAGACGTGAAGCCTACAGCTCCCTCTAACCCAGATAAATCTGTTGAGGAAAAAATGAAAGAAATTAGTTTTAAAGATTTGTAGGCTAAATAACACATGCAAGCTTAAATGTCTGTTTAACATATCCTCCTTTTGTGTTTTGATTCTAAATTCTTCCCAAGACCAGTTATATCAATATTTTTCAAAAGTTGATGAAAGAAATGTCATCAAATGCAGGGTTATATCACAACAAAAAACAAAAACATAGTTTGAGAAATCGGTCCCTTTTCAGTTACTCTCACCTCTGTCAACAAACATGCATTTACAGTGGAAACTTGTTAACACTGTCATAACAGTTTTACAAATACATGTAACATGGTACTTTTGCAGTCCCACTTCTTTGTGTCTTATTGTTTATATGGCCTGTGCCCTGTAGGATGAAGAGTTACGATCAACTGCATATCGATAATAACCAATGAGTATATCTTATTGCATGGACTTCTTGCATCAAAGTCTCACTGTCAACCAATCAGAATGCTTGTTCAAAATTTGCAACTGATCATCATTTTTTATGTCACAAGCAGTGATATACAAGGTAATTTTCCAATTTCTGTATTCTTACCATTACTAGACTCATTGGGCTTGGCAGCCGTTGATGTTAAAGTCTCTGGTGTACTAGGGGTGGGCTGGATAGGTGAGTCTCCTGACTGTACAGTAGGGGTGGGGACGGTGGAAGTGGATGATACTGTGTGTGTAGAGGCTGGTGTGGTAGGAACAGTAGGTACCCTGTGAGTGAGAAAAGGTAGAACATATCACTTTAACAATCAGAATTGTAGTATTTATTCAATTGTGAATAATAAATACATCAGCATTTAGGACTTTGTTTTGAGAAATGAAACATGTAGCAAAAATGGCACACTTGTACATGTAAGATGTCAAAGTTAAAGATTCAATAAACAAAAATGAAAAATAAGAGAAGGCAAAATACTTTACATAATATAATTTGATGATCACAGTCAAAATATGACTGATTGCCAGACAAACACAAAAAACAACACAATTGGTAAATAAAAAGTTACAACAAACATTACAAACATATCATAAATGGACAAAACAATAATATTAAATACATGTAGACAGCAACAACAACAAAATAAGAAAGAATGCCAAAATAATGAGTATTTATCTCAACAAGCTAACTTGTACTGATGATGTCAATGTCTTACCCTAATCTTGTGACAAGGGTGCTGTACTGCTGCATCTGAATAACAGCAGCATCTAGAAGAGTTTGGATGTTCTGAAGGCATTCAATCCTTGCCTGGACATGCTGTCTCTCCATACCCTCCATTGCTTGGAGCTCCTGATCAGACAACCCAGAGAAGTTGGAGGGGGGCATCGGAGGCGACATACCTAGATAGAGCAAGATGGGAAAGAAATGTCCTGTGAACACAGTGATTTACCATGAAACTTGCTCTTGAACAACCTGCTTGAGTTGGATGGGGGCTTCAAAAGGCAACACACCAATAGAGAGCAGGATGGAACAGAAAATAAAGTTGTAAACATTTACCATGGAACTTGCTTGAAGTGGGACATTAGGAATCATTTGAAAACAATTAGAATCATTAATAAATAAACCGTTTATAAGAATCATTTTATAAACTGTCTGCCTGATTCAAATGTTGCCACATCAAAACACTATTGAAGGAAATGAGAAATGAAAACTAACTCAATATGACAATTGATTAATTCTCTTTCTGGTATTACTCATCAATCATCGCAGCACATGTTTTTTATCAATTGTTTGTTGTCAACCAAATTTGCCTCTCAGCCCTCCACAAAATCAAGACAATTTTTCGTACGTTAAATTGTTTCAGTTGTAACACGTAACACGTAACACTCATACAACACAGAACATTATAGGTAGGGACAAGTATAGTATAGTGACTGCTAGACTTTATCAAAACTCAACATCCAACTCTACTTACCAAAAGGGGGCATCATGAATGGTGGCATCATTGAGGGGAACATGTTTGGAGGTAACATACCCATCCCAGGGGTGCCCATGCCTGGAGAAGGGGGGAAGTTTGGCAAGGAGGTACCTGGGAAAGGGGGTGTGGCTCCACTGGTTCCAGCTGATGTACCTGTGAATTTAAAATTATGAACAAATACAAATTAGTTTTAATACTTATATGGCCATGCGTTTTAAGTTGGGCCCATGTTGTGTGACACACTCAAAATTTGTACTAATCGTGCGCATTTCCATGAAAGTGGCTGTAACTTTATAAAAATTTATATTAACCCCACAAAAGTATACATTTTCTGAAAGCTGAATGTCTGAGGAGTTCGGAAATGCGCTTGAAATTAACATAGGTGGCGCCCTTGAAGGGTTATGAATCTTAAAGCCTGAAAAATTGATGAAAAAAGATGGCTTTGGGAAAAAAATTGCAAAAAAAATATTGCTTTCCCTACAACATTATTTACTGCAGATATGAACTCATCACATTTAGAGCTTTCCAAACATGTATAACTTCCTATACTCTGGGAGAGTTTACTGCATTTTGCTCCAGGCTGGAAAGATGACTTCGAAAATTTCAATTTTTTGAGAAAGTGTACCTAGTTGCCATGTTCTAAGTATTGTAACTCGCTGTTTAAGATACTAGACATGTAATAAAGAATCCTATATAAGTTGGTAAGGCAGATAGAAGTAGCAAAGTAGTACAGACATGTGAAAGTCCCTTTATCTTGGTAAACATTATTAACCATAATGTCCTATACAAGAGCCCTCTAGCTTTAAAGAAATTGTCATTCATATAGTACAGTCACAATAGTGTACAAGACTAAACTGTTTATAACTACTTTTATGGATCATAAACAAGCTAAATTACATGTTGCAAGTGTTTCAGAAGGATGAAAGCATTTCAATAAAAAAAAAATTCATCTCTGAACATGATTTAACTCTGTTTTACAGCACATGTACCATATTTGCTGCGCGGCTCCTCCTGCGCGGCTCCTCCTCCACCCCTGACTCTCGTTAATTAACAGTTAATTAACAGACAATGATGAAATTTTAACAATTTTTAAAACATGTATTTTGTTGCCCTACATGAGAGCTTTAATTTAAGACCAAATTCAGCTATATAGCTTGTATAGTTTTGAAGTAAATCAATAAACAAAATCATATTTGAGGAGCAGATGTCACAACTCCACCTTTTTAAGGGCCCAACTCAAAACGCATGGCCATATGTAGTAGCTTGGTAGGGTTTTAACCCTTTAGCACATAAAATATCCAAGACCGCCTTGAATATGACATTAATGCTCTTTACAGAGTTTTGAAAGAAATGGAGATATTTTCTTGTGCATATTGGATACAAAAACAGTGTCAAACAGCATTGAAAGCAAAAAAAAAGTTTGATCAAATTGAAAGGAAGTAATGTTCATAATCACAGTATCTGCTCATTATCCTTATTGTAAAGGCGGGCTCACACGGTGCGACTTGCTACGGTGCCATATTTCAGGTAAACGTTAATATTATCTGATAAAAATTTTCAAACAAGGAAATTCCTAATGTCCAAAGTTGTGGGTCTTCCTATGAATACCAAAGTTGAATTTCAAGGCGATTGCGAACCTCCTTCTCTGTATAAAATCAAAGTGTTTCCAAATCGCAGTGACATCACTGCGATCTTGCGATTTTAAGGTAATTTGATGTTTACTCCTTATTAAAGGCTCGAATTGGAACTAAATTGTTCCTTTACAATTTTTACCTCTCATAAGATAACTTTGCATGTTTCAAATGTTGCATTGATAATGCAAACGTCCATTTGTTAAAAAAAATCGCACCACAGCAGGTCGCATCGTGTGAGCCCTCCTTTAGAGACAATCAACTTACCAGTTGCTGCTTCTGATCCAGCTCCGGTGGTAGGGGGTGTAGTTGGAGCCCCTTGTTGAGCAGCTGAAGATGAAGGAGGGGGTACAGGGGGCTGAGGGAAGGGGGCACCTGCACCTTGGAACTGAGGCATCCAGAATTGAAAGCCGGGTGGAAATGGGGGCATACCTGTCAGTAAACAAAAAAGTTTGAATTGGATAAAAGTAATCATTTAATTGAATAAATTAAATTATGTACATTGTTAAATTAACTCTAGAATATCTCACTGAGCCTACACATACATACAAATGAATCTTTAGAATTAACAGAATATTTTTTTTTAACCATCATTCATGGTCATGTACATAGTCATACACTAAAACATCAGTGGTCAAATGTGATGAGTGTATTACCTTGATAATTTTTTTTTTATTTCAAGTTAATAATATATGATTTTGCATTGCATGATACGCAAATGGAATTAAACTTCTGTATATTATTACAGAAAATAAAACTTTGAATCTTGAAGACATAAGCTTCAGTGGAAGTTATCATTCTTGTTGTAGATACCATCTCTTACATAAGCGGGGGGATGCTCACATTTTGAAATGAGTAATACGCAACATACCTGGTACAGGTGGCACTTGTCCATTGCCTTGTTGCCCCAGTCCTGCCCCAGCCTGTCCCTGCTGCTGTGCCACACCCTGCTGGGCCCCACCCTGCTGTCTGAGCCTCTGGCTGGCTGCCACCACGGACAACCTCAGAACGTCCATCCTGCATGTAGGGCAGGTCTGCTGGCGCTGGAACCATGACCGTAGACAGCTGCTGTGGAAGATATGATTACAGGGAAGCTTCTTGCAGGTGCCAGTACCTCCTGGTGATCCTGGATCTGCTGCAATCATATCCTCTCTACAGATGATGCAGATACTGTCGGTTGTGGCAAGGTCTTCAGCGGTAGCATCAGGATATCTGATCATGGAACAATGGGTTATCACACAAAATGGTATTTTGAAAGTGTTAGTTACTGCGTTGGAAAAGTGTAAACAACAGTAGACTTTGTATTTTTATACTTGCATGCAAAATACGTGAAGAGTTTCCTTCCAAAAGGGACTAAATCCACTTGAAGTTATTGATATCATACTGATGTACCCGTCTTTGAACAAAACAAATAACCTCAATTTTGACAGCAAGATCTACTAAGTGGAGCGAACAATTGGTGTATGAAATCCCAGTAATCACATTGTCATTTGTCTATTGTTCAAAACAAAGATGGAATTTTTATTTGTTTTTTTCATCTTTCAAGCATTTGGATTAGTGTCTCAACAGATTCATTTATATACACAAAAGGTATGGCATGAAATAATGGTTTAACCCATTAGCACCTAAACCGCCCGAGACCGCCCCTCAGCTTACTCACTAACCCGCCCCAAACTGCCCGTTTTATGCATGTTATAGTCGTGATAATATAAAAAATATGTGTTTAAATATGACCATATTTGTTGTGCATTACCCATCGGATGCATGCTGTCCGATTCTGCACAAAAAAGTATGTTTTACAAGTATTTTTATTGAAAGACCCAGATTATTAAAACACAGCAAAACCTTTTCCCTCAGGGAGTAAAGCTGACACTTTTCACACAGTCTCTAGGTGCTAAAGGGTTAAAATATCATTCCTTATTTCTTTTGCTTTTATAAATTTCAAAAAGTTATTTTGAACATATTGCCTAGAACACAATGCCTAAATACACTAAACATGTTTTATGTTCTTATACATGGGTTTGGTTCAAACTGGTTCTTTAGAAAGATATAAAATATAGCTCTTAACCCGTTGGGGACTGAGCCCGACTATATTCGGGCTGAGGTCTATGGGAAATGTGTGTTGTAGCCAAATCAACTCGTCTCCAACAGGTTAAAGAAAGAAATTACAGGGGCTTTTTGTTGGACTGCAGGAGTAAAATTCCCTGTGTCCCATTCATTTAGAGCAGTGGAATGTAGAATGATTTGCTACTTACAGTGTGTTCATATTCCTGATAGCTCGTCTTGACATGATGACATCATGGACAGCTTTCTTAAAAGATCTTCAAAGGTCAAAGAAAACAATCAATGATTATAGAATTCAAACCAATTCAATGTTAAGAATGCACTATCGATCAAGTTAGCAATTGAATAATGCAGATAAATTTAGCAAAACCATCCAAAACTTCACCAATTGTCAGGGTATCTAACCTCTACTAAATAATACTGTTGGCATTATTTTTGACATACATCATGGCTAATTCATGCAGCATTCAATAATACAGCAATGAATGAAGGTGAATATGTATCAAATAATCGCCAAAGTCGAAGGTCTTTTCAAGTCATCTTCTCCTCGTATTCTATTGATTTTAACCCTTCATAGGTCAATTTTTTTTTACAGTTATTTCTTCTCCTGACAGATTAGATTTATGAAAGATTGGCTGTAACTGAGCAAGAATATAACTTTTTGAGAGGATATTTTCAGTGATAGAACTGTAATAATTTCTATGAAAACTGTGGGGTGTAACACAAAGACTTACGATTGATTAAAAGTTACGATTTATTTTTTCTCGTTAGCCTCATCATGGACAGGATGCTCCAAAGTTGATGATCTTATTAATCTTAACCCTAGCCCTAACCCTACTCTTAATCATATCAAAATCCTAATCCATGACTGTACCTGGTTTCCAAATGAGGCTACCGAGAAAAAATCAATCGTAACTTTTTATCAATCGTAAGTCTTTGTGTTACACCCCACTGGTGATAAAGTCTGTTTGCTACTGACTCACCTCATTGCTAGGTACATAGGTCTTGTAGCAAAGAGAGGGAAGGTATGGATCTTGATCATGATGGCAACAAAAGCTGTGTAAAGGAACACCTTGATGAAACCTAATCAGCAAAAAAACAAGATAGCGTAGGTAGTATCAACAATGAAAAAGAATAACAATGTAATGAGCTGGTAGAAAATGCCACTAATAAAAATATTACTTCAAAACAGTTTTGAAATATTTCCAATATCCATTATGATTAATGCTAAAATTGGTCAGTGCAAAGCAGTTGTTTGTCTACAACTCATTTTTGTACCCATTAGAATTGAACTTTGAATGATTGCAATTGATCTTTGACTGATGACATTTGACCTTTGACATGTGACCTGCTATGTCATACTGTAATAAGGAATGTGTTCTTACCCATAATGAGGTCAGTGTACAACATGTACACAGCTTTGTTTTCCCATGGATTCTCACTCTGTAGATCAATGGTGTGCAAGATATACTTGAAGAATACATTGATTAACACAGTCAGTAAGATGGCATACTGTAAGAAAGACAAAGATAGAGACCAAATCAATATTGTCTAGGGTATAAAAATACTTTAAGAACACAAAATTGAATGCAAATCTACAGAATATTTCAAATGAAAGTTACAATTGTCTAACCTTTCCAATTGTTAAAAGTTTCATGTCAGTCGACTACTAATTAAAGAATTTGATAAAGCCAAAATTCAATAAAGTGCCCCCTCCAGTTGACAAGCATGTTTGCTCCAGCTCAAAACCATCAATAAATCTCAATAATTCACATTCGGGTTTTGTATGTTTTCCAATAACTAGAGATTTCAAGATTTCCAATAGTATCAAAAACTTGGAGTTTAATAAAGTATTTTTCTAAGTTTAAATGTCACGTTAGAAGAAGAGCTATTAATGCTCTCCGATACAGATGATCGCTTCTCATACATTTCATCTTAATGGTGGTTTTAAGGTGGCAGGTCACACACATTCAAGATTGCTTGTTAAGTGATGAAAAGTATTCAAATAATATAACAAAAATAAAAAAATGGAATTCACCTCAATAAGGGGACTGTGAACACATATTGCGCACATGTGGTGTGAAGACTAATTCTGTATCTAAAATTCATTATCTACATGTATCATTTTTCACTTCTTTCATTTTGGCAGTTTAATTTCTTTGTAGTTTTAAATGGCTTATTGTTGTTCACAGAAGGCTAGATTAGCTTTAGGTTAAGAATTTCTTGTTCTCTTGTGTGCTTACCTCAAACCCAAAGACAAGCTGTACAGATGCTCCCTTGGTTAAAGTACTGTGATAGGCATAGTTGATGAACAGCAAGTCAAAGGACCCAAGAACCACCAAAAGAGCTTTCAAAAGGCACAATGATAATAATGATTATAAAATATACAAGAGAAAGTTTTTTTTAATTAATGGTAAAGGTTTGAATTTAAAGTAGTATTGAATTTGTATTAGATTAAACAACAAAGAAAAATTACCAGAAATATATAATATGAAAAAACGAGCATAGAAAATGGAGTAAGTACAATTAGTGATATAAGTAGGTCGATTTTGATCATGAATCTAATTTTAAAATGAATATCATCGCACCTAAATGTACTATGAGAAGAAACACAACTTACTAATGACTCGCATATGAAACACCCAAGAGATGACTGGACTTCTTTCCATCTGAAAATACAAAATTACAAAGACAGATATTTCATTTTCATTTCATAGGGATAAAGAATGAAATGTACAAGAGATAGAACCTGTAGGTACATCAGACATTTCAAATTGTCTGAGCAAACTTCCGAAATGTTCACCCTTGGACCATATCTTACAACTTTTTTTAGCCAGCAAGTGAAAACTTTTGACGAAACAACAGTGACAACAACATTGCACCATTAACTAAAATAGAATAGTCTGCATAATAGACAAATTTGGTTTGGGTGAAGTTTTATCATGGTTGCAGCCATTGCTGGGGGGCTTCCAATGTACTACGCATGTTCCTTGTGTGCGCATGTACGCGTAACAAACAAAAATGTACAAACACGCAGACATACGTGCACATGGCACATGCATAGTACACTGGCTATATGGTGGGCACATAGAGGGCACACTTCCATGAAATCCTGCCCGAATTTGTCTATACAGTGAGAGCAAACCCTTTCTTTCAAGACTTACATAATCAACTCTGTCTTCTGCCAGCCAGTGAAAACATTTGATGAATAAGAGTAGTGTAAACATGGCCACAAAGCGAGGACCAAAATCATCCCTGAAGACAGTGAAAGCAAGACAGGTCTCTGTCACGGCATACCATGACCTCTCTATCAGATGCTGGTAAACAAGAAAAGAAAGATTAGAATCAATGACAAATTAAGTAGGACAATGTCTTTTATATAAAACATCAAAGATGTAATATTTAATATACTTATTTTTCGCAAATTTTGCTAGACCATCTCCGCAAAAATTTCCACTTCAACATTAGACCATTTATAGTAATGAAAACATCACAAACATCGTGAAATTATCAACTTGTGAATTTCCCAAACCATTCCAAAATTGCGAAAATAATGGCTTACACATGTACAGTATAGCTCAGTAATTATCGACTCTAAGGAAAGATGATATAAGAAAATTAATCACCACAGATTATGAAAAAAGTCTTCTATTGCCTTTTTTAATCAAACACATTGAGCCTGTGAGTAAGATTTTTGGTTATCTTTGATATCTAATTTCTGTGACCAATAGTGTTGGGTACTGAGATATAAGCAATTTTGCTATTTTGCCACCTCCATTCCTGTGCCTTCATTCCTTTCATTTACATCTCATCCATTTCTACCAATACTCAATTCCTAAAGGTCTTTCTCTTACTTGACACCTATTTCATAACATCATTCCTGCCTATGCTAAATTTTCTATTTTCTAACCACAAACCTCCCTATTAACCAAGGCAATATTAAGTAATATTACCTCCATTTCGGCAGCTCTGAGCTGACCAAAGAATACTTTCTTGAACAGCTTCCCCATCAGGATGACTAAGACAAAAGCTTGAAGGTATAGCACCTACATTTGTATGTACAAGGAAGAAGAAACCAAAGTAGAATTAAATAGAAGCAACAGTAGATAGTCAAATCATCTCAGCTCAGTGAGACTCAATTGAAAATTTTAAAGGATTTAAATTCAAACATCGTGCATCAAGATCTTTCTTTTTTCTGCGATGCTACCTACATGAACCACTATATTTACCAGTTCATTGCATAAATTAGGTTAGGGTAGGTAGGTGTTCGGCCATCATCAAGTATCTAACATACTTCATATACTCAGGGGTAGGGTCAGGTTGTCTGTACGAGCGGTTCAGAAGAATTGACAAGCTAAAAAAAAAAAATTAAAAAAAAAGGTTTTTCACATTTTTGTGGGGTGCGCTCAAGCCAGGTCAATGTACAAAAGGTATGCTGTTTTTCCAATCTTACGGGGTGGGTCCGCACCTTCCGCCACATCCCTGTATCCGCGCCTGACTTTATAGGATCAATATATCAATATAGTTTTGTAGGCAACGAGTGTTGACATCATCATGACAATGTCAATGCCAATGGCACACACAAATTTAAATACACAGGACCACACAATAAAAATGGAGTAAGAACCACTCACCGCTAAACATGGATGTGACTTGGTAATATACACGACAGAAGGATAAAATTGCTTCTTCTGAACATAGGCATTTCCTAGGACTGCTGCTGTTAGCGCAAAGCTAGTCACTGTTAGCATAATACCCCTCATTTTTAAACTAGAGGATCCTACCCAGCGTCCTGTTTTGAGAAAATGAAAATAAAAAATAAATCTACGTATCCGTCCCAAATCTCTCTTTACAACTCGGCATAGCAAAACTCACAACACCAGTACAGACTCGCACGACATTTCAAACAGACTCGGTACCAAATTACTGTGGTGATTTTTTTTATTTCAGGAAAGATAGTGAAAAATAGAAATTATACAAGTTTCACTAAATAAATGCTAAGTGGAGCTTCAACAGTGGAATAATGACTAAAATCATCTCTTTACTTTTTGTTTTAATAATTTGTGTTCAAAAGGTAACAGCGGTGCGGTCCGTCAACACTTTGCTGATAATTCGGTACCGTGCCAACGTTTGTTCGCTCGACTTTGGTGCATAACGAGATTCGTCTACCGAATTGTGCAAGATCCATGCTGAAAGCTACGTGTACAAAGCCGACGTACGAATAACAGATCACGAAATTGGCACAATAATATAAAAAGGCATATGCCATAGATCTACACTGTAAAAAATATTTGCATTTTTACAGCAAATCTGCTGTCAGCAGAGTCGCCATAAAAAATGTAATTTAAAAAACGCTTTTGTTGTAAATTTCTCCTGCAAATACAAAATATACATCAGGAGTAACACATTTGTTCTGTTTACCAAATAGTAAGCTTTAGAACTCTAAAGATTTTTTTTCCTTCTCTTTCATAAATTCTTAGAGGAGAAATTTACAACAAAACTAAATTATATTTTTTTATGGCGACTCTGCTGACATCACTTTGCTCTATTTTTTCCGTTTTTTTTTTTTTTTTTTTTTTTTTTTTTTTTTTTTTTTTTTACAGTGTAGGCCCTAGGCCTAGACCTCTAAATAGAAAAAAAATATATATGATAAATAAAATAAAGGCATATATAAATATAGACTGGGCATGAACACAAAGCAAGAGAGAGTAACTATTTTGTTTCTTTTCGTTTCTTTCTTTCTTTTCTTTCTTATTTTTTTTTAATTTTTTAATTTTTTATTTTTGCTTTTAAGTTCTGCTTTGTTTGTAACCGTAAACACGGATGCCTATAATGTTTGCCTAGCTGAAGTATCATTTGAAAAGTGCACAGGGGTGTGAAACCTGAATATATACGGCCATGAGAAGGGCAGAATTGAATGATTTTCTAAAACAAAAAAAAACAAAAAACAAAAAAAACAACAAAAAAAAAATCACTTTTCGAGAAGGAGAAAACAAATCATGGGATTCACACTCACAGTAGTTTAGTAGGGATAGGGCCTATAGACATATAGATCATTATTTAGGGACCTCTTTTGTAAGAAAAGGAATATAAGAAGGTAGGCTCAATTTTTTTAATCAAAGTGTATCAGAAAAGATATATTAATTGTTCAGTTTGTGTTGGTAAATGCGGTACAATTGTCAGAAAAAGCCACTGATTGGAAAAGGCCTAGGTCGCAATCGAATACCTGAAAAACAGAAGTCCAGTGTCGGATCTATGCAGGCGCATCCACTCATTGAATATACATTCATTTTAAAATGGGAAAATTTCGGCGGCTCATCACGAGACCTGCATGGCGCCCCTCTATTTTCCAATCCTGGATCCGACACTAGCTGGGAGTCCATCCTGATCTTGGCCAGTTATTATTGGGCTCAAACTACAACACCGGATTCTACCGTGACGGAAATGTCTGAATTGAATGAAAAACTATCCCAAATCCCCATTGAACATTTACGCAAAATATTCGGTTTTTCTTGATTTACTCGAAATTAACTTTCATGGACTTGGGTTGTTCCTACAATCATGATATTCAAAAATATTTGTTTAGACGAGAAATATGGGGCATTCCAAAAAATCTACAGCAACTTTCTCCTATAAGTCAAACCGTGTGATTGCAGCTCTTTGTAGAACTTTCAAGTTCGAATGAAAGCAAAAAAATAATAATAATAAAATACTGAACAAGCAGCATGAACACAAGAATTTTAACTCATCAATGGGACACAATTTAGGATGCCTACAGGGCTATAGTGTCCATCATTGGCGGCGATGCTGGGGGAGGGGGACGGGGGCCAACTGCCAGACAATTCTTCGGGTTGCAATTATGTATTCATGAAATATGTTTTAGCTGTTCCAACGCTTTATTCTTATAATTGTCTTTAGTTTAAGCATAATGTGAGAAGTGGGTCATTCTATTTCGAATTTGGGGTATAATTATGTATCTTTGCATGGGATGCTTTAATTATTCCGCTCGAGTGTTTCCCCCCCCCCCCCCAGTCGTCACATAAATCGCCGCCCCTTCGGCTTCCATAAGACTATTTTCTTTGATATGTCCTATTGGCCGACCTTGTTGTAATGTAGTCAATGTCTATTTGTTAAAATTCAAAATCGGACCTTATTTCACTAACGGAGACTTTGCCGAGGATTCTGGAGACAACATAATAAGTCTCCGCGACATCGCCGCAACTTTCCGATAAAATGTGACAACCAATTAGCACAGTAGTCTCTGCGACGTCACAGCGACGTCTCCGGAAGTCTCATTTGAAAGTCCTGGAGCCATCACGTGGCGAACATTTAATTTATATCAGCCATTTTGAAAATGTATAGAGCAATTTTTTGTAGCTTTTTGGCACAAATTGATGGAAAATATTGTGGGGAACAAAATATTGATGATGAAAAGCACTATTCAACGTTTATTTCTTGCTTAATCCTATGACAAACTCCATGGAACCGCCATCCTACGATTTTAACTTTCATACCTAATGTAGTATGCGTAATTAGGACCACATTATACTCTGGTTTTCATGGTCACGCTCATTGATTATTTAATTCGAAGTTTATAGTTGTATATTGATGTCTTTGCAAATGAAATAAATCAATCAATAATTATTTGGCCCACATCGAATTGTTCTTTTAAATTACAGTTTATCGCAAACCTCATTGGAAATAAGCCCCAGAGCTCATCCTGTCAAGCTTGTATGAATAATGTTTATACCTCAACTTGACAATTCAAATCAAATAAAAAGATGTAAAAATATCAAATCGGAATGAATATGTCGTGACATTATGACGTAACTTGGTCTGCTATGACGTAATAATAGCAATGACACTGACAAAAAAGTGCGTTGACCCCGTATCGTTGTGCTTTTCGTTAAGCGCATGACGCTGAAAACAGGGCGTGGCATGGGCGTGGTTGAAGTGTTTAACGCACTATGGACCAATCTTGAGGAGCGCTTCGATGAAAGCGCTGTGCTTTAGATGCGTATGCGCGTAGATATAGAGACTATATTATACGCCCTAAACGTTTGTTTGTAAACAAACCTCATTCTCTTTGCACCTTGCTATCTTGAGAACCTACTGCCAAAATTTTTGACAGATTTTGCTATTTTACTTGCGTTCTAAATCTTAAATTTTCAACAGCCAGGTCAGTACCTTATCCCTACGTATCATTTAAAGGCTTGAGCAAATTTGAAGTGAAACGGAGTAATATTACAAACATTAAAAGTAGAAATAAGTTCATATTTTCACGGATTGAAGTCTATAAATTTCCGTTGTTCCTATTCGTTAACACAACACACATTCCTAATAATAACATCCCAACAAAAGCCTAATCAAAATTATCTGTGAATGAAATTTATGATGTTGACTCCTCTCTGCCCATGGAACACATCCCTATTTTAATTACATTTCTTTTATCTTTTCTCTCTTCCTTTCATTAGACCATATAGTTTCTTTCTATTCTAACTCGGGAAACCTAGATTTGGCGATGTATCGTAGTAGACTCGTTCGTTCCCCCAACCCCTGGGCCATGGGAAGACCTCTACCCCGTATGGGCTTAGCTTGTCCCGTTCCTGTTGCCATCAAACCATCGATGGTTAACACTCTGGATGTAAGCAATATATTATAGGCCTAAATATAAAACAATAAAGTTTATTATAAAGTAAATTATCTGAAGTGATATATTTTGTCACTTTTATTTAAAAAAAATTAAGGGAATAAAAATAATCATTAAGACGGCACAAATAAAAAACAAATACCTACAAGGAAGCTCCATTCCAAAATGTACAATAAAATACAAAAATGCTACTGTACTTACAACAAAAAAAAGGATTATATTTATTGTAATCGGTCAGACTGTTTTTCTCTTTCTGTCTTTCTCTGTCTTTCTCTCCCTCTTTCTTTTCTCTCCTTTTTTCTTCGTTTTTCTTTTCGGGGTTCCAAAAATACTCGGGGCCTTCAAAAATTAGACATTTCCAACAAGATTAGTATAAGATGTTACTATTTTACCTTATTTTTTTTTTCTCTCTCCTTTGTTTCATTTGATCCTGTCATGTTGTTGTCGTTATTGTTTTTGTTTTTTGTTAGATGATAAAATATTTTTTCGTCGGAAATTCATTTGGTTAAGTAATGTTCTTTTACACTCTTTCCCCTGTCCTTTTCTTTTCTGCTTTTTTTTTTTTTTTTACAGATCATAAGATAATGATCAAAACTTTTACATGAACAAATGAATGACGAAAGGAGAATTGATATCCAGCTCTAACAAATTCATATTGATACCGTGTTCAAAATTATATATGTCACAAGAAAGCCTTTTCATTTTTTTTCCTACATAATTTTTCGTTAAAACTTATCCAGGAGCTGTCTGGGTCTTTTCAAGAGCCAACCATCTCACAGTCTTCCGTCTCTCCTCAACCAGTAGACCATCTTACTGGCAAGCTCCTCCTCAAATGTCTGCAAGATTCTCTGGAGAAAGAACAGAGTCCAGGAACGACTTGCTGTAAGTCAAGAAGAGACTTGATATTGTAAAAACCGTAAACCTTTCTTTCGGCTAGCGCTAGCTATTGTCACATTTATGATTATTCTTGTTTGCCCGCCCCCCCATAAAATAAAAAAAAAATAAATAAATAAATAAAAAAATAATAATAAATAAATAAAATAATATAAAAATAATAAAAAAATAAAAATTAAATCAATAACCCACAAATTCGACCGGCCTCGGTCAAGAAATCTTTATGTCCCACTGGTCATAACAGTAAACATAGTATTTTAACTCATTAGAACAGAATTTAAAAGTCACAGCTACAACTGTATGCTTTTATATTTAAAAAAAAAAAAAAAAAAATGGGAAGACTACTACTAACTATTTTGCTTTCTTCTTTTGCACTTTGGTCATTGCAAAGAACTTATAATATACAAGCTTTCAACTAAGGATCCTTCGAATTTCTTTCTGATATAATTATTATCATGTCAATCCTCCTTATGACTTTGTCAAAGTATTGTAAATGATTTGACATATAATTTATTTGTTAGTCTTGTCTGTAGTTGGAAATATAAAATAAATTGCAACTGGAAATGAAAAAGATTTTCTAACCACATTTTTAATATTTTGTTATCTTTACATTTTCTTGTCTTTATAATCTCCTTTTCCAAATTTGTTAAAAGGCATTCGATTCATCATTACTTCATAAGTTTATTTTAAAGTTAGTTTATTTTGGACGTGGAAATGACATGTCATGATTACAATGATACATAATAAATTTTTTTTTGTACAGTGTGGTTATAAAAACAACTATCAAAATAAAAACTAATATTCATGTTTTTCTTTTACGCTATTGTTCCATTTCTTCTTCTTCTTCTTCTTCTTCTTCTTCTTCTTCTTCTTCTTCTACCCCTCCTTCCTCTTTCTCTCTCTCTCTCTCTCTCTTTCTCTCTCTCTCTCTCTCTCTCTCTCTCTCTCTCTTTCTCTCTCTCTCTCTCTCTTTCCCTAATGACAGAACCTTGCATCTGAGCTTGGAGTTGGACCAGATGGAGACAGCGGTGATATCCTAACCAACATCTCCTCCCTGATTGCAGAGTCAGAGAAGAAGAGACAGACGGCTGAGAAGAGGGCCAAGATTCTAGAGACCAAAAACCTGGATGCTGCTATGAAGGTCCAGGTCTTGGAGATGGAGCTGGCAGAGGCCAGAAAGCAGAGGGATAATGCTGTAAAGGATCTCCAAGTAAACATTTTCATTAATTTTTGTTTTAATTTTTTGTTTGTTTTGTTTTGTTGTTGTTGTTTTTTTGACGGCCAGAGGGACATTACCTCATCAAATTTAAATCACATATTACACTCTCCTGGCTCTATATCTAATGTCTATTTACTTGTTGGAAGAAAAGACTTTTTAAGTAGATGTCTTTGGTTCGTCATCTTGTTTTGTCAGTGTTTGTTAAGTTTGCCATCGATAGTAATCATTTTGAATAGACGGGAGAATGGCTATATTCAGCGGTATCAATGTTGTTTGTTTTGTTCGTGTCATTTTAGCTCTCAACTTTTAAAAAATACAATAACTGCATAGCCTATATAAGTGTATATTTTTTGTCCATGCTTTATAATTTAGGACTTGACTTGGCAGCCAGCCCTCATCTCTCCCGCTCCAACCTCTTCCTTTCTTTCCTCTTGGTAAATATTTAAATTCGTAGAACCTCCTCCCAAAATTACATTTAAAAATGTTAACTATATTTAAAGAAAAACCACACAAATATGCTTGCATACAAATTGAAATATAGATAATTGATTCGAACATCTTATTTACTTACGATACATAAGGGTTATTTCCAAGAAAGTTCCGCCTATTAACTCGTACAGGCCTCTGGTATACATCAGTAAAACATGAGTTTTTATACTCTTGTTTTGTGGTATAGGTGTTCTGAAGGTAACCCACAATCCCCCTCTACAACACCATTAGGCAGTCCAGTAGGAGGCACCTATCCGTCTACTCCAGACACACCCCTCATCCAATCCATCCCATCCATGTAAGAATTTTTAAAAAATGTAAAAAAATACCAAAAAAATGGGGGAAAAAAATAAAAAAATCAAACAACCTAACAAAAAAAAAAAAACAATCGACAAACAACCTAACTAAACAAAACAAAACATGACAGAATAATCGAAATGCAATAAACATGATAAATATATTCAAATGTTATATTTTGTTGTATGTTCGGGGGGCCCTAGCCCCCCCCCCCCCAAAAAAAAAAAAAAAAAAAAAAAAAAAAAAAAGAGAGAGAGAGAGAGAGAGAGAGAGAGAAAAGAGAGAGGGGGGAAAAAAGGGGGAAATGGACGGTTGACCCGATCGACCCACTGAACCTACCCCTAAGGAAAGAGGAAGAACAATTATGTAAAATATTCATTGTGGGAATTCATTGTGGTGAATTAATCTCATTTTAATACGAACAATTTAACACTGTCTTCTTTTCTTTCTTACAGACCCGCCGAGTCCAAAGCCCCCTGGCTAGTGTTGGTACTGGATTATTGACCCCTCACCACGCCCCTGGTCCACCGAATGGCACTGTGCTTGTCACCCCTCCCGCCGCACCCCTGTCTGTGAAGGGTCTGTGTTCTCCATGTGTATCAACCACACTCACGGTAAGAGCCCACCCCCCCCCTCGAGAGGTATTAATGAAGTTATATAAAGATTGGTCCTTATTATTTTGTCCGATAACTTAATAATTATTTTTAAAGGTATGTTGTCAAAAGTCAAGCACCAACCTCTGACAGCAGTGTGCATGAAGTAACATGTTCTCCCGTCAATGTTTATGTTTTTATATTTCTCTTCCATTTCGACGCTTCTTTCCCTCTTTCCCTCTTTCAAACTCCTTAGATCTCCACCAGTGAGTGTAGTTGGAGCCACCACCACCACCTCTCCTTCAAGCAGTCCTGCAGCTGCCCAGTCAGTCTCCTCTTACGTGTGGGGACCAGATGACTTAAAGCCCTTCCATCAAGGCGGTCAGGATGTCGTCCTGGGCAGCGGGGTGCACGGGACCGTCCGTCTCTTCCGCCATAGGCTCACCGGTAAACCCATCGCGGTGAAGACCTTCCAGCTCCCTGACGACATTCAAGGGATGACACGGAAGGTTGGTAGTTTTTTTTTTTTTTTTTTTTTCAACTTATGCCTAATTAGTTTGACGTTAATAAGACGTGATACCAAGTCAACGCATCTGTGTTCTTTGATCTTATCGCTTTCTTGATTTCTTAGTAGTTCGGTGAAGAAAAAAAAATCCATTAAAGGAATAAACACAGAAACAAAGAAGATATTGTATCATGAATATTTATTTAAAAAATGGAGAAAAAAAAGTGGAAATCCATATCTCAGTCGGTAGATGCTCTAACGACTGAGATATGACAAGCCTTTATGTCGATGTCCGTTCCAGAGAATCCCTAAATTAGAATATAGATGCATATAATCAAAGGTGTTGATTATCACCATGATCAGATGAAAAACCGTTTGTGAAATACCGAATTAACTTGATAGGTATAATAAATATGTTTTTGAATAATCAATCAGGTTAAGAACATCCAATCAGAGGCCTTCATCCTAGACGTTCTGGGCAGGGAGGAATGCTTCCCAACCTACCTAGGATGTTTAGAGATCAGCCCTGGTTATACGGTAGGTATGGCGATGGAGTTTATTGGTGACGCGATGACGGGAGTGTCGTGGACACTACACTGGGGCATGCGAGAGCTAGCCCTTAGTCAGCATGACTGGTGAGTATACATTAAGATTGTTAAACGATTCAAACCGTTTTATATATCAATATAGTGCTAGCTTAATTGATATAATCAAATATCGTGGAAAAATAAACATTTAATGGTTTCAATAGTGTTTGTTCTAAAAGTTTTATTCTACAGAAAGTTGGTAAAAGTTTGAATTGGAAAAAAATTAAAGCACACTTAAAAAAAAAGTGAGTTTATTAGAAACTAATTATTTCAATATAATCATTTTATTGTTTGGAATAGACTATAATGTCTAGAGCATGTTGACGATCCGTAATTTCTTAATAATTTAGATGTGTGCTTATCACTTGGCCATACTTTCTCTCAAATTTGTTTGTTATCCTTTTGTTTTTTGACAGTTGCAAACATTTGAATTTTATTTATTTACATTCTATTATTTGCTTCTTTATCACAGAAACCAAAATCGTTTTTAGTAAATATTGTCTTCTACATACTCTCTTCAAATAGGTTTGCTCTGGCTCTCGACATTACCAAGTCCTTGGGTCTGATTCATGCAGGTATGAGAACACTCAAGAAGACAATGTTTTGCTCGCAAACACCATCTGCGTCAATGGAAGCATCATCCGTCGACTCGGCTCGCGTCTCGACGAACACTTACTCTATGCTTTTCCAACTCGAAACAAGGAAAAATACAGAAGACAGGTATATCTAACGTATTGATCGAACATAATTTAATTAAATTCAGATTAGATTAATAATATCTCTTTTTAAAGTTACTTGGAACTATAAATATAATAAATTGTTGCTAGGTGAAGAAAAAAACCCAACAAAGAAAACAAACAAGCAACCAACAAACCTCCAAAAAAGCAGGCGGTGAAGAGAAATGTATATGTAAGACTGATTTTATTGAAGGCAATACCGTCCTAAAGGGAAGTTCACCCCTCCGCGGTTTAATTGGTTTTTAAAAAATGTCAGAAATTATAAAAGAAATATGAGTGAAGTTTAAGAAAATCGACAAAAGAATAACGAATATGAGAATTATTTAAAATTTGATTCATGGACGTCACGCTGCAGCGCTCTTCCTATTGTATACTTAATGGTAAATTCCTCATAAAGTTCATTTTTTCAGAAGATTATCAGTTCATTTCACCTACGTAGATGTATCATCAAACCATTTTCATATACAGCCTCTATCAAAATTGACCAATTCCCATCAAGAACCATGAAAAAAGACACAATTATGAATTTTCATACAACAACACACAAGAGAGCCTGCTCCACGTGACGTCACAGAATCAAAACTTTAAATATTTCATACTCTCTATTGTTTGAGGTTGATTTTCTTCAAACTTTCACTCATAATCTTCTTTATCTTTCTGCATTTTTAAAACTATTAAAAATTCACGGAACTCCCCTTTAAGTACGAACACTAGAGTCCACTTAACAAACACTAGCTTTTTTTTGTCCGTTTCATTTCGTATTAATACATGTAAGTATCATCTCCTCTTAAATGTATTTTGATACCGAAATGATATATAAAATCATTTTTTTTCTCCTCATTTCTGAAACAGAATATACGTTCACATTGCCCCCGAATGCGCACTTGACGATGAGCTTACATCTATCCCGAGTGATGTGTTCCAGCTCGGCCGACAATTCACATGATGGGAGATTCTACGACCAACATTGATCTGAGCATCTCAGGTGACATCTGTCCGACAAACTCCCATCTCTTCGCTAGCATCGACGAAGTCGTGATACTGGAGATAGGTAATGTAGACGATAAACACTGTATCCGAAAAATATCTGCTTTCATTTTATTTTTTAAACGTTTATAAACAAATTCGAATTTATCGCGCATAACACATTTCAAAATGGTTTGCCAATTAGAAAAACGATCATCCCAATTCGGTTTACTTTAAAATGCACCTTTTGTTTAGTAAGTATTTATAAAAATCAACAACGAGTTTTAAACGAATAATGTTTGATGAAGGCATACAAAACGTAATTTTCCATATAATCATCTTTTTTATATTATATTAAAGACTGCCTAGTCTTCTTCGTAAACAAAGCAAGTATAAATTGTAAATCCGTGCGTAACTAGCATGTGCATATTAGACCGATATTCTGTGTTATACAGTATAATTGAAAATACAGATATCTTTTCGAAATACCATTCAGTAATATTTAACGAATATTTCCTCATAATTTCAATTCTCGTCATAATATGTTAATAATTATGAAAGTTGGGGGACCAACACTGCACCGCTGAAATGTCAGTCGATTTACAACTACTATTTTATAAACTCTAATTTCTACACAATTGTACTGATAAAACTCACACAAATTAGTAAAGCACCAACATCGAAATTAACAAATAAGTTTGCAATTATTTGTTTAAACAAAGCACAATGAAGCCTACTCGAAATCTCGAATACGTTGACATTTATGCATTTTTGAATTCTGAATTTAGGTCTATTATAGAAATAGAGGGAAACTTGGAGAGGAAAATCGGTAAACCGAATGGTAGTCCATCATCTGTGCAGAGCGGTGGGGCTCTGTACAAAATATAGGGAAACATTGTATTTCAAAGATTATCACTATTTTACAGTTTATTATACAGATATTATACAGATACGAGAGAAAAATTTGCGGTTGGCAATTTCAAGACGAAATGCATAAAACTTTCTGCTTTTAATCTATCACCTTCTCTTTGATTGAAAAGCATATTGTCAAAATGAAATTATCCATAAAGGTGTGGGGGTAAAACCCAAATCATACTAATAATGTTGTGATATAGTATGTACTGAGGATGGTATATTTCAAAACTGCAAACATTTCAAGATGATAAAGAATCAATAAAAGTGCGGCCATCTCGGTCACCTCATTTAAACATATTCCACATGAATATTTTTTAAATAAATAAATCTGACGATTTCGCATTTTGTGTTTGAATCTTGCCAAAATACAAAAGTATTGTAAAATCTCATCTTTCAAATTAATTTCTCATGTGAAAAAAGTTGTGAGACTGACATTTTTTTTTATCACGCTATAATTAACCAAATTTGCGTATGTTTTTTACTATAATATTTTGATAACGAATGAAAATACTTGCAATTTACAAATATTGAAAGATGTATTGTAAATTCTTATTTATTATTCTAAAATATATTATATATATAAATATATTATATATATAATATATCAAAATATTGAAACAAAATGTTTTGACCCTAGAATATCAAGGGAAAAAAGACATTCGGAGATGGAATAATCGGTAAACCGAATTAGGTAGTCCATCACAGTGCAGAGCGGGGTGGGGCTCTGTACATAATTGGGAGATATCTAAGGATTTCTTTTCAAAAATATGTCACACTTGAATTATTATATAACAGAAATAATTCGCGATTTGAAAATTTAAGAAGAAATGCATCAAAGGAAACCTGAATTTAATCTTGATTTATATCGTTGAAATGATGTATATTAATTAACCTGACAAAGTGAGTCAAACCAGAGTCAAACATTAGGTGACGTAAAACTAAATGATCTTACCTAAAAGAAATATATAACTTGCAAGCATTTTAAGAAACATTTTGCAAAACTAATATTATAGATGTTTGTAGCCATTTTGGACATTTGAAACATCAACTTCCAAATCAAGAAAATGAAAATGTGATGGTTCGAAAATAAACAAATCCTCAATAATGTTCCTAAATCATTTAATAAATGTATTTACATAACTAGTATTGCATTTGAATGACGAAAAGTTTTTAAAATAGTATTAGGTAAGTATTGTCAATATTGTTATTTCTTCAAGATGAAGTATATATATTCTCGTATGCCAGTAAAGATGCACAATACTAAACGAAATATGAGTATATTTATATGAATAAACTGCAAACATTTCAAATAAAAAGTATTTGTGATTTTGTGACGAGCAAAACTGTACCCCCAATAAAATAAGATTTTAAAATCTTCGTATTCCTAGTTTGCTTGACAGATACACGTGATTGTAACTTTGCATTTATCATGTTTATAAGCCGCTTTCTTTTTCCTTGACAAGTTGACATAATAAAGTTGACATATAAAGTTCACTCACGTGCTAAAAAAAAAAAAAAAAAAAAAAAAAAAAAAAAAAAAAAAAAAAAATCCTATTATAGCGCTAAAGGCAAAAAATGCTGTAGTCGCGAAAATTCTAAATATATTAACTGGGACAAAGAAAGGACAGAAGGTTTGGACACGTGTTGGTATTCCGTCAACATATGCAAGAAAAGAGACGTCATGTAAATCATCATGATTGATTTGTGAAAATTTTAACAAACGAACAAATTGCGCACAACTTTAATTAATTTCAGAGCTATGGAAATTATGGGAAAAATCATCATGGGCAAAGCGGGGTGGGCTCTGTCATATAACATTGGTCTTAATCATAATAATGTATTACCATTGTAAAAAAACAATATAAAGGTCCTTAAAAATATAATTAACAGTTTTTATTAACAAACTTTAGCAATATATGTTATAGCTTTGATCCGGAAGTTAGACGGATCTGCAGCAACTTGAGGACCGGAACTTCCTGGATAATCTGGTTGTTTAGAGGATGGCTTGCCTGAAAAGCATCTAGTTCAGATAACGTATCATTGATTCTTGAGAGATTGGAAAGGCTGCCATATTGACTTTAAACCTGTGACACAATAGCAAAACAGATCAAGAATACGTAATATCGCAACAATTACATGCTGTTAGACGAAAACAAGTATACCAAATATCTTCTCAGGTATTTGTCTACTAAAGGTGGTATCTCACGCCGCAGAGATATCTTCGAGACTCGGAAATTCAGAGACGTCTCTGAGACTCAATATAAAGATTTCTCAGAGACGTCTTCAAGACATCTCCGCAACGCGAATAGATAAAGGTACATGTTCGAATTCCTCGTTTTATTTTCATGAGACGTCGTGGAGACTATGGAGACGTCTCTGAGACATGTCCGCGACTTGTCTCTACCTGTCTCTCAAACACGTCTTATAGCAAGTGACATTGCACCATAACCATATAATCCTTTTTATGACATCAGGAAAGTGACGATAAGTATCATTTGTTTTTTTCAAAATTATAATTGATTAGTGTTTTTCAAAAGTAAATACCTCGTAAACTCAACCTATTAGCATTGTAGACCTGGCGGACCAGACACAGATCGCTACCGTTACTTCATCCCCGACGCAGTATTTGCCACATGTGGTCTCCAATGTCTTCTCTAGGGCCGCAAATCCTTTTGTAATCATTGTATCTACTAGTTCCGTGTATCCGTCTTCTCCTACAAACTTGATCAGGCCCAGATTCTGCGTAGAGATTGAATGGAAATTGAATTTCTTCGTTTTCATTATTCATCTTCATGGACGAAAGCGTATTGTGATTGGGGGGGGGGGGGTCGATTTATGTCGATGTGTCGCCTTATTAAGATTGAGAGGTAGACCTAAAAGAATGGAAGCTTTTGACAATAATAATGAAAACAAAATAATGTTTTTTTTTCCTCGGACGCCCACTCATCTAATCATTGGTGACGACATCCTAATGGTAAGCTGAGACGAGACATTTCAATTTCTCGTTTCAGCCTTTAAGAGGCTTTGAGCGTCACGCGTGAAGAAGCCACCATTATCACTATATTTGTCAAAAATTTAAATTTTTCCACTCTCAACCTTGTTATGGCGGCACATGGACACAAATCAAATACATCCTATTTCCTACAAACCGATGTCGATCTACTTTTGAATGCCGAATTGTATTCTTTTTAAACTTCAGCCCCCAAGATGTTTATCAATTCATTCGAAAGACTGTTTTTTTTTTTAATGAGAATTTTTTTTTTAATGTTATGTAAAAATGTTACTTTAACCCCCCCACCCACACACACACACACACGCGCACACACACACACACACACACACAAACACACACACATTTGAGAAAGGATTGACGCTAAGCAGGCTTTTGTCAAGATATCAATCCATAATTGCAACAGTTCATAATTCCTTTATTGGGGGGAAGGGGGATAAAACCGGTAAAATAATTGTTATATTTTCAATAAACTTATCTTTACCTGAAGTGGTTGGATTCCTGCATTAATGATTTCTGCAACCTGACGAGTCTGCATGGAGGGGGAAAGGTGTTGAATACATTAAAATGAAAATAGAGCAAAATTATTCAATCGTACTGTGACAATATTAAGGCATGGGCGTATTACTTTTGCGTCCAAGAATAAGGTATCATGTTTTTCATAATAAAAAAAGTGAAGAGGCAATAAAAAAGGACTGGGATTTCTTTCTAGCAAGTAGTAAAATAAGTGCGCCCCTTTAAAAGTAGAAGAGTCACGCGGAAACTACTTTGAGTAGGATTTGGGACTACTTTGAGACGGTTTTGGAACAGTTCGAGACTGTTTTGAAACTTTTGAGACGTCTCCTGGGTCCCCGCGACGTTTCGGAAATCACAGAACCGTCTTAAAGTAGGCCCAAATCCGTTTCCGCGACGGAAAAAAAAAGTATCGGAGACGTCTCTGAGACGGAAAAAGTATTGTCTCCGCAACAGAAAAAAAAAGGGTATCGGAGACGTCTCAGATACTTTTGCTTTCCGTTGGGGAAACGGATTTGAGACTACTACCTTAAGACGGTTTTGAGATTCCTGCCCAAGCTTGAAAAAGAATAAAAATCGATATCAGTGGAAAATGGGCTCACTCAATCAGTGAGTGAGACGGAAACAAATATCACTCTTTTTTACTACTCGATATATAGAGGGGCAAATTCAATCGTTTACATATTTAGAGATCACATTGTAAAATTTAAAGGGTCAAACTGATCCCATGGGCCGTTGGCCGGGGCCATACGCCATTCGAGGTCATGAATTATAATCATACATCATCTGGCATTGGACCCAATTGGACCTAGAATGCATGGGATCAAATTGACCATTCATTTTCGAATTGTGTCTTTTTACTACTTCATTTGTGATTTTAAGACATTGTTATTGTCAAGATAAGTTTAAACAAAAGATTTGAACATTACCATGAACCTTTTGATTGGATCCTTGGGAAAGAGCTTGCCATTGGGTCTGGTCTCTTCAAGGTATTCTATGATAGGGAGCTGGGATAGTAAACAGAATGTTATGAGCTGAAATTGCAATATTGAAAATAATATGTTACGATATAGCCTTATTCGGTGTTTGTCATCATGCCATCAAGAATACCATGTCATACGATTGGTCAAATTTCATGGATTTCATATAGTAATCATTTGGATCTATTTCATACGTTGACACACAAGACTCAGACTCGTAATTCACCTCCAGATCTAACTTACAGTTAATTACTTTCCGATATGGTATAGATAGGCAAGTTAGTGATCAAATTAGAAGTCAGGTAAGGCGATTTGAATGCCACGCAATAAATGTACATATTTCCTCAGCTTCACTTCGGAAAGATAGCTACATCCAGAGATCCAACTTGGAAGTGACGGTTCATTCCATGATTAAACAAGGATCATTATTATTTTGCTTGATATCCTAATGAGCATTATTATAAATCTAAACTCGACAATAATACAGATTTGGTATTGAAAGTGAAACTAAATCCACGAAAATTGAAGGGGAAGAAATAAATATGTTACGCATTGTAGCTCTATATTTCTTTCAATGAAAGTACTATATAGTATTATATTTGATTTGGGGCCGCAGTCGCTTCCGATTTCATGAACTCACTGATTGTGTCAATATGACGCCATCAATTTCCAGAGCCGGAACTTGTCCCAAAGGATTCACTTTGAGGTAGGCATCTGTGTGCTGAACATGGATGAACAAAAAAATAAAATAAATGAATAATAATAAAAAAAAAAGAAGAAGATATTTTATTAGGTAATGATATTTGAGAAAATAAACATTTTTCTTTTTGCGTGCATATAGGGTACATGCAGGTAATATGGACCCCCTAAGCTCATTTCCCTAATTTGCATAAAATTTCAAAATGACACACAGTCTAAACTTTGTTTATATGAATCAATAACTCCTGCTGTAACTTTTATTGTGAAGAAAAACAATTATCACCAACCCCCCTGACTGCAATATTCAAATGTTGACGTCATTACCAAAGTGCCCATATTACCTGCATGTGCAGGTAATATGGGCACATGTATTTACTGTATGTTTTAAAAACTACAATGACTCTACCATGTCTGGAATTTGCTCAAAATGTTGAAAATCGTTAACTTTAAGATATCATTTGAAATTATAAGACCCTTCAGTAAATACTTTGACTATATATTTCATTGTTTTGTATTTTGTATAAAATTGCTTTTTTTAATATTATTTAAATATTATTTTCATTATACAAGTCAATATAGGCCTACAATAAGTTATTTATATTAATTATATACTGTGAATATACCCCGAAAAGTCGTAGCAAAAAGATTGATTCGTCATCCCAATACTGAGTACCATAATCATATCCGCCATTTTGGATGGCCCATATTACCTGCACTAATGTTGCTGTGTCAGGCAAGCATTCTATGCCACATTGCACCCGTTCACTATAACAAATTGACCTGTACACGCTAGTATGATTAAAATGAAACTATAAGCTTAATAAATATACAAAACAATTGAGGTTATCCCCTCGAACACTCTTTCACCATCACATTCTGTGAAATATCAAATTTTACATCAGGGTTAAAAAATGCCGTATGTTTTACGTACCTTGTTGATTTTCAGCAATTTTCTCAGAGAAATTTCGGCATCAGATGCTCTCACGACGATATATTTTTGTATACATTTCATATGAACAACATTATGGTGCTCACACCGGTCACCGGTCACCGGTCGACGGTCACGACATGATTTGCTTCAGGTGGCCCATATTACCTGCTGGCCCATATTACCTGCATGTACCCTACTATATTTAAGGGTCTGTCCCGCAGAAGGCGAGCGTTGTGGCGACAACCTACGCCTGTAAGAACCTGCCAGAATCGTAGATCATATACATGTACGTACCTACGACTCTGTCTACGGTAAGCTACGACAATTGCTTGCTTCCACACAAACAAGATTTTGGTGAATGTAGTTGGCGACAAAGGCCGTAGCGGCTTAAATATCACTGGCCATTTGCTTCGGTGGTGCGTGCAACGCTGTAGCGCGGCAACCTACAACTGGTCGCCGTTCCTTGGCACTTAACATGAGATTGTCGCGACATGTGAAGGCAGGCTAAGGTCATTGCGGGGGTCATTGGTGTCAACCTCACTGACGCCGGTATTGTTTAACTCATTGAAAATCCAACGGCGAACTGAATTTTGCTACGTCTCTTTTTGCGATAGACGCAATAATTCACGATCTTATCGGCGATTGGACCTGCGCATGGTGGCGACAGCTAGTTCGTAGGTTGTCGCCACAACGATCGCCTCCTGTGGGACAGGCCTTAAAGGGCCTGTCCCACAGGCAGCGATCGTTGTGGCGACAACCCGATAATTTCATAATTATACGGAGTTCATCTTTAAAAAGGTGATTATGAACATACTTACGACTCTATCTAAGCTAGGCTACAACAACAACTTGCTACCACACTCACAACAGCAAGATCGCCAGTTGTCGCGACAACGATCGCCTCCAGTGGGACAGCCCCTTTAAGGGCCTGTCCCACAGGAGGCGATCGTTGCGGCGACAACCTATGAACCTGCCAGAATCGTGTCAGAATCGTAGGTGACCGGAGATCATATACGTATCTACGGCTCTGTCTACGATAGGCTACGACAACGACTTGCTTCCACTCAAACAATGGACTAACAATAGCTTGTATCCGATAATACAATAGCCTCGACCTTCGCGCATCTCGCTGCTCGACTTCTCTCGTCGCAGCTTAAAATGAACCAAAATATGAACTTCAGCACTGTGGCGATCCTTGCGACTGACACAGGCGATCGAGTGTTTTCTACCTGATGGCGGCCTGTCGCCTTTATGTTCGTGATAGTCCTCTCAGTCGCGCATTATAATTTGGGTCGTGAGTGAATTTTGAAAATTTCAAAAATCAGCGGCAACTTTACAGTATTTGAATTGGAGGCCGATCCTGATTTTGGTGAATGTATGTGGCGACAAAGACCGTAGCGGCTTAAATTTCACTGGGCGTTCGGTTCAGCGATGCGTGCAACGAATGCTGGAGCGCGGCAACCTACAACTGGCCGCCGTTCCGCTGTGCTAAACAGTCATGTTCTTTCTGGTGACAATCTACGATAGCACTTTTTCGCGACAAGAGAAGACAGGCTACGGTCATTGACGTCAACCCAACTGACGCCGGCTATTGTTTAACTTGTTGAGAAACCAGCGGCGAACAGAATTTTGCTACGTATTTGTTGGCGACAGACGCGATAATTCACGATCTTATAGGCGATTTGACCTGCGCATGGTGGCGATAGGTACTAAAAAGTAGTTCGCAGGTTGTCGCCACAACGATCGCCTTCTGTGGGACAGGCCCTTTAGGTTTTCCCGGTCAAGTTTAAACCATCTCCGAACAATTTGACATTTCTTACAAGCACTTTCGTCCGAAATGTAATCGCGATTAAAAATCTAAACGTTAATTTAATTGACCGATAGCTCCGCTTCATGAGGTATCTTTTAAATTGAATGAACATAAACCAATTCGATTGCAAAGAGTTTAAAATTGACCAGAAAAACCTATACGCGTGTCCTACATCCCGTCCCTATGAAAGTGCCAACAAATTAAAACAAGAGTGGCGTTAAACAATGTTGGTAATGTCTCCTTTCTTTGTTGTTTTAAAATTGAATTAAAAGGGGCCTGTGAAGATCTCAAATATTTATTGTTGGGCCATTTTTCATGGATCCGCCATCTGGCAAAATGGATCATTTACTGAAGACTCTCAATCAATAAGTCGAAAATTTGGATCCCTCCCTAACAGGTATTAAACCATAGGCGGCGGAACCAGGGGGCAGGGGGGGGGGCACTGTGACTGCCCACTTTTTCATCCATCCTAAAAGTGCCCCTTTTCATGACTAAAAAGTGCCCCTTTTCTTAGCTAATAAAATGCCATTTTTATATTAAAAAGGGGCACTTTTATTACTAAAAAGGGGTACTTTAATACAAAAAAGTGCCCCTTGTTACTCCATATGTCTTTTAAAACTCAAATTTTTGGCTCGCGCTCGCGGATACTAAATAAGGTCCATTATGCACAATTAACTAAAATGAAAGCTCATAATTTTCAACTCGCGCTTCGCGCTCGCGGATACTTAATAGGGTCTAGGGCCTATGATGCACAATTAATTCCAATTTTGAGCTCAAAATTTTCGGCTCACGCTTCGCGCTCCCAGATATTATTAAATAGGGTCTATAATGCACAATAAACTCCGTTATTAAGCTCATGATTTTCAACTCGCGCTCGCGGATATTTAATAGGGTATATGATGCACAATTAATTCCAATTTCGAACTCAAAATTTTCAGCTTGGGCTTCGCGCTTGCAGATATTAAGTTATATAATGCACAATAAATTAACTCAAATTTTCAGCTAACGAATTTAAGCTCGCGCTTCGCGCTCGCGGATACTATATAGGGTCTTTAATGAACAATTATCTCAATTTTTTCGGCTCGCGCTTCGCGCTCGCATTCCGTTTGTTTACCATTAATAAAATACAAATTAAGCCATTACAATTTTTAAAAGCACAAATTTAAAGGCGCACCCCTATTTATCTGAATAATTTTCTCTTTAAGCCTCTGGTCTCAAGTGCCCCTTTTTCAGATAAAGTGCCCCTTTTCCATCGTGACCCCCCACTTTCAAATTCGTTCCGCCGCCTCTGATTTGTATTAAACCATGTACGATTGTTGTTTGTCTTTGGAAGTATAATTGGGAGTAACCCAAGTTTAAAAATCCCAACAATAAAATCTAATTGTTCAGTTCTTTAGACTCCCAAATGTTTAAAGAGTTATCCACTACTCCAGGAGCTGAACCCGGGGGCCGCCCCTCCCATTAATCAGGGGCCGAAACGAAGGAGAAAAAAAACAAAAACAAAAACGAACAAAGGAGAGGAGAAAAGTGAGCATGGTGGGGGGGGGGACAAAGAAAACAAGGTAAAGTCAACCCAAAGATACCAAAGTAAAGCCAAAGTTACATTTCATCGCCCTCTCCCAACCATCCTGATTGAAAGTATCGTCCCACCCCCCCCCCCCCCCCTGGTCGCGAAAAGTAGTCGCTGCCCATTGGGGATCCCAAATGAAGATTTTTTTTTCTTACCTGTTCACCTTTGACAACGTTGACAGGTTTATATTCATAATCGATTCCTTTCAGGGCAAGAGCTGTACATAGATAGGAGAATAAAAAATATAGGGCCTATTGGTAATCATTTAAAGACCTTTTTGGGATGTGGTACCCCCCTCCCCCTCCTCTCCATCCGTTCCTGGTTCAAGTGTGAGTTGTTTTTGTTTTGTTTTTTTCCACAGGGACGCTTAAGTTTAAACACATTTAAAGTGAAACAGTTTTGCGTTTTCTATTGGGAACAATCACGTTTAAAAAAAGTGTTGACCGACAACAACATTGACTTGGCACTATATACCAAAGCAGGCACGTATCCAGGATTTGGCACCGGGGGGCCCGATGTGATTTTGATTTTGGCGCCCCCAGTGGTGGATCCAGAAAGGTACATCCTATTTTTTCCCCCGTTACACCGGGCGAGCCAAAAGGTACTCTGAAATTTTGTTCGGCCTTCGGCCAACCAAAAGGTCGTATATCAACTGTAGGGGTGGGATTAACATGTCAATCGTCTCAAATCATGGATATTTTTCCGTTTTTTAAAACATTTTGCTCACTTTGGCGCCCCTCTAAGGTCAATTCGGCGCCCCTCTAAGGTTAATTTGGCGCCCCTTTTAGGTCATTTGGGCGCCTACCCAAAAGTAGTACAGCATGAATCATGAATAATAACTTTTATTCGGTAATGCGTCGTTCAGAGAATTATCAAAATAATATAGATTTCCCTTTTCTCCGGCTTTCCTTTACAGCAACTGGTTTGCAATGTCCGATTATAACAGTCTTGGCCCATCCATAACAGTAGCGGACGCCGAAAGGAGTCACGCGCCTGCATAATCAGCCATAATATAGCCGATAACAGATGACCTCTTCGTTGGAGGAAGGCAAAAAAAAATAATAACCTACCCCCCCCCCCCCCCACCCCACCCCCCCCCCCCCCACCCGGCTTATCGCTCGCCAGCGTGACGTGAAAAAAATTGAGTGTACCTTTTTGTTCGGCCGGTGTAACGGAAAAAAATTTGGGTGTGCCAAAATCTGAAATTCCGATTGTGGGCCCCCCCCCCCTGTTATGAAATCCTGGATCCGCCACTGATAATACCAACATTGAGTAAATCACCCGTTATTCCGAAGGTTCGTAATTCCGAAGGATCTTTATTCCGAAGATTCGTTATTCCGAAGGTTCGTCATTCAGAAGGTTCATTATTCCGAAGGTTCGTGATTCCGAAAACGAAATAAGGTTCGTTATTCCGAAGGTTCGTCATTCCAAAAACGAAATAAGGTTCGTCATTCCGAAAACGAAATAAGGTTCGTTACTCCGAAGGTTCGTCATTCCGAAAACGAAATAAGGTTCGTTACTCCGAAGGTTTGTCATTGCGAAGAGGGTGTCATTATTTTAGGGGTATCGGGGCTAGCGGGACTAATGCCTCACACATTATATAAGTGTATGTACTGATTTTGGCTCAGTGGATAGAGCGTCTGCTTACAAGGGTTGTGAGGTCCGATACCAGGTGGTCTAACCAAAAGTGTGAAACCCCCACTTTTATTCATAAAATGCTCTGCGGATTCTTAGATATGCTATCTACCTGATGGACAAAATGTTCCTGAGCTAAATCAGAAGTGCAGAAAAACCCATATTTCAGATAGGTGTGTGTGTAATATTTTCGCAGGCGCTCGCATATATTTATAGACCGCGGTGCGTTTTTTAAAAAGAATTTGGCAGGAATGGTGGGGGGGGAGGGTACAAAGTTGATTCGCTGAACACACCGGAAAACTCTATAATCTTTTCGCATTTTTGTAAGTGTCTACAGATAGAATTGGAGGGGCTACAGCCCCCCCCCCCCCCGCTTGTCCTTTCATCCCTGTTTTCAAGAGAGATTACAAAAAAAAATGAAATTATGATCATCTTTTAGTTAGGAATATATAAAAAAAAAAGCAAATGTGCTTTAAATGCACAGCCTCCATGTAATTTAATAAAATGTAAGCAATTTTCGGCTCGCGCTTCGCGCTCGCCATGTCACTTGACCTCCCGTTCGATAGGCCGATTATAGGTTAAAAAGAAATGTGCTACAAATTCACAGCATTCATATGATTTGTGTTTTTTTCGCCCCGCATCTTTTGGAATTCGGTCATCTGTGTGTGGATGATATATTGAAAGTAGAAATGAGGCAAAATATGCCTGAATACGAGGCAAAGTTCACGTTTTAGAAAGGGAGGTGATAAGAGAAAATAGAAAGATATAAGAGACAAACTGTGCATATAACATACCACATTCACTGCCATTAAACAGCAAAATTTTCCGGCTCGCGCTTCGCGCTCGCAAGTTCAATCCTGCGAAAAGTCAGCTTTTCACATTTTAAACCTTTATAAAAAATCTTTATTACGGATCTGTAAAAATAAGAGGGAAAAAAGTTAAAAAATACACTACTTTAAGGTCATTAATATAAGCCAAAATTTTCGGCTCGCGCTTCGCGCTCGTAGAGTTTTCGTAAAAAGTCCCATTGAATGATTCCTGACTCCAAAAGTAAATAATATAATGTTAAATTTTCCACTCACGCTTCGTGTTCACAACATATTTTGCTAAAAGGGATGTTATCATCACCTCGTAGAGGAATTAAAAAGAAAATCATGACTTAAATAAACTGCCTTGGGTAGTTATGAGCCAAAATTTTCGGCTCGCGCCTTCGCGCTCGCAAGGTTTGCTGTTTAAGAAAAGGTCACTTTTCAATTTTCGAACCCCCCGGGAAAAATTCTGTTACGGGCCTGAAGCTTATGATCACCCATTTGAAAGAATTCTTAAACGCCCCTGGTAACGATAGATCAACCCCTTTCCACCCTTATAACAATAATTGAACAGTTAAAGGTGATACACTTCCCCTCCAACACGCCTGCCCTCCAGTTTTCCGGCTTCGCACAGATTATTTCAGTTTGGACTAATTACAAAACTTATTTTATTTTCGGATTAACGAACCTTCGGAATGACGAGCCCTATTTCGTTTTCGGAATTACGACCCTTCGAATGACGAACCCTATTTCGTTTTCGGAATTACGAACCTTCGCGAATGACGAACCCTATTTCGTTTTCGGAATGACGAACCATTCGAATGACGAACCCTTTTTCGTTTTTTGGAATGACGAACCTTCGGAATAACAACCTTCGGAATAACGCCACAAATGTTCGGATTAACGAACCCTTTTTTATTTTCGAATAAACGAACATCGACGTATAGCATTTTACGTGTTTCGGAATGACGAACCTTCGGAATAATGGACCTTCGGAATAACGAACCTTCGGAATTACGAAGTGTAACCATAATAAGAGGGAGGCAGTCTAACCTGCAGATATATCTACGAAGGGATCGAGGCGGTGCAGGCGCCAAAATTCGTCATCCCAATAATAAATGGCGCATGCGTCTTGCACCCTCACCTGGATCCGCCAGACTAATGCAGACTGACTCATTGATGCTAATCCAGATTTTACTATTTTTATTTTTGTATTTTTTTTTGTGTATTCTTTTTTTTACCGGCAACATTTTGAACAAAATCCTTAATAATTTTGAAATTTTGAAATTTGTTAGACTTTTAGAAATTAATCATGTTCTCACCAGTCCGTACGCGCCACGAGCAGGAGCTTCTAAAGAAGGAATGAAGAACAGGCTGTTAAGAAAGAAATAAAAAAAGATTCAGTAGAATTAATCATAGGCCACCGTTGCACTAAACCAACATTTATATTAATCTGCGTTCATCAATTATAAGGTTCATTCAGATTGGGATGGATTTACAACAACAAAAATGATAATAAATAAATAAATAAATAAAACATATCGGGCATAGGCCCCTACCTGCCCCAAGCTCTTTACGTGCATGTAAATCATACGCAAAGTTCTCCACGTAGGACTACAACCTATCATGCCCATGATTTTTTTATTATTTTTTTTTAAAATCTGTTTGAACACGATTGTATGAAAATCTTATAAACAAAGTAGGCCTATAAATTACAAGCAAAGCCATAGTGAGCATTATGCCTAATTGCAAATTAAGGCTTATTAAATATCACTTTACCTTTACAGCGGCCATACCTCCTTTCAATAACACAAACTCACAAAATAACCTGACGATGACATAGATTTTATTTCGTGATCTTTGAACGGCATATCTTCTCGAGTTATACTAATATTTACACGATCGATTTGGTTTATTTACCTGTTTATTGTACCCCCCCCCCCCTCGTACACGTGTCCACGTGCTGAACCTGGGATTATTAGTTTTGTCTCGTAGTTTTCTGAAATTGTAGTTTTCAAATATTATTGCATTAAGTTTTTTTCTCATATTTAGAAGAAACATATGAAAACGTGAACAATCAAAAAGGACAGTGTTATTTTATACCAAACACGCACAGTTCCACTACAGTGCACTAACGACCAGAAAGAATCTTACGGGAAATGTGTGTACTGGGTATAGACTCTCTCTACGTCTGACCGTCGATATCGCGATAACAATGCCCTGAATAAAGACCGTGTAAAAGGAGAGTGCAAGCTGTGCAGTCAGGATCGAAGTATTTTATCATGATATTTTTTTTTATGATATCAAAAACGCGGGGGAAAATATTGACCAATCACAAAGAAGTTAAAATCATTGGAAAGAGAAATTAATATATTTACTTCACTCAGCGTAACTAGGAAATCGATGCGCTGCTGAATTTTACAGAAAGCTTTTAGTGACTGCTGTTTGACCAAAATATCATTTTCACACAGAAAAACGACCCAAAAATGACTAAAATGGGAGATTTTAAAGCTCAAAACGCGAGGGTTAGGGGTAAAAAAATATTCTTCCCAAGGTTTTATCTTGTTTTATATACATTAACCCTCATAAAACCTGTGTAACTAAGTAAATGATCTTCTCGATTTTTTTTTATTCCAGTATATTCAACAAAACTCCCGTTTTTCGGGCATTCCTTCCATTGACAATCGGTGCGTGAAAATGGTTTTCCGAGAAAGAAGCCCCAACGTTTTCATATGAAAACAACACATGAAGTCATTATAGCCGCTCGTAAGATAATCATGTTCGCGGAGGGCTTACAGCGTCGATGCATAAAAGTTTATTATTGAGACGCTTGATGATGAGACGGTGCTATTTTGATTGTCTTCTTAATGTTAATCATAAAATGCTTAAATACGGGGGTGATGGGCGTTGTTCAGATGATTGTCCTCAACTTTTGACAGACTTAACTCATATAGGACATTCAATGTTATTTTGATTGATCGAATATTGTTCCGTAATAATTTGAAAAATGTTCAGCAATAAGTATCCCAAAATATTTAAACAGGTGAGTTTCATGATAGTCAGGGGCAGTCATCTCATTTTTTCCAACTATGAGGCTCCCCTAGCAGCTGATCGATGAAAACAAATTCACTCGTGAAAACTCTCGCATCAGAAATGTAGGCCCATTTATTTGGCATATCGACCTGCTACGGAATCACCCTGCCCACACGCTTCGAGAACTTGAATTACTTCGTCTCAGCTTACCAGTGTGGAGTCACCACTGATGAGGAAAACAGTGGTAGTCACACCCCATAGTAGTTTTTGTCAAAAGAACATTATCCGAACAGAAAATTGAGATTACATATAATTATATTTTTTGTGCTCGTAAAGCATGAAGCTGGGACCTGTTCAAATTTTTTATTTCATTTATGATCAGATGAAAGATTATATGTGTATGATAAAAAAAAAAAACATAACACTTGCAAAGTGAGATCTAATAATCATTATACAATGTAGATGTGCAAAATATTTCTATAAAAATATTTTAAAAACTATTTTCCAGCTTTAAGATATTTATATATTTGAAAAGTGAGGATCTGTCCTAAGAAATAGACATTCATCTATGTAACATTGCAATTTATTTTCTGGATATAATGAACAGGGATGTCACACGAAAAAGGAAGAGGAGGAAAGAAAGCTAAAGAGAAAAAAATTTCATACAGACTTGAAGGATCAAAGGAGAAGGCCCAAAAATTTCTCCAATATGCCAAAAACGGACCGGAAGATTTTAAAAAAAAAAAAATGCAAAAAACAAAAAAAATAAAAAATAAAACAAAGCAAAAAAAAAACCCCAACAACAACAACAACAACTACAATAAAGGTAAACACTCACCAAAATAGGCATAAATTTTAGCTCTTTTCTTTTTTTTTCCTCTAATGCCCTTTTTGTGCAGTCACTTTGCTCCTTCCAGTTTGGGAACTTTTAAAGTTTTCGGTTGGGCGGGGTCTTAAGCGGAGCGGTAAGTAGACTGCAATTATAGTAATTGTGTCATTAATCAATTTCAAAATCTGAATGCATGTTTTGTTACAATATGAAATAATATATGGATTGAAATAATAGTGGAAGTATGATAATAGTGCCGCTGGAAGAATGCTGGGTGAAGCAATACGAACACTCTCATTTTTCTTTTTTAATTTTTCTTTTGAACTCCACGTTACCCTAAAAATCGACGTAGCTGGGATTTGGATTACAATTTTGTGCGGTGTATTTCCTCCTTTTTTTCCAGGTATTTGGACAACTTGAATAATATGCCAAGTAAAAAGAAGAAGTACAATGCAAGGTTCCCACCTGTAAGTACCAAATATAACATTGATATTGTTTACAGTGTAAGCAAACCGCCTTGTATTTGTACCGGTGCTAAACCTTTTTGCAAACGCTGTCTTGTCTAGTCTCTGCAGCCCATGTACTACAGGCACAGCATAGCACTCGATCGGGAGGCACGTCCACGGGCTCTCACTCTCGATCGGTGGCACGGCCCGGGTCGCGTCATTTAAAAAAAAAAAATTCCCCCCCCCCCACAAATTGGCATGATTTGGGCGTTTTTTTAAGGAGACTGAAGAAAATTTACAACTCATCTAAGTAGCTAAGCTAGAGTCTAACTAAAGTTACAGCCCAAAAATGATTAAAATCAAATACTAACAGTTAAAGTATTGACATCTTATCATGAGTGATTAAAATGGATTTCTTGTGAAAATAAAATCATGAAAATTTTAATTTAACGTGTTAAAATTAATGACGAGATTCAAGAAAAATCATTTCACTTTTTCAGGAATTAAAATTTCTAAAAATCATGAAAACCTAGAAAACAATTCAAGGAAGTTTGAGAGTATGATTAACGTAGCTGTAGTAGCAAATCATAAAAAAGTGAACTAGAGTAAAGTGCCCAAAATTCGACCACTTAAGCTTTTTGCAGCTCCAGTTTGAAAATGAAAAACATATCATCTTTCATTTTCAACAGATATTAGAGCATATTATAAATTAAATAATTGTTACAAAAATTTAAAAATCAAAAACTATTTGATAGTAAAATCGGAAGTTTTAAAAACCTACCTTCTTGCCGAGATTAGACATACCGTTGCATAAATTCGACCAGGCGTGAAAAGTCAATACGCACCGCGCGCCGCTGAAATCTTGGCTCACTCGCGAGCACCGGTAGCACATCGCGCTCTGCCGACAGACCGGGGCCCGCGGGCATGAATACCCGGTCGAAACTAGGGCAGAGAAAGAAATCTTGCAAGTCACATGATTGCAGTGTTGTAACTCTAGTACTGTAGAGTCACTTCGGGTTTCTTTTTCATAGGATAGTTACGATCGGGGCTCGAACGTGGCAAAAAACTGCGTCATCAAACCTCAAATTTTCGGAGTTTAAAGGCATTTTTCCTGATCGGTTTTCTTAGCGTTTCCCTTAGCGCGCAGGGCTTCAACTTTTGGAGAAAATATGGAATTTTAGGAGCAAAATTAGAGGTATTTAGTATGATTTTTTTGTGATTCTTTTTTTTTTTTGTGTGTTCAGTGACGATGTGTGCTGTGATATGAGTTGATTGGAGTGTGTTTGAGTGTGTTTGGGGTTCTATTTCCATATTTGTCTGAATAGGTCGAATCTCGGCAAGGGTCGAATTTCGGGCACTTTAATATTTAATTTGTTCTTGATTTATTTATTTTTAATTTTTGTTTAAAAAGTTACTTTTACTTTTAGTGGCTGGTATGTACAAAGCCAAAGGAAGATTTAGAAATGTACTGTTATCTGCTCAGTGCTTTCCTTCCCTTTCTTTTCTTTTTTCTTGTTTCTCTTCTCTCTCCTCTCTCTCTCTTCTTTTTTTTTTTTTTTTGGGGGGGGTCCTGATTCATTGCATGAAATTGCTTGTATTTATGATGTTACTCTTTGCTAACATTCTTATCATAACATATTTTTTTTCATATTTTTTATGTTGAATAAACAAAGTAGACTAATATTTATTTTATCTATCAAATGAAATATTGTTTTTCTTTTCTTTTAAAACCATGATGACTATTATATTAGTCATTAAAAATCCTAAGAGGAAAGAAACATTTAGAGAGCTTCGTGCCATTGACATTAAGTCTTTCTGTCAGGATGTTAAACAGGTATTCACATCTTCCCAATGTCCTTCTTGTCCATCTGAAGCTGCTTCATTTTATAACGACAGCTTGAGTCAGTTGATGGATAAACATGCCCTCTCATGACTGTGACTGTAACAATAAGACCCAATGCCCCTTGGTTCTCAGATGAATTAGGGAGGCCAGGAGACGTAGGCGTCGCGCTGAATGCCGAATGTTGAAGTCCGCCTTCAGATTGACAAGAATCTGTATCATCGAAAATGTAGTCGTATTACAGCTCGTCACTGATGCAAGGCCAAATACATCAGGAATGAAATCATCAACGCGATTCCAAGCAGCTCTTCAATATTGTGAGGAAACTTTCAACTCCGAATCAGGCATCCATCTATCCCGAACACTCATCTGACTCTGAACTTGCAAATCGGTTCAGTGATTTTTTTCGCAATGAAAGTCAGTGATATAGTGTCTTCCTTCACATCAGACGCTACTTCTATGCACACATGTTCTTCGTCCTGAAATGTCTGCAGTCTGTAACCTGTGTGAGTTCACTCCAGTAACTGAACTGGACTCTGACGTCTCATCAATTCAACTCCTCCAAAGTCCTGCAGTTGGACCCTCTTCCAACTTGGCTTCTCAAGATTGCCTTGATGAACTGCTTCAGTTCTTATCAATCATCAACACATCACTCTCATCAGGTGTCGTTCGCGACTTTAAGTCATCAGTCATTCTCCCTCTTTTGAAGAAACCTCTTTAGAACCAAATGTATTGGGCAATTACGTCCTATTGCCAATTTGCCATCGTGAGTAGAATCCTGGAGAGAATCGTGGCAAATCAGCTTATGACCTACGTGGACAGTCATCACCTACTACCTGGGAACCAGTCCGCTTATCGCAACTTCCATTCGACTGAAACAGCATTGTAAAAAGTGCTCAACGATCTCCTCCTTGCTGTAGACAAGGGCAACGAGGCATTCTGCTTCTCCTGGACTATTCGCAGCGTTCGACACGCTTGATCACACCGTGTTGCTCCAGCGTCTTCAGTGGACTACTCCATCACAGGGACTGTACTCCAGTGTTTCAGTCGTACCTCCTTGACCGTACACAGAGGGTTTCAATCAACGGCACTTGTTCGGATCCTTCTATTCTCAGCTGTGGAGTTCCCAAGGCTCCGTTGTCGGCCCCCTGTTGTGTCCCTCTACACTGGTCCCCTAGCGAAAATCATTGCTAGTCATCAGGGAGTGGACTACGCTATGTACGCAGACGACACTCAAATCTATTTAACTATGTCTCCAAGAGGTAACGTTGATGCTGTTAACACGCTGAGAGACTGTCTGTCGGACATCAAAGCCTGGTCAAGCAACAATAGACTCCGTCTTAACGAACGTAAATCAGAACTTATACACTTTTCATCGCAGTTCAGGAGCTCCGAGCCTCTACCGGACTTTGCAATTGATGGGGGTATCATGCAGACTTCGGAATATGTCAAAGATCTTGGTGTTACTCTAGACAAATACCTCACTCTTCAAAGACACATAAAAAAACGTCTGCAAATCAGCATCTTGGGGCATTCACAGAATAGGCAAGCTTCGACGTTTTCTTGACAAAGCCTCCACTGAAAAACTTGTACACGCCTTTGTCTCATCCCATTTGGACTACTGTAATTCTCTCCTTGCTGGCCTTCCTGTTTCTTATCTCTCCCCACTCCAGCGTATCCAAAATACTGCAGCTAGATTAGTTACTTTCACTCAAAAACACGATCACATATCCCCCATTCTTCGTTCTTTGCACTGGCTACCAGTTAATTCTCGTGTTACTTTCAAGATTCTTCTTATTGTGTACAAGGTAACTCATAATCTTGCCCCACAATATCTCCAAAATCTAGTATCCCTCCGATCCTCCTCTTCAGCCAGACCCCTCCGTTCATCTTCTTCTATGCAAATTACTCATGGCCCAAGAACCAAAACCCGACATGGCGACCGTGCATTTTCATGTATTGCCCCTACTCTATGGAATAAGCTCCCACCCCATATTCAAAATGCTCCGTCCGTTGATTCATTCAAAATCCTTCTCAAAACTCACCTTTTAAAACTGTAATGTATAACTCACTGTATGATTTCTGGAGGCGCACACCAGTAGTATATATTATTGAGTTTATTGATAATGTATAAATAGTATGTTTAGACTGAAATTTGGTATTATTTAATTTAACCCGAACAAAGCGCTTAGAAACACCAGTATGAAGCGCTATATAAATGAAATTATTATTATTATTAAATTATTATTATTAAATTATTATTATTAGATATATCATTAATTAGATATATTATTATAGGGACTATGCGAAATAGGCTATGCAAGTGAAAAATTGAATATGGCATAAATTGAAAAGATCATTGTCTGAAAGAAAATTATATTTGAAACAGAATCATTCAGGCCATTTTTTCAGTGGTCTGTTTTGTTTTATTTCTTGTTCTTTTCCTTTCTATTATTGTAACTTTTCTTTTTCTTCCCTTTCTTTTACTTTTTTTTGTCTCTTTCATTCACTGAGGCTCTTACTCTCTCTTTTTTTTTTAGAGGAGCAGGATAGAGGGTTTTGAGAAGTGTAGGTAGTATATTTCAGCCTTCTCCCACCCTTGTTTTAAGCATAAAATTATAAGATTCAGGGATATTAAATCACTCATCATTTTTGTGCTAACAAATATATTTTCATCATAAATGAACTGATGATCTGAAGTGTGATGTACTTGAAATAGATAAATTTCTTTCAGCTTCTTTGCGTGGACCTAATTTTATTTGTTTTTTTAAAGCTCATTTTAAATTCAATTTTGTTCCAGATTTTTTTTTAAAGCTTAAATAAACCTTGATCTCAAATTCAGAAATTTATGTTTGTTTTTCTTTTATCCAGGCTCGAATAAAGAAGATTATGCAGAAGGATGAAGATGTTGGAAAAGTGGCAGCCCCTGTTCCAGTATTGATATGTATCCTTTTTGTGTAGCAAAAATATCTGATCCAACATTTACCATGCTCTGCCAACTCTGGCGGTATTTGGTCACGTCTTTATTCATCAAAACTAACTACAGGATTAGGTTCATTTGTACTTATAAAAGGTCAAATGAAAGAGGGTATTGCTGTAGGCCTATAGTGGGGATTTCCTACTATGGGATGGTGCATGCCTTCTCAACCTTTGCTAAAAGATTGAATTGTTACACAAAGGAGGAAACATGGTTTTTAAAAAAAAAATTAAAAAATATGTGAAAATTTCACTTAAGAAAATTAAAAATATAAAATGAATTAAATAATACCATAACCCTACTTTATTTTGAGGTACATTTATACTTGTTTTTGCTGATTATTCATTAGAAGTTTCCTCAAACTGGTGTCAGGTAGCCATTTTTTTTTCAACGCCTGATTGTATGGACTGTAACCCTACCAAATCTGGTGATATTTGGTTTATTCATGAAAACTAATGGTACATGTAGGATTAGAGTTGCATTTGGATTTTGTGTTTGTTGTTTTAGGGTTAGCAATAGTGATGGATCAAAGGTTTAAGTTAGGAATGCATAAAACATTGAAAAAACGTGACAAGATTTGTTTTGCCATATCTTTCAGGAGAATACCATTTCTCAAATTTGTTTATTTCCAGTTAAGTTATTAATTCATTGTAATTGTTACCAATTTTATGTGGTGTCATCATACCAATGATACTCAATTTATCTACATGTATGCAATGTTTATTTACATATAAAATCTTTAACTCTATCTGTCCTGACTGATCAGCCAAAGCCCTTGAGATCTTTGTAGAGGGTCTCATCACTAAGGCATCACAGGAAACACTTGCAAGGAATGCAAAGACGCTTACCACATCTCATATGTGAGTGATGAATGCTTGCAAGAGAAGGTTATACTACCCATAAACCCCCAAGCCTAATCATTGGGGAGGTTGGAGGGGGGTAATTATCTTGAGAGAGAAACTGTCTACCAGCTATTTGAAGATATATTTTTTTCCCCCTCTGTCCCACCAAATTAACACAAATGGAATTGTAATCAAAATTTCAACTAGAGTCACTTTTCAAATCTCTGTGTTGCATTTAGATTTTAATAAATAAATAACATAACAGAAACAAATTGCTTAAAGATAATCAAATAATTGGTGGCTTGGGGTGTGTAGTAGTACCAAAGTTTTAGAAGGGAGGGGAAAGGCTAGAATTGGGGATAATAATAGGGAAAATTACTTTTTAATATAAAAACATTATTAGTCAAGAATAATCTTAATCTTTCTAATAATTTTTGTTCTCTTTATTTTTACAGAAAGCTGTGCATTGAGCAGGAGAATAAGTTTGATTTCTTGAAGGATTTAGTTGAGAATGTTCCCACTATTTCATGTGAGGATGATGACTCTAACAGTGGATCTGTTCAATCAGACAAACCTCCAAATTCAAGGTACGCACAGTACAGTTCAACTCATTTTTTAATTCCATCTTAAATGATATGACATTCAGATCGTTTATTTTTTATTTTTTGTAAGAGAAAGACCCAAGGTTTGAAACCAGGTTGATGTGCTAGTGCTGTTTTGTAAGCATTAATCCTCATTACCAAGTCTCTTGGATAGGAATTAAAGTCATAGATCCCACTCGGTAATAAAAGGAAATTGCTTTCTTATGTATGTAGTAGCCCAGTAAAACAAATTGATCATTTTTTAAATATTTATGTCATATCAGTATTATTCTGAAGTTACATGCAGTTGTAGCTTGTAATGTTTGCATTTGTTGAACGGTTCAATTTGTAATGAGATGTATATGTGTGGATCCAAATATGTTGAAATGCTTGTATTGACTCTTTTGCCTCACAAACCTGGACAATTATCCCTGGAAAACTACCCCTCACCACAACTAAACTCTATTTTGGGTGGTAATTGTCTTCCGTCATTGTTCCACTTCCCTGGGATTGAACTTAAGGAGTAGGTCCCCTGGTTGTTTACTTATAAGAAGTTGATTTCTTCCTTAGCAGTCAGGTAAAGTAAAATGTCAATCATTCTTGGAAACATGTGTGTTCTATCCTAGGAGAAGAAAGGGAATAAAAAGAGATACCTCTGCCCAGAGTAGTGTCCAGTCTGTAGATGAACCCTCATCAGATGAGGTGAGTCAATCACGTTCAAGTTAATCGTAAGATCTGAGACTGTTGCATAAAGAACTGTTATTATAAATGCCTTTGCCATCAATGGTAACAACCATGATAAAGTTGCTAACAGCCGATCAAATGCAGTACTGTACTCGTGGGAAAATTGGCAGGCACGAATTTAAAAACCCGCAAATATATGGGCATGCTTTCTTCTGCATGTATTGGGAGGGTTGAATTGCGTGCTGACAAACATGCAGCGCAAATTCAAGAGCCTGTAAACATGCTTTGAGGCCGCTCAGCACAAAATAATAGCGAATACAGTATTTCATGAAAGTTACCATTGATAGCAAAATTATAATGGTAACTCTTTATGCAACGGGGCCCTGGTCGTTAAATGGGGAAACTTTGTAAAACAATTTCTCATTCTGTTCCACCTTAATGGGGAAAAAAATATGCCCTAGTGTAGACGAATTCAGGCTGCGTTTCATGGAAGTGAGCTCTCTATGGCCCGCCATATAGCTGGGGGGGGGGGGGTTCCAATGGGTTTTGCATCGAGCCAGGTGCCTGTATGTCTGCGCGTATGTACACTTTCCTTTGTTACGCACACTGGAAGCCCCCCAGTTAGCTAATTTGACAACACCCGAATCAAATTCGTCTATACTTCCCCTCCATTTTCACTCCATGAAAGAAAGAAATATGGGACATTTTAATAAAGATCAAGTTATTAATGATTATTTTGATAGTGGATTACTGGTAAGTGGTCGGAACAACAAATCTGATTTTCCTGGGCTGCCTTATCTTCCTGGTTTGAGGCCTGCCGGTGCTATACTGAATTTGATACCCCAAACATCCACTCCAAGGAACTTATGTTTTCCAACTCAGTTCACACCTAAACCAGAATGACAGTACAGAGAAATATAAATTATCTATCTATTCACATCTTTGCACCCTGTTTCATTTCTGTCAGGATTCCTTTGAATCTGACGAGTCAGGCAGCAAGGATGAGAGACAGAGACATCCCGCAGAGACCACTAATGCCTCAGCAGCTAATTCATCATCATCGTCATCATCATCGTCATCATCACATCCAGCATTTCATCCAGTACCCCAAGTTCACCATAATAAGTAAGTCCTACATTAAATGTGCCTTATGAACAACCATTTAGGATAATGATGTGAGGAGTTGTGTTTTTGTCATGTGTAGTTCATTGTTTCTTTTAATTGTAAAATTGGAAGCAATTATAAATAGAGTATTGGATAATACGAATTGTCCATGCTACTTAGAATAGACCTTAGTGGAGAAATATGCAGGGAACATCTTAAGCATATACATGCACATGAATAAATTAGATTGTGTTTAGCAGGAATTAATTCTGTACAAAAAAGAGCTGCAAAATATTGAAAAATGAGGAAAGAAAGGAAGAGAAATGGAGAGACAGAGGTTGCCCCAGCGGGATATAATTAGTACACTCTAATCTTACTTCAGAGCACTATAACTCAGAGCGCTAGGGGGCTTCCGAAGAAGAACAAAATCACTTTCAATGGGCTATGCAATGAGCCAGTTGCGTTGCTATGTCAGTGCATACATTTTCTTTAGTTAGGCATACTTGAAGCCCCCCCCCCCCTCCTCCAGTTAGAAATTACCATAAAAAATAGAACCCAAACTGAATTGGTCTATTATATAGCCAAGCAGTCTAATCATAGATTCCTGGACCATCACTGATGTATTGCTTCTCCCTACCTAGGTTTAAATAGGGACCTCATAGGATCTGAATTTCATTCTTATTATGCAGGCTCCGAGCATGAACAGAACTATCATTATCCCCATATTTTTCCACTGCAGTTTTCCGTATCCAGGGCAGACTGCGTCAGGTGCCATGTTTCAACCAACGATGCCTCCTCCTCTACTACCTCCTCATCACCATCATCACAGCAACAGCACCCTCACTGGCAACGCACCGGCCATGGGGATGTACCTTGCTCCCCAACCCCACACCTCACAGAACAATGACAATGATGATGACAGTGATGAGGATTATGATGCATAGCATCTCTTCTTTTGGGGAGAGATCATTAGTTGAATTTTAATCGTCAGAAATGCGGAAAAACAATAAGTGAAGTGATGCTTTTAACTGTGCTGCATCATGATCTTAATATCAGAATGGAACAATGGATCAAGATTATAGATCCACAGTGCATGGAAGCTTGGAGGATTTCACGCCCAGATTTTGAACTTTTTCATTTTCTTCATGATGGCCTACATTTCAGAGAGTTCTAGATATTGGGAATGAAACAATTTTTTATGATTCAGGAGTCCCACAAACAACCTCTCATAGGACAGATATTGTTCAGAAAATTATCTGGTACCTAGGAAACTTTCTCCCTCCCCCTCATATTAGAAAACCTTCCACAAAGCCCTGTCTCTTCTTGCTAATGCTACGAGTGGGGGGGGGGGTGTTTCACAAAGGGTTAAGTAGACTTAGAGACTTAAATTCCTAGTTGCGTGCGGTATATTACGCATCACCTCATTGGTCACATCATGCTCAGGGGATGCACACCAGAGTCTATCAATGAAGTATCTCTTGACTGGGAATGCAAAGGTCGTGGGTTTGATTCACGGCACCAGCAAATATGTCCTTGAGCAAGGCATTTTATCTACATCGCTTAACACTCCACCCAGGTTAAAAAGGGTTCCTGGGAGGATGATTCCACACAGTCGAAAGTCACCCATGTTGGTAGACACAGCATGGAATAGAGTCCAATGAACGTGGTAATACTATACTGTAAAGCGCTTTACAGAAAAAGCACATTACAAATAATGGTATTATTAATGAATTGGGCATTAAACACAGCATGTGCTTAGAGTTTAAGTGCTCTTTGTGAAACACCCCCAGGACTGTCAAAGATTTAGATATGTTATCTTCTATTCTCAGTATGAGTCCTGTGGACATTGAAATTGTTTTAAACCCTTTTGGGATATTATGTATATTGATTTGATTACATGATCTGGAATTTAAAAATATTACATGTGAAGCAATGTCATTAATAATTGTGAACGAACTTGTTAATAATGGGAAGCAAATTTATGGATGGAATTCACTGTGCATTGTTTTCTTGCGGTTTCAGCAATCCTGTGGCAATTTTTGAAGTTCCCTTATGATATTGTGCTATAAACCAGTTATATGAGTGTATGGTCAAAATCAGAACACGAATCAACACAAATCCTGCTAGCTATGTTAATCTACTCTGTGCAAAGGGGTTAATCTTCATAAAATTGGGATTTCTGGAAATGACTAACTTTTATAGAGCTTCCATCTCACAACATGATCGTAGAACATATTACAGTCCGCTCCCATTATTAAAAACACGTACATATGTAGGCGCATGTACACTATGTGTGCTTGTATGGAAATGGGACAGAGTAAATTGCATTGTGACAATACAATCTTCTTGTATCTATGCTTGGGTCATTGGGTGGTAGGTGTTTTGGGGGAAATTAATATAATATCGATAATAAAATATATGTACCCGGACAACCATATATCTAATTTTGGTCTTTCAATCTTTACGTTTCACATAAATTGCGAATTGTTTAACAAAAAAAATGCCCATAATCCGTTAGTTTGCACTATGAGATGCAGGTATTGAAGAATAGATTGTGTGTATTCTTGTGTTGTATTTGTCAAATGTGATTTATTTTTTTCTGTTCTCTGCTAAATTGCCTCTCTTCCACTTCAAAAGTAACAAATGTTTTATCAAAAATGAATTCTATGATTGTCACATTGCACATCAGGGTATTGTCAAAACTTAAGTAAGATTTTTCTACCATATTCTTGATTATCTCAGTTGAAAATAAAATATTCTATGACAGAAATAACTTTCATTTAAATGCTTGTATATTTCTTGATTTCTTACTCAATGTAATATAATAAAAGCCACTTTCATATTGTATTCAAATTTAATACACACCCGTTGCAAGGTGTATTGTATGGCAACAAAAGGAATGCAAATTAGATAGTTGTGTTGCTAGGTCAGACAATTCATGTGTGCCTGATCTAGCAACAAGAAATTCCTTCTACCAACATTCAGTACCCCATATGGTCTGAATTCTCCAACCCTGGGAAAAAATTGCCCGCCATTAAAGACGGGAATCTATGGAGACAGTGGACATTTATGGCTTGATGGCGTTCGAGAATTTAAGCACACAAATCGATGGCAAAAGTTTTTAAATATGAAAATATTGGCCCAAATTCATGAACACAGTACAATTTTACCCAGTCTATCTTAGTCCATGGTTTCCCAAAGAGTGCCATATTAAACAGCGGACAATATTTTGTCCAGGATTCCTAATTTAAATAATCCTCAGACTAAGGGGCTCTATGGAAAACAATGGATAAATATAGTTCAGGCTACAATTGTATTGCTTTTGTTAATTTGGGCCATTATAAACTTTTGGGTCTGAAATAAAAAACCAAGTTCAATTCAATTCACAGAACAACAACAGACAATTTTAATCCATGTATTATTCAAATTAGAAACCTGCAGGGCTTAAATTAATCGACGGCCACGGAGGCCATGGCCTTGGATGCCCCCCTTACTGGCCTTAATGGCCCGTATTCACAAAGGTGGCCTAAAGTTAAGCCTAGCTTAAATCTGTGGTTTAACTATGGCTAGCAAAAATGAGACTCAATCTGTCTATGTTGCATGTTCCTTACATGTTTACTAAATTCTGGAATTATGTTTTAATTGTGATGGCAACTTGTATTTATCATTCCCTAGGCAGTTTTTAATAGTTTCACTACCAAAAATTCTGACAACTCAAACATCTTCTTTTCGGGATTGAGTCCCATTTTGCTGGCCATAGTTACACCACAGATTTAAGCTATGCTTAACTTCAGGCCACCTTTGTGAATACGGGCCTATGCCTCTTCCGAAATCCCATTTGGCATTCGAGATTTCAATGCCCTTTTCCAGACATTTGCATTGGTGCTGTACTTAAGTGCCCTAGGAAAAAATGGCCTTGCCCTAAAAGGGACGAATTTTCAGGCCTGAACCTGGTACAATAATTTTCTGCTGTTTAACACAGCAATCTATCACATACAGTGGACAAAAAAAAAAAACCCATCGAGAATTGTACTGCGTTCATGACTGCGGGCCAGATAGTCTTTCGTCCAATTGTTGAAATGTACATTTTAGGATTCAAAATGAGTATCTCTCAAACATTTCATTCTGGTTATATTAGTGTCACAAAAATTCAAGTTTGACTTGAAGTTGCACTCAAATTCCTGCTTGTGTGCTGTACTGTATAAGCCAATATTTCCGTGCACAGATATTTTCGCGATTTTTGACCAATTTGGGAAATTCGCGGGAGCAAAATTTCACGATTTTGGTGATGATTCCTTTACCATAAATAGCCTTGTAATGAATGGAAATTTTTGCGATGACTGACTCGCGAAATTCGCGAAAATAAAGTCACCGCAAAAATAACCACTTATACAGTATATGATACAGTGGTCACAGTGCGTAAGTCAGTGCAACATGCAACTATCTATGATGTGCAATTCTGTATGTCATAGAAAGTTACATGTTGCACTTGCAATGTGTTGAGACCACTGCATTACACATCACTGCATCAGTCAAAATCATGGTCAGTGCTCTATTTTAATGAGATTGCATGCTTCATAATGAATATGAATCAGTGCTTAACCGCTTGGCTGCGGACCACATAATATTACGTGCTTGGCGTTTGTACACTGTGCGCAGACCACGTAATATTACGTGTTCATGCTATTGTCTGAGCTTTGTCTGTTTGGACACACCAGCGCCACGCTGGTCATACCCGTACTGTGCAATTAACTCCATGCAGCAGTCAAGTGGTTAAGCAAGTCAAACTTAACAAATCTTTGAGAAGCACCCCAGCTCATGTAACAAACACTCCCGTAACAACCAATAAGAAAACATCAAACAAATAAATCCTGTTTGTACCTGTTGTATATTATCTTTCACATGAAACAGCTAGTGCAGACAATTTGTTCAGAAACAAAATGCCCCATCCTCTTACATCAAAAAAACTGCTCATTCATTAAATTCCTCATCGCATTATAATACTATTAACAAATGTAGTAAAACCTGACATACAATATACAGTACATTGCTTCTCCAGTCTTCCTGTTAATATACACAACGACATACATTACAAATTTTTAAATACATAGATATCCACGTTCAGCTCGTTTCTATCTGCAAGGGAGCTGAGCGTCGAGTGAGAAACCTCATATTTGATACATATAAATAATACAAGTAATCATAATTACATTAATAAGCTACTTCTCAAAAAAGTGTACAAGCTTTAATTCATTATTATATAGTTAGTTGCCTATTAGACATGTCTATGTTAAACATTCATATTGGTATTTATCAATTAGTAGCAAGGCAAAGTATCTCTTCTCTTTCTTTCAATTAAAAAGAAAACACCAAAATAAAGCATTCATAAAAATCAACAATATATCTACGAATACAGGACACCAATCCAATACTAGTTTTGCATACAGGTATCAGTTTTGTACTCTTCCTCTACATTTAAATCATGGACGATTCAGAATTCATAAAGAGGTAAATATTTAATATATCACTCACTGAGGCCTATAAATCTTCTACTATATTGAATTTGATAGAAACAGTAGCGCGCACAATACTCACGGCAAGCCCAACCGGTCTCACTCAAATAAAGGAGAGAAAACTTATACCCTACATCATTTACATATATACCACAATATTGCGATGTATGAAGGGATTCGTTAACTTTGTGGAGGTTTAAAAAATCTGAGCTGCAGGCCCTACTTGCTGTGTAATATGTAACATTATGTAATAATGAAGACTTGAAAATATGTATTTCAGAAGGATATTCACATGCTTCACAAAATGTGACACTACATGTATATGATTTACCAAAAATACCAAACCCTTTTCCCTCTATAGATTGCAGTGTTTCACTATAGCATACCCTGGCAGGGTTGGCAAAAGCATTTAGTCATATATATATCTCAATAATAGTAGCATATTTTGCAAATATTCCTAGTTATTTTTAACAAAAAATTTTTTCTTCTAAATCCTTATGAAAATCATCATAAGACACAAACCTCAAAAGTAAACAATTAATTAAACTTCCACAAAGTTACTAAATCCCTGTAAGTCATGTGACTAAGGGGTTTCTCTATGAAAAGGAGAACAGCGGCCACTACACAATTTTGTTTGTTTCACATCACAGATAACAAGCAAGAAGAAGAAGAGAAAAGAGGAATAATTTAGGTGCAGGCATGGAAGACTGTCAATCATTTGGCTAGCCTGCAGATTTCATTTCATACTAGATTTCTAAGACAGTGCCACTTGTATGATGATATTTTCACATTGGATCTGGAGTTGCAACATCATTCAATACTAGATTGATCACACGGATAAATTTAGCAATCAAATGTTTGTTAATCAGAAGGTGTGGCGTGCACCCAAAACAACTTGGTTTATTCAAGGGATGACAATTTTAAACAAGTCTTGTATTTAAAATCTTGTATAAAATAGATGTCCAGGCTTTTCAAGATTTCAAGACCTTGGTTTGTATGAGTTATAATACACATGGAGCATGATCCCGCTTTCTTATTTTGTATACTGATAAAACAGTGGCACTGCATATAATTCTACAAATGCCAATTCCATGTTGATTAATTTCAATACCAACACACAAAAATCTTTCAACTCAGCAGTGTACTCTAAAAGTACGATTAAAAATGCGTTCACACAAATTGCAATTCATTTTATGTTTACATTCACGGTCGCCTGACCCAGCTATCTTAGACATACCAAACACACATAGAACAGGTACATCAAGTTTTCATTTTTCATTTCATAGAATCAAAGAGACAGAGAAAAACAATCCTGTTGATTTCATTAAATAAAAGCTGACCATACAATGTGCACACTGTATGCAATCAAGGCCAGGCAAAATCTAGAAGAATGGGTTGCATTGTATAATCACAGAGAAAAAGAATAATTTGCTATCTAAGAGAATCTCAAATTGCTAGCAAGAAAAACATGATTGCTTGGCAATCCACACAAGATATTGTAATCATCAGCAAAAGAAAAATAAACTACCAACCGCAATCATGCTCTAAAGGTGAATATAAAGTGATTGAAAATTAGCAGACATGGCGTTAAATATCGTAAAATAATCAACACAAAAGATGCGAATTTACTCGCCATGTTTAAACTATTATAATGGATCTAACTATTCAAGCAAGAATTTGAGTTGCAATATTTGCAGTTTTATCACACCATTCCAAAACATTTTTCATACAATAATCTATCTGTACAAGCTTAGTCAGACCTATGCACAGTTCACAATGAAATATCATCACTTCGTTTTTTCACTGCAAGGTCCCCTTTTTCTCAATCTGATTGCATTTTTAAAGTCAACATTTTAAAATCTACTTCGTTCATTTAAAGCATTATATGATTAGATAGCTCTCAATTCGAAATATTCATTTGACTGCACACCAAGTTATCTACTCTTATAATATCCAAATTACAAGTAGCAGACACCTAAAGAAGAATATTCTGTTCCTAATAGTACTGTTGCTTTACATGTTTATCTCAATGTTAGAAGTAAGATAACCATCTACATGTATTCCTATACATTTTAAACAGAATTAATCAAATGTCATATTACACAATTATCGAGAGACTTTACATGATTAAAAACTACTCATTCATACTCCAACTACATTCTTTGTTTTGTGACACTTTAAAAAGAAATGGACCTCCATTGCACAAAAGCATAGGATTTGATATTCTGCTTTTGCTTTGATATTTCTTGTATAAGTCAGAACACCGTCAACATATCAACAAAGGATACCATATTTCAAATATTTCCACTTCCCATTTTCCATTATAAAAAAAAAATACAACCCCCCCCCCCCAAAAAAAAAAAGGGATCTACCATTCCTGCTTTTTTTTTAAAACAAATTCTTTATTTCATGTACATGTATAACCACAAGAAAAATATCCACAAGAACACAGCATATTCATTTACAGGGAACAGACCAGTGGGGTGTAACACAAAGACTTACGATTGATAAAAAGTTACGATTGATTTTTTCTTGGTAGCCTCATTTGGAAACCAGGTACAGTTATGGATTAAGATTTTGATATGATTAAGAGTAGGGTTAGTGCTAAGATTAGGATTAAGATCATCAACTTTGGAACATCCTGTCCATGATGAGGCTAACGAGAAAAAATCAATCGTAACTTTTAATCAATCGTAAGTCTTTGTGTTACACCCCACAGAAGTGAAGGAGAAAATTGGTCAGAAATGATATCTTGCATGAAGCAACAATGTAGTTGTCTCCAACATTGTACTCTTGTGGTACTCTTAAGAAGGGTTTATGGAATAGAGAACTGCTTTCAAATATAAACTGCTCATTTAGGTTGGTCCTATTCACTTTATTTCATCTATGGTTCTACTTCTTTTTTTTTTAATATTGGTAGTGCATTAGCAGTAAATACATCCTATTTGTCTGATCTCACATTTGGTCGGCAAGTTCTATATTCAAAGACACCCTAACACAGATCCTCAGCAAGATTGTCTAAAACCTGTTGCCTACAGAAATTACTCCCTGTATAATATCTATGGGATAGAGAGAGTTCATTAGTCAAATGGTTTAAGAGTCAGCTCTGTAACACTTGCATAATAAAATCACTATGCACTGTAACATCTGGATATATAGCACACCTGAGTCCCCATCTATAACCAATCTTAAAGACCCTTCAAAGCTACCATACTATTGACCTATAAATAGATCTATCCCCAAACACACCTATTTGGCACTGCAATCAATTAATTCACAGTACACCAGTCTAAAGGTTCACAAGTACAGCTAGAATTACGAGGCATCTTCGTCTGCCGTTACATTTTAATGTACCTACATACAGATAATTCATTCTAGGCACTTTATATCTTTTTCAGGATTATAAAACAGAGATTATAAGTTTGTATAATTAACCCAATACTGGGATATAACCAAGATAGCTGTGTCTAGCAATATTAAAGGAACATTTACAGTTAATACTTTAATAGGGTAACAAAAATGTGTGTGTTATAGATACATAGTAAACAACAAAAATATTCACATTTGTACAGATTTTGCAACATACCAAGATCGACAAGGATTATAAACAGGAAGCCAAAAATAATTAAGTACATCTTTAGTCTTTTTTTTTTCTTTTACAAAGAATTTCTGTTGTCATAAGTTAGGTTTACTATGTACTAATGAAAGACACAAACAAGGCTATTCCAGGAAAAGATACATTCAAATGCTGTGGCGGAAAAAGTATTAACAAACTAAAAAATAATCTAAAGATCGATGCAAAATTTATCATTACTGAAATGAATATATTCTGAATAAATACCTTTACAAACAAAAAATCTTCTTTAGGGCTGATATTTTTAATGACATTAAACATAATTCTAATAATTAGAAAAATAGCATAAAACTGGATGAAAATCATCAATGACACATTGTTTTTGAGCTTGGTGCTAAATGGGTAAGCAATTATCTGGATGCAGAGGGGAAAGAGAAATATGATATATACGGGTTTACAACACTAGATATACACAAGAAACCAATTGTACACCGAGTATACTAGTCAGAAGAAAACCTCAAGAGATGCAAATACAGATTTCAAGGATGCTTTGTTCAAGTAGAAATGGGGGAAGAGCTGTCTGAAATGTCCTACTCCAGACTAGAGTAGTTGTTTTCTTACACACTCGCAACACTGGACCCAATTTTCAGATCCTGGGAATTTAAAAACGGGGAATCTTCAGCTTCCACGTGTAATTTGACATCATGGATGTTTATCCAGTAACAGGTGTGTTCAATCACCTGATCGCCAGACCTTATGTAATGCATTGTATATTCCACCCATCGCGCAATGTGGTGAAGTCATTAAATCTCACTTTTCCTAGCCCAACGATTTCCGTAGCCGTTCACCATGGACAGATTGATTTGCTGTGGTCAAGAAATTAACTTCTCTTTCAAATACTATTTCAACAAATTGCAAAATGATGCTAACCTTATAATCATATTTCTGAGCTCTGGCAAACTAATTTGTGACCTACGAATACATGGCATAAATGATGGTGTGTAGAATATAGTTTGTGGTATGAAAGTTTTGTATTGTTTTTTTTGTAATTTTTTAATAGGTTTATAACTGCAAGGTACGAGGTTAACATCCTATTAACAGAACATTTTGATTTTTCTGAAGAAAAAAAACAACACTAAAATTTTTCAACCCTTTATGTTTTGTGCCAACATTGATACATGGAGACGGATTTTTTTTGGAAATGAAGCATCTCCGATTCAAAATGATGAGCTAGTTGTAATGATGTTTTAAAGAACAGAATGCAGAAAGCAAAAAGCACAGGCTTATCCTTTATTTCAATGGGAAACACTGCACACAAATCAAATGCACAGTACACAACAAATGCAACACTCTATCTTAAATCACATCATTTATTTACCCTTCAGAGATATTGACTAAATATCATTAGATTGTTACCTCCCTTTAATAATATTTCATAGATTTGCAGAGAGCATTTTTTGATAAATTGGATTAGAGAGCCGAGAATAATAAATAAGCTTTTTTAAAAAAGATCATACCTACTTTTATATAAATTGTATGTTACTTTTAACTTAACATAACATGTGGCAGGATGAAAAGGTGCTACCCAATGATTTTACACTGCAATTTCTTTTTCTTTTTGTCATTTCAACCCATTCTATTATTCTCATTCTATCCTTAAAAAAGTGCAAATATATATGGCCTAAAAAAAATGATGATGACACTTAGGTTAACAATGATAAATAGAAGTGATGACGATGGAGATGATGAGGATGACGATGGAGATGATGAGGATGATGCTGATGATGATAAATATCAAATTAATAGAGCCCATATAATCCACCATCGATCTAGTAAGTTATTCACAGGATAATTACCCTAGCTCTAGCCATAGCTGCCCTGATATAGATGAAGATAAGGAGGAGGAGGAGGATGATAATGATGATGATGATGATAATGATGATGATGGTGATGATGATGATGGTATGATGATGTTGATGATGGTGATGATGATGATGATGTAAATTACGATGATTATGGTGATGATGATGATGATGATGATGATGATGATGATGATAATTATGGTTATGATGATGATGATGATGATGATGATGATGATGAGTTTGAGCAGTAAGGTTTCAAAGCTGCAAGGATATTTAAACTTGCCTTTTTGCTGTCCATCCCATTAAGAAACAAAATAACTTTTCTCACTTATACTCAATAAAATGCCACAAGATTAAGTTCATTAAAACAATTTTAAAAATTCAAGTTGCCTAACCCGATTCTGATGCATCAGACTGGTGTTTGGTGACAGCTAAGCACACCAACCACAGACCTAACGCTAATGCTACACTTGCATCAGAGGGACCTGAAAGGGAGTAATGCTTTCAGTGTTCAGGTAGCTGTTCAGCACAATTGACTTCGAAGTGAAGATCGGCTAATGATTTCAAGTCTAGTGTTCAGGTCTGGTGTCCGGTGTTAACTGACGGTTGAATGCCACAGATGATTCTCACGAGGTCCATGGTGCTAAGCACTCGACACCTGCACTATTGTGTAAACACTAGTGGTGTGGACTGGTGTTCAATACTGTATACTATGCAATGACCAATCCATTGACACTAACACCTAACTTGAAATCACTGAATGACGCTCTACAGGGCGGCGGCAGTCTTGGTGCTCTCATGACTGGTCTTGCTCTGCGTAGCTGGTTCGATGAGGGGTAGGTGGCGTCCCAGAACTAGATGCTGTTTCAAGAGTAAAACACAAAAATAAAATGTGTTGGTTTCATCTCAAAGAGAATAGTTGGATTCCAAAACAAAATTTTAGACATTTTCATATCATGAAATTCATTTCTCACCAATCTAAATTTGATGGTGAGATGTCTCAAATCTATTCCAGAAATATTTTCCAAAATGTTAATATTATAGAAGTTTGAATATGAAAAATTAATAATTTCAACAACATTTAATGAGACATTAAATATGTTTTTACCTTCACAATGCACCAAAATGAGGAAATTATTAATCTTAAAAACTGGAAACTACAAACAGAGATATTCACAAATGAAACAACACATCCTTTGGCAGCATGATGAACAAATTATTTCTTCATCTTTCCGAGCATTTCTTAGATGTTTATACATTTCATATCAAACTTGATTTGACAGATAACATGTACTTGGAGTCTTGAAATATAGCATAAATGAATGTGCGGCTGGCACAAGTTGTAAGAGTTCTTGTATAGCATGTTAAGGGCAATTTCAGCCAACTTCATAACAAAATCTTGTCTTGCATTTTGATTACAGTATCTCAGGATTGACTACCTTCAACAATGAGAGAATGAGATTATTAGATATGAATTTCTTTCCTACCTTCTCCTAGAGAATGCCTGGGAGAGTGTCCCGATAGATCGGGTGAATCCTGCGAGCCCTGGGATCCGTCTCGTGACGTCAGGCTCAGCTCAAAGTTGGCAGCCCCCGATGACGCCACACTGAGTTGTCCGTTGTGGTCGTACTCTTTGCTAAGATTGATGACCGTGTTAGGTCTCTGTCTGGTCACACCACGTTGGACAGGCAGCGGGGCTCCAACCATGCTCTTGATACGGGCTGGCTTGCTCTCCGTTCCCTGATACAAACATACACAAGATGGGTATAAGGTCAAGTGGTGTGACCATTGCTAGTCTGCAAGCACAGACTCGAATTTTATCCTTAAACAAATTACTGTCTGGGTGGAGACTAGCCTCCAAACCCACTCTCTGTGTCAAATGAGATCAGATAGCCACATTACATGCTTGAATCTAGTATTGTACTTCACACTCTGAAAGGAGACCACTTTTCATGTCTTCGTTTAGCAGCCCTTATACAGTCTCAATTTGTGTTTGATCATGAATTTGTTTTTATGCTCATTCATAGAGAAGCTTGCTGTGAATTCAAACCAACATTGCATTCCCATCCCAAATTTCGTACAAACTCAGATTAATAGCACATGCACAACTCCAGTCAGTGGTTTAGAATATATGCCATTTTATTTTAATTTCATGAAACAATATCAAGCATTTTCCTAGGTCAGAGATATAATACTTACAGGAATATCTTGGAGCTTTGAGAGGCTGTCTCCTGGTCCCATATGGGTGATATGACTGAAGTTACTAGGAGCAGAGATTATCACATTCCTGGATAAAAACAAAACAAAAATCAAGAGTTTGTTTAATGGATTGGTAGATGATGAGACAAGCTTGTATTTTATATTGCATTAAATAGATATGATAAAGGGTCTACAGCATAAAGAACACTATGCTAGGTTTATTCTCTCCCCACAAGTACGTATATTTGGCGTCTCAGCTGCCTCTCCACTGTAATAATCATATGTGAAAATGAACAGGTAGCAAACTGAAACTGAGTAGCATTCTCTATGTTATAAACTCCTTAATCATTACCTTTTAATTTGAAGTGCAAAGAGAATATCATCCTTAGTGCATTTAAATACGATTTTGTTTGACATTCCAAAAAGGTGATACTAGCAAATTACCAGTAGATTTGAGAACTAAAGCATTTACATCCATATAATAACACCCATCTGGACTATTTTGTTTCTCTTGATCTTTATTGGTCCATGTGTGTCTTTACTCCGAAACTGAATACTAGATAAGAAGCATCATATAAATGCCTATTATCATCAAATCAATCGTTACATTCCATGGATGGCAAATGGTACATATAGTAGGTAAATTAACAATAAGGCTCCTTCGATGCAGTTTTACTTAATGTGTTAATCCACATATTCATAATAATACTCAACAGAAACTGACTACCAAAAAAAAAATAATCAAACTCAATTAAAGAAATACATGTTTGTCACAAATTACCAGTTTTTCAAAGTGTTCTATTCTATTTCACATGGCAGTGTCTACAATTAAGTACACTTTGCATAATCATTAAGGCATGTACATGAGACTATCAAGAAAAAGCTATGATCACTAATTTGCTGCTTTAGTGTTGGTATGTTATTTGTGCCATTATTATCATATAGTGTTTTGCAACCCAAGTGACGGCCAATTTTAGCAAACTATCAAATAACAAAGATAATGTGGATTCAGTAATTATAATATGTTCATTGATCCATATGCAGGGGGATAGGGCAAGGCGTGCGTCAGCAGTTTATTTTTGGGTCAATTTGTCATTTACATTATTGCAAGTTTCCGTGACCTTATTCAGTCAATCATTATATTTTTCAATTTAGTTTAATCATGACAAAGAACATACCTACATTTGAAGGAAATGATGTTTTCCAAACTTTGTCATTTTTGTTTAAATCAATCTTGGCTTATACCACTGCTATTTGATATTTCAGATATCATTTCCTTGATGAAACATCTGAAACAAGGGAATTTCCAAAAAAAGATGGAAATGGTCCTTTTCTGATTAATTCTATGTACAGATATTTGAAAAGTAACTAAAGAGCTTACACTAGGATAGAATCATGCTATTCAAGAGATTTCCAATACATGCCACATACTGTCTAGTTCAAATGCACTATTCTCTATCATGCATGCATGAGGATTCTATGATTGAGCTTCATCCATTTCTGTGCCAAAATGCGCCCCCCAAAAAAATTTGAGCAACTAATACTTCTTCGAAAAGACAAAGCAAATTTTCTGTGTATTTGAGCATTCAAACAATGCAGATGTTAATCATGTATTGGAAATTCTACAAGTCCAGCATGATAGAGACTCTAACAGTCAAAAGATTTGACATCTTCTCTAAATGTGGTCACTCCTAAAGCTGCTACTAACAGCGGACTCGAGTCATAACTATATTAATAAACATTTATTAATAAAAAAATGGGTTTAGCTGTAGCATTCTTCAGTTTGCAAAGGATTATAAAGTCTAATTGTATTACAAGCATTTTTAGTTGTTTTTTTTTCATATAAATTTTAAAAAGAGAAAGGTTATAGTATATGACAATCAACTGGATCCATTGTAATGAAAGTTATGACTATAATTTGTATTTGTTATCCTTGTCAGTGGTACATAGTAGGCAAATTCTCAGGTTTAAAATATTTAGAAAGGGGAAGGTTACACTCTCTCTTTTAGTGGATTACAATCAATTCCATATGTTGTTGTAAGCATCATTAGAACTATAAAGTGTATTTCTTACTTGTTAGTTCTAAATAATCAATATAACAAATGTATAAACAGCATAATATAATCTATAAAAGTGATTAATAAATCAGTGTATCAAACAACCCAATTCCAAATAGGAATGTTACATTGTTATATTTGTCCAATAATAAAACTGTTAGTTTATAATAACATTCATAACAACATATAAAACTTTCTATGCTATCTGATAACTATCATCCTAGCCTGGCTCTAAGTTCTGCTGCTGTTAAAAGCTCTGACTTAAGCTCATGAGGAATTTACAACGAAACCTATGAGGTACTGTGAAGGCCAATATTTTCAAGTAAAGATATTTGCATGATTTTTTTTTACTATTTGGGGAACTTTGGGAGTGGATAACCTTGTGATTTTTGTGACACTTACAATAAGTGGCCATTTTTTTTTATTGAGGCTGAAATTTTAGTAAGGATGGACTCGAGAAATTTGCGAAATTAAAACTACCTCGAAAAACTTACACAGTACTATACCAGAGTTAAGGAAGGCAACAGTATATGAAATGCCTTTTATAAAGATGTACATGTCAGGCAAGGATTCAAATCATAAATCCATTGGTTACAGATCACATCAATGAATGGACATTCCTCGGTACTCAACATGACTGCCTCTAAAATTCTAAAATGTGTAGTATTAGGTTCAAACAATGGTTTGGTAGTAGACATTAAGTACTGCATGTGCTTTGCAAGTCATCTTAAATGGTCTCAATGCTGGACTACAATGGTTAAACCTGTCACTCCATTGAAAACTATATGAAGAATTGAAAATGATCAAAGGTTTTGATGAACTTGAATATGGGTGATGGACTCAATGATACTACAAAATGTATGTAAATCGTCCTTTCAGAGCCAGAGGGGCCTTAGTATTATGTTATGTCACATAAATCTTTCTGGCTCTCTGTAGACCTTATAGACTACATGCCATATGTATATGTACATGTATGTGTAAGGAACCAAATGTTACAACCAAACATACAAAGTTAAAATATACTTGCACACAGACCATCAATATAAACAATGAGACCATGAAACAATAAGACAACTTGGCAAAAGAAATTATCAAAATTTAAAAAAAAAATTAAAAAAAAAAAAATTTTTTTTTAAAGAGTTTAGGCAGCTGCTAATGTACAAGTGCACACTGATAAAGCCTATCCAAAGACGTCTGTAACGTCCCTTTGCAACTAACAAAGTTAACTACATCTAATCATGTACAACCCCTTCTTAATCTGCTTTAAAGTTTGTTATATCAAACAAATATAAATAGATGAGTCAAATCTAATGATTGAGTGATAAGGTGTCGAGACTGCCATTCAATATGTACTGTGGTATGACATGGAGGTACAGAGATATGTCTAGGTTTGTGAGAATAGGACGGGAGAAGTGTGAGAATGTTAAAAAATACAGTTTATCTACTTTCTTATTTAGGTCAGTGGATAGATATCACATGACTACATGGAATTTTGTATCAATTGAGAACATTTTTTTTTAATGCTCAGGATATCCACAGTGACACCATTCACATGAATTGAACTTATAAGGATTCCTGTGTCTTAATTCAAGAAATCATATTTCGGCAGCTCACCAAAGGAGATTTAAAAAGATTTTTAAAATGACTGTTTTACACAAATAAATTTTAAAAAATTTGAGTCACTCACATGATTTTGTCTGGCAAATCTAAAGGAAAGCCCTTTCTTAACTATTTGATTTCAATCCTATGCAAATTCTTTTAATGAGAGCAATTTTTTTGTTGTTGTAGCTAAATCATAACTAACTTGCTACAGACACAAAAGCAGAAAATCTCTGTTTTTAACTATTAATTTTCACAAGGTTGAATTAAGCTGTAATTGTGCATTTAGTCTATTTTTAAAGTTATGAGAGAAAATAGACAAACAAAATTCAGCAACTTAATAAAATCAATTAAAACAAAGTTTTTTAAAGCAACTTTTTATTATTCAAAAAGAGTACAATTAAAAAATTAAAAAAAATAAATCAAAAATCAGTGATGCTGTTGTGAGGAAATAGTCTAGATAATAATTGTTCAAAAAACCCAAAATTACATGAGGGATTACTAAAAAAAAAAAAAAAAAAATTGTATTAAAAATTTGAATCTAGAGCAAATATCTAGTATTGGGGTGTGAAAATTTTATAAATTATCAGACTTATCAATGTAATACATAGTAAAACTGATAAATCAATATTAATGATGACATTAAATGGTGTGTCTCCCATTTTTAATTACAAATTAATCTCATTTTTTAATCCAAAAAACAAAAACAATACACAACTATGTGAAATAAATGAGCGAATAAATGAAATGAAGAAAATAATAATAATAACAAAAACTGAAGTGGGTCAGAAAAGTATTATGAGTTAAAGGGACAAATCAGGCTAATAAATAAATGAAAAATATGCAGGAACCAGCTGAACTAGAGTCTAAGGACAAGACTACATACCTGGGTTGGAACTTTGTTGATCTGCTCACCGTTCATGTTTTTTTTTTTTTTTTATCACAAAGGATAATATAAAATAAACATACAATATAGATCAAACATTTGTAGCTGGACTATTTATATTAAGACCTAACATTTTAGATATTGATTGGATTATATTGCAAAATCAGGCATATGAGTCAATATGAATGGTGGACATGCAAGTTATCAAAGCAAGGGGTTATAAAATATCATCTTGCAGGGGTAGAATTAATATATTGAAAGCAATGATTTTAAGGGGAATTAGGGGAATGTGCTGAACACACAATCAGCATAATGTGCCCGGCAGTACAAAGAGAACATGGACTTATGAAAGTATTCCAGAATTTTTAGTTTTGATGCTGTAGGAATAAAGCTCAGTGCTAATAATTTGTACACAAGACTGAATTTTTTTGCACAAAAGTAGCAGTTCTGCTCTATTCTGACAGGCACACAATTATACAAGGCCTCAGCAAAAAAAAAAAAAAAAAAAAAAAGGGGGGGGGGGTTAAAAGTAACTTCTAAAGAGGGGTTGAACTATTCAGATCAAATCATTATCAATTTAATACTGCAAACAAACTATTTTGTATAAATTATGTATATTTTACTAATAAATCACATTTCAGCATACAGTAGCATTATGGTAAAACACGTCGATGCTAATAATTAATCATTCTAAAGGGAAAGTAAAAAACAAGGTGTCTAACATTGATATTATGACAAACAACTCTCATTGACATAACCAGGGCTTATGAGGAAGTAACTGAGAAACAGGTACTCACTTTCTGATTTCATCTTTGGATTTGAAAGAGAACTTTCTCTTGTTAGCTTGTTGCTTGTTAGATTTGACCACAGTTGGGATATTCAGCTTCTCATGTTCTGCATAGGGAGAAAATAGGAAGAACGATGTCAGAAAATTACAGATCACTACACTAAGAGCACATTATAAAATTGGCAACAGGATGTCAAAAGAGTATGTTCTGCATGTTTATTTTTTTTATTTTTTTAATTTTTTTTTAATACAAATGTTAGATTTTAGGAAACTTTGCTCTTAAAATGAGAGAGATCCTTAAACTTTTGACTTCAGAATCATATTATGGTTGCTCATGAAAATGTAATAAGGCTCAACATATACATGTATCACATAATGTCCTTTGCAAATGGATATACATAGTATGTTTTTTTTTTTTTTTTTTTACACCAATATTAATGATGAAAATGACAATAATGGACATTACAATTCAATAAAAAGCATGAGAAAGATTTCTCCAGAAGCTTGAAAAGACTGTAATACTGCCTTTACCTGATACAGCTAGTCGGTTGTGGAAGTACACAAGACGTGGTGCATGTAGATCAGTGACATAGCTCATGTTCAAGCTACCGTCCCATGAGAGTTGCCTCGTCTATGGAGAAAGAAAGAGAAAATTAACCCCCTGAATACTTAAACCAAGGCAATATCAAAACATAGAACAGCTTTCAGCAACATATTCAATACCAAGACTAAAGACAAAACTTCAAATAGTAGTAATGGGTAAAAAAATATATAAAATCTGAGGAATATGAAATTTTAAAGATTAACAAAAAAAATTGAAGTAGCAGGTCTCACATGACTTTGACTTCCATCAAGTTTTGTAAGCTTGTTGAAATAGTTCTCTTTGGAATATCAAAGTTATAACATTTTCTAATCAATTTCACGCTAGTTTCTTCTGATTTTTAATCACATTACCAAACCTTAAGATTGGCTTACGCTTTGGCTGTGCAATTCTTACCTTCAATCATACTAACTGGACCCATTCCATGATAGGTATCAATTTCAATTTTATCTCTGACAAAGATTCTGCTAGGATCACAAGGCTCTTTTTGACTCAATTTTACTCCACAAGCTCTCTTTTATTGGATGAGTTGTTACACCAGTTCTTCTTCTTTTTTCTTTTCTTTTTTTTTTCTAATTTCAATTTGAGTTTGCATATCATACTTACTCCTTTGATTGGTATAGTCTGAACCCATTCCATGATCTTGATATCATAGATATCTACAGAGATGTCACTATATACAATCAGGTATGGACTGTTGAACGCTAAAAATGGAGAATGAGAACACAAAATGAGACTTCATTTAGCTAGAAAAGATTTTGCTTGCTTATTCCTTGTGTATATTGTACGGTGGTATTTTTATGAACTCCAGACAAATTAACCTCTTTCAGGTGGGTAATTTTAGGAGAATTATTACATAATTATAAAATAACTCTTATGCTATGGAAGTTTTAGAAAACCTACTGGACTCTTAATACCTACATGGTCTAAATAAAATTGGTTTGTTAAAAAAAATACGACTTTAACTACTGTACAAGAAAATATTTGCACTTTTGGACTAGTTTAGGAAATTTCTGAGAGCTTAAAGGACGAGTCCGGGCTGAAATGAAAAAGTTTTGTAAAATTAAGTAAAATTCATCAAGCACAACACAGAAAATTTCATCAAAATCGGATGAAAAATAACAAAGTTATGCATTTTTTTAGGTCTTGATTTTTTTGTAAAACAGTTCTTGGCAATCGTCTCATTGTCTCATTTGAATATTTGAATATTCAAATGAGCAAACTGATGATGTCACAGTCCCCCTACTTCTTGTGTATTTTATTATATGAAATCCTATTTATCTCATTTTTTCATATATTGCATATACAGAAAATCTGTCCCTCATACTGAAATAAGTAAAAGCACTTGTGACCTTGAACATTCCACAAGGATTAATCCATGTTTTTATGTCCTTGGGGCAGAAAATCTTGATAATTGGTATTTCATACAATAAAATACAAAGAAAGTAGGGGGACTGAGACATCATCAGTTTGCCAATTTGAAGAACTGTTTCCTAAAAAATTCAAAACCTAAGAAAATTCATAACTTTGCTATTTCTCATCCGATTTTGATGAAATTTTCAGTGTTGTGCTTTTTCAATTTTACTTTATTTTTCTTGTAATGCAAACTCCAGCCCGGATGGGTCCTTTAAGTGGTGTGGTGTTTTCATTACTATAAATAGCCACACATCGAAATGCAAGTTTCCTAAGGACTGACTAGTGATATTCGCAAAAATAAAACTCCCATGAAAAAAACAAACACTTCTACAGTATTAGAGAGAGATAAGAATTACTATTATGGAGGCAATCTAAATTTCGTATTATTTAAAGACAAAAAAATAATAACAAGAAAATACATGTACATGTATCTAATCACAGCAGATAAGGTAGGAGTTTTGTCCAAAGGAGTTGATAGTGATGATTATTGCCTTACCAAAAGGTCCCTAGCAATAATCACTTGGTTTCAAACATGATATTCCTGGTTGAAAGAACACTCTTCCATCAATTGAGCCATCCTACCTATTCCTAATAACGCTACAGGGCTGTGTTTCACAAAGTCGGTCATAAGTTACGACTGACTTTATAAACGACTGGTGATCAGATGTTGTGCTAAGTGATCAAGCATGTGATTAGTATAGCACCAAAGAACATGTTCTAATCGTTCGTAAAGTCATTCTTAGCATTACAAACGGCTTGGTGAAACATCTATATATTTTTTTTCAATGGGTATGTTAAACTTACCAATTTCCGTTGGATGGGAAGGCCACATAAGCTCCTGTTCCCTTGTCCGTCTACCCTGGAAGTCCACATATACACCAAGATCTACAAATAGCAAGAAAACACATGAACTTCAATTGATTTCAGCTGATTGTTGAACACCAAATGCACTAGAGGATCGATTTGGATTAACAGGTAGAAAGTGTAATCATCAAGAATTCGAATCACATTTGGTGAGACCTAATTCAAGACTAAATTAAGATGAATGTAGACAAATTTAGATTTAATACTGTACAATGAAGAGTACTCATTTATGTACCATTCATGCTGAATCCCAAGGATAATCAATAATGTTATAGATGATGAATAAATCAAATCAAACCAAATCAAATTAAAATCAGATGATAAATCGAGGAGAAAGACCCTTATACTCACTTGAGAAGCAGAGTAGATACTCTCTGTTGCTGATCTCTACAGCGGCTAATGCTTCAGTTGGGATCTCAGTGAGGAACCTCAGAGATGGGTCGTCTATGTTCAATAGAGCTGAAGAAAGAGAGAAGTAAACATTTAAAAATTCAATTTAAATTGAGTATGGATGATGCTCATGTGCATGAAGGGCTAGATATTATTCTCAAAACAAAAGTTTGCAATAAGATTTTAGCAATAATTTTTATATCCTTAATAAAATTCTTCTTATGACACAATGGCAAATGTGTTCAAAAATAAAAATGTGTTAATAAAGAAAGGGAAAAAAAAAATTATGTTTAATGACAAAAATGTTCTAAAATATCTTAAGTAATGAACATACGTTAATTTGAATATCTCCTCACCCAAAATTGGAAGACTGAAGCAAATATTCACACTACAGGAATATGCACTTTTATTAATACTTTTTCTATCCTAGCTTGAGCTCTAATTGCAATTCCCCATACAGTCGCTATAATAGCGGAAGAGCACACACTCACGTTCTACATGCTGGCCGGCCATCTGAATGCTAAACAGTCCAAAGCCGGAGGTGTAACCCGCACACAATCTGCCTCCGAACACCTCCATGCACTGGGCAGGGGCGGGGAGCGTGACCTCCTTGATACGCTTATGCCTTCCCTTGTTACGGTTGAATTCGTAGATGAGAACGGTGCGCTTCATGGCTACGCACATACACGTGGTGGAGCCCTGACGGATGATACCAGTAGTGAACATGGTACACCCCCTGGGTTCTTCCACCTTGATGACGGTCGCTTCCCCGTCCAGACAGGCGATGGGGAACAGACGTAAATGACGCCCTCTGCCTGTAGGGCATTCAAATAGAGAATTGCATAGATAGTGCTAGTACTTTGAAAGGCATTTAAATAATTGCAAACTCTCCCCTCTTTTCAACAGAAATTTAAAAAAAACCTCAAGTAATTGTAAAACTTTACAGACTTTCTGACAAAATTTATAAGTAATAATCAATAATAATATGACATTAGATTATGTCATATAATGGTGACAATTACTTCACTGTAAATTCCATCCACTATTCAAATGACTAATTTCAACCCTGGACTCTGTACGTTACTTTAAACCTTGCATAAAACACGATTGCAACCTTAACCCTAAACCATATGTTTTAGACAAAATAAAGCCCAGAGCATTAGTTACAGGAGCAAATGTCATGTCACCATTTTTTAAGACAAGCACTGATAAATCGCCTAATGATGAGAGACACACGAACCTGATACCCGTACTTGATGGATTTGTTTGCATTCTCAACTTTCTAGAATCTAATTCTCAATCTTCCTGCCCCCCCCCCCTCACTTTGTGACAAAATCTAGGATTTTCTTTCATGCACATAGCGATACAAGACAATTTTTTAAAGAAACACTGATACAAGATCAAAGACACTGACATACCTGATATTACTATGACTAGTTGTTCATCTTTGAGTACCCGTACTTGATGGATTTGTTTGCGGTCTACCCGCACAATGAAACCAGAGGAGATCTCTACTGTGTACAGACCATCCTCTGTTCCTATCACAAACCGACTCGCATCTATACCACAAAAGATACACAGAAAAAGGATAAGGTTAAATATTTTAAAAATCGCACATTTCTAGGATTCATAATTAACTTTTGTTCATTACAATAGATAGTTTAACCAACTAGGTTTGGCTTTTGAGGGTAGAATAAAGGTCAGTGTGTATGGATTAGGTTTTCTTAATTATCATAGTCTATGGATATTTTTGTCCTGGGGATATAGTAACAAGGTATTTAAACAAACTGTTATTAAAGAATGAAATACAATATTTGGATTTATTTTGCATACATTACATGTTGCTATATCAGACAAGTTTTCAGGTTGTCAAGAACAACCTTTTTTTGGAAAAAGTACGCAAAAATTACATAATTAGGAAAACAGGTCTTTCAACTTTTTTCTATTAGAACTTGAGGATATATTTTTGGTGTATAGAACTTACCAACAACATCAGCACAATGCGTGACCTTGACGAGCGGCATACTGCTATCAAAGACCTCCTGGGCTCTGAAGACTGTCCTGTCTGGTAGCTGGTTGTGCTTGAGATGACGCTGTAGGTTACCCAATGCATCCACCCATTTCCTCTTCTCTGCCTCGCTATCTGCTAGGAGCAGCAGCTGAGCGCACAGACCTGGGGGATTCAGCTGAGACACGGATACCTGCAAGGAGAGGTAGACAAAAGCCCATGAAGAAGTGGTGCAACATATCGCGTAGTTGCGGATTTTTTTACCTAATTTTGTTTTCTTAATAATCATTGTTTTAAATTTTGTTATAAATGAACAATAAAATGCACAAATATCTTGTTGAAAATTTATGTTTATGTCAATGTCAAATCATCATATCAGATTATTTAGTTGTATATTGATAATTTTCTGAATCACATCACCATGATGAAAGATCTTCCAGGGCAAAGTTTGTTACTTATTGTTCTTTTTTTTTCTCTCTCTTTCTTTCTCTTTCTATTTCCTTAATAGTGTGACCAATGCGCTTTTGTAAGATGAGCTTCATATTCAACCTATAATATAAAAAAAATAAATAAATAAAAAAAAAACACTTATTGTTGTAAAATAATGATAGATGTTTTTTTATCTATTACCTTGAATATACATGGGACATCCTTGGAAGGTGCATGGATGACATCAGATGCTAAGACAGAACTCACTGAAAACTCTTCATCCCTGTCAAAGAAAAATATGATAATGTCAGTTATTCAAATTATATATTTTGTGAACGACTGTCTCAGATACTTATGATCAAAATCCAACATGAAATTGAATTTTTAGTCAACAAATCAATAAATATACAAATATGCGACCTGTAAAACTACTGGCCTTATCCATAAACACACTTCAAATTCCGATTTCACTTGTGTGTCCAGACAACACTAGTCAACATTCACAACCAGAGCTCATTAAAACATCTTTGCGAGCAATCAGAAAATGGCAATCACTTTGGCTCAAATGAATGACTAGTAACCTTTCTGGATATTCTTTTCAAATTTGGAGTCGATTGCACACCTTTGTGTTACGAGGCCCAGATATATTTATCTTGTAGAACTTGACAACAAAATGCAACACATTGTGCGCTTTATTCAAATAATGCATGATAAGATCTTGAAAGAATTAATAACAACAAATGAAGTTTCATATCCACTTGGTTTAACACCCCTAAGTCAAATATTGTAACAAACTTGTAATACATCAAATATCAATTTTTGAATTAGATGAAAATTCAGTGAGACAATTTGGCTTTTAGACAAATGAGCCAAAAAGTGAGAATTTTACCGAGTAGTATTAGACTAAGGAGAAATTAGACCAAATTGTTAATAGACCAATTGGTTTAGCCAATGTGGTATCAGACAATCAGAGAACTGGACCAACTGCTGTTAGACCAAGTGGATATAAACCACAAATTGCTATAGCTAGAATGATAGATTTGTCTCACCTCATGTCTAAAATATGTGAGATATCATTGGTTGCTTGTGATGCCCTCCCGTCTAAGACATCAAAGAGGAAGAGCTTAAAGTCGCATACTACAACAAACTGTTTCATCCAGCCTTTCCTAACACCACCTGGCTTGGGGATCTTGAGGCATCCCTCGTAAGCAGTACCGATGCCTCGGGTCGGGTCTATACCTTGGGGTTTGGCCACTGGTGGAGAATAAAAGAAACATATCCATGTCAATTAGGGCCATCATCAAAAACATGTTATACCCAGTTGTTGTATGTCCGGACAGGTTGGATGTCCGGACACTCAATTTTAACCAGCCATTTGAAAGGGTTTAAAATCAATATCTTTGAAGTTTTTCAGCACAAAATGTCAGAAATTATTGTGGAGAACAAATATTGATGGTGATAAGAAGTATTCAACATATATTTCTGGCTTAATCCTTAGACGAAAAACCAGGCTTAATTTTTGTTAAGTGTCCGGACATCGCACCCCCAATCCTACTATTTAAATCAAGCCTTTCATGGCAACTATACCTCAAGAGACCCTTCGTAAACAGTACCAATGCCTAATGTTTGGTTTATACTTTGTATTTTGCCACTGGTGGGAAAATTAAGAATTATATCAATGAAAATATCAATATATCAGTGTCAATGAAGGTCATAGTAGATGCATTTTGCCTCCATCAACAGCCAAAACAGTAATAAATCCAGACCACTACTTATGAAAAATGAAGAAAAAAAAAAAAAACATGCATAATTATCTAAAAGTTTATTTCTTGAAACCTTGAGCTTTGATATTATAACGTGAAGATAATCTTCATCTAGCTCATGAATTCATGAACATTGAAGATTATCTAGAGCTGTTGAATGATGATAATTGATTAACTTACTTTGTTGTTGTGAGATCGGACACACACTAGGAGCTTTCTCTGCACATGCAACATGAGCAGCGAAATGACAAACTGTTCAGAAAAAGAAAGACAAAGAATACAAAAAATTCATAAATATCTGAAATATAAGAATTGTTGTGAGAAATATAATTGATAAACAGATATACAGATTTTAAAAAAATATATCATTCAGACAATCGCACTAATTGTATAAGTCGTGTTTACAGCTTTTGAATTTTGTTGTTTGATATTTTGGATTGAATGGTAAGAGATAGCGACATACCTTCACACATCATGCCCTGCCTACTCTGACCTAGCATCAGGGAGGTACAGTGAGCACACTTAGCTGGGACTGTGAAGTTTGCTATCATAAATTTATGCGTCTTGTGCTTTGGTGTCGGAGGCGGCGTCTCACCCGATGATGTACCCGATGAATGAACACTCTGGAAAACAAACAAAAATAAAAATTATGAAAGATGTTTTGAATGCCATGACTAAATATATTTTTTAAATAATAAAAGAAGAAATCTTTAAAAAGTAAAATTGGAATTTTAAAGGAAAAAAAAAGAGAGGACCAACATATCAACTTGGTGATGCTGGTACGGACAAGAATATGTACATGCACTCTTGTCATAGGCAGAGTGTCAGCATTAAAAAAAAATGAAATCAACATAAAAGCATGGTTTACTTTGGGGTATTCTTTTTGCTAAATGTTTCGAAATCTAAACAAAATATGAGCTAATGATCAGAGCAGAAGAACTAAGCAAGTGAGAGGATTTGTTTTGAACAAAAATTGACAAGAAAAGAAAAAAAATCAGAGAATGAATCCATCCACATGGACAAAAACACAAATTGATGAAGAACACACCCACATTTCTCACACATTTATATCAGCAAGTTAAATGTAACAAGTAGTGCTGGGTATGCATAATTCAGAGGAGTAGAAAACCATATGGCGTAGACATATCTCTTTTAATCTTTTTTTTTTTCTTTTTTAAAACAAAAGCCTGAGAAATATTTTAATAGTCTGCTTTCAGATAAATGATTAAAACCAACTACTGGTATCAAAAAGAGGGTAGTACTTGTGCCACTTCTACCACTACAAAAAACAACAAAAAACATTCTGCAGGATCCAAATCTACTACTCCAAAACACCAACCTACATGTACCTTATAATGCAAAAATCTAATCTTTAATATGCCCAGGGCCTGTTTCACAATAAGTTGCATTAAATTCCACAAGCATCCTGTATTCAAAATGCAATATCATTGATTGACTTCTCAATAGCATGCATCTTCTAAGCATTATCTGACCAATGAGGTTATGCATGAACAACTGGGAATTTATGTGCATCACAAGTAATTCTTTGTGAAAGGCCCTCCCCCCCCCCCAACCCGTTATTTTAGTTGTCTTTCAATTGAGTGGCAGAATAGAGTGGCAGATCCCCCTACTACCCGGGAGCCATTTCACAGAGTTGCTTCGTAAAGTTACAAATGTTTCTACAAACTGAAACATGTTTTGGGGTGATATACTAATCACATTCTTCATCATTTAGCACAAGAACTGATCACCAGTCATTCATAAATTCATGCATAACTTTGCAAACGACTTTGTGAAACACTCCCCTGGTACATTACATAGGCCAATCATATCACAAGATTAGTGCAATTCACTGCAAATACTAATATGCTTTCTTCCAAAAAGGACACATTCACAAACAACAACATCTACATATACTCAGATGCAGAATGACAATAGCATTGGTGGTCACGCCCTATTGGCTCTCAACAAGCAATACGTAGGACCCAAACACATACACACACACCTTACGAGGCTTTTGCGTACATGACAGCACGCTTCGTTAGGCAATCAATGGCGACTGCTCTCTGGTGAACCGGCCTTCCGAGTTTGACGGTCCGAATTGGAAACAACAGCAAATTTACCCACTGGATTAGAGAGGCCATTGATATTCAGAAAGGGATCGTGTAAAGAATCACAACATGGAACAATACAAACGACGTTCATTCCTATTTTCTCAGACTGTTGAGCTATGAGAACCAGTTCAATGTCACCATTGATTGTCTGCTAAACATGTTGTCATATATGCCAAAGCCTCCCAAGGTAATTAAAAAAATAATTGTGTAATGAAGAAATCGACTTTCAATAGAGATGAACCTTTTAACGGACACACACACGTACATACACCAAACTTACCTTATCATCAGATGGCACAGGTTCAATGGATGCACCTGTGTCTTTGACTGGTTCTTCAACGTCAGACTGTGTACAATGACAAAATGAATTGGACATGATGATGAAAGGGGTTTGGTCGGGGGTAAAAAAAGCAATGATGAAATCAAAACAAAAGTATCTTAAGACTAGAAAAAGCTATGAAGAGAACAAAAATAATGGGATGTGATTGGCGGGATAGCAAGGATCATGATAATTGTGATGGTACATATTTCCCACATATCGTCACAGACTCAATTGATTGGCAAAGGCGTTCATCATTTGCCACACTCAACCTAGGTGAGGTTCCAAATATTTTAGACTTCCATTGGACAACATTCACAATAATTTATTGCATTATCTTTCATAATCTAGTCAGGATGTATGGTATGCCACATTTTAAATCATATCTGAAGAGATGATGGGAAATGGTGGCCATTTAAAGCAGCAAAATATAAAATATTTACAGTATCCATAAATGAATAATTATAATCAATAGGGATTTAGTGGTTCTAAATCTTAATGCCACATTGAAAAGTCCAATTGAGCATAGATCAGTCAAATCTCTGAGAAGTGAAAGAATTTTCAAAGCTTTAGAAGAATCAGTAAGTTAAAACTACATGTTCTTGAAGTGTCAACTGACAAAATTCAGGCTACAATACAAAGAGATGTACAAAATAAATGTTGGGTGTCATGAAACCACAGTTTATAGATGGTCAAAGAAATTATTCTTTGCAAATGATGAAAGAAGACAAGAGTGTTTATACTACATGTATTTGCAAAGAAGATAGACAAATTGATGAAATCGGATACTGATGTATGAATCAAGGACCATAATTGATATGTCAAGAGTCTTCAAACATGAATTTATATTTCTTAAACTTGAGAATGTTTCATTAATCTCAAAGAGAAGACAAAAACATTAGACTATTATGAAGCTTAGCTGAAACATTACATGAAAATGAACAGGAATAATGTTTATCAAGATATAATAAGATTATAAGATAAATCAGTGGTGCAAATATATATTGCTTTATAAAGATAGAAATTAACTTACTTAGGACATGGATGGCACCCTGAAATTATATCCATTTCTTGATTGTGAGAGGGTTAGGTGTTATGATTTTGTTTTCATATCTCTTGTCAAGAAATTATACTATTGATCTCATATTCACCCCAATCAGAACACCCCTTTAAAAAACATTGAAAACATTTTCACAACAATAAAAAAGCTAATGAATGCATTCGTTGGATTTTAACCTATACAAAATAGAATTTCATTTTAAAACATTTAAACAGCATGACACAGACACATTGGCCCATATTCTGAACCGAAGACTGAGTTTCTGCAAAGCTATTGTGCGATCCTTTTGTCTGATGCATCAGTCAACATCAGAAAAACAAGGATCGCATAGATTCGCACGAACTTGCAACTCATACAAACTCAGTCTTCGCTCCAGAATATATGCCAATGCGTATTCCTTTACCTCTAAATCTATATCGCTAATTAACTATCATTATATATTATTTGAAGTACAAGTACAAGAGACAATTCAATAAATAGAACTACACGTACATACACCTATTATAATCTGACAAAATCTTGTACTTCTGCACAACAAAAATCATCTACTGGTTCAGAAGTAATCTACTGGTTCAGGAGTAAACTTCAACTACAGTTGGGTTACAATATCAATTCGATCTAACTCTGTCTTTCCTAGAGCTACCTAAAGTCAGCAAATCGCCGCCACACAGGTGTGTCAAATGTACCATGAAATCAACAGTACTCAACATGCAGCAACAGGTAGAGAAATAGAAACACTTGAGGACCATTTCCCATATGACAACGTTTTCCTTTCTATAATGCCTCCTGTAGGTTAGAGAGTTGGTGAAGTAAGCCTATAGTGCATGGTTAACTATGCACTGCACTGTGCCAAGAGATGCATGTAGCATCTAAACCATTATTGAGATCATGGCATCACTGCACAAATCCTCTAACCTAGGAAGAGACATTTTTGAAGAGGCAAACCTCCTCATGTGAGAACGGGAGTGCGTTTTATGAAAGGACTTGTCTGACGTTTTATCCGACAAACTGTTAAAAGCTACTGAAATGCATCTGATTGGCTGAGAGCAAATTTGTCGGATAAAATGTCCGACAAGTCCTTTGATGAAATGCCCCCCAGGTCTCCTTTGCATGAAGAGTTTTACTATAATAGTATCTTTACCGTCAATGATAACTACCATGGTAACGTTGCTCAACAGCCAATCAGAATGCAGTATTCTATGAATGTTACCATTGATGTCAAAGTAACTATAATAGTAACTCTTTTAGCAACAGGCCCCAGGACTTTACTGGAACACATTGACATAATAATTGCAGCATGAAAATTGTGTATTTTGATGTGCAAACGTTGGAGCATGATTGAACTGGCTACAGAGTGTGGAGGGATATGTTTTGTTGGTGGTATAAAAATAGCTACATGTATGAAGACATGGAGAATGGACTAATCAAACAAATAAGAACACAAAATTGGACACCTCTTGTAATCTTAGTGATAGCCTTTTCAGCTCATTCTTCTGGGGAACGAAATAAGAGAAAAAGAAATAAAACATAACAAAATGTGCAAATTCTCTCTTTGAACCAATATTTTTCTCATCAACCAACACAATGTATGAAAGAATGAGACTTCTATTTCTAGATAAGCTCTTAGTTCTTACAACGACAACTTTTTCAAATTCTTGGAACCAAAAGACAAATAAAACTTCAATTATCTTCTTTCTTGTTCCAATGAAATATTTTCTCCAAATCGTCTGTCAAGATACTGAACCTAGAAACTTGACACAGCTCTGTTGATGGATTTTTCCATGGGAAATATACAAGTTACACAAAAGTGAAACTTTAAAGACTTTAAAATATTTTTTCTCCATTGATGATATCTTTGTTCCTGTCTCTGTAGAAATAACCAAACCATCATTCTTTGTTACTTAGATACAAAAAAAAAAAAATTCAAAGCATTTCACCTGGCATGAAATAAAGAATACTTTGAATTTCTGCCATATTTGATTACACCTTCAATAACTAAAAAAAAATCTGCTATTAAAAGTTTAAAATTTTTGCTATGACAAGCGTATTTCATGAGAAACTAGCATTTCAAATAAAGTTCTGTATTGGGATGGCTTGAGTCAGTTTAATCAGTTTTTCATTTTTTCCAGGTGTAACTCAAGTTTGATAAAGGTTAAAGGTCAGGGAACCAAGGAATGGGATTTGAGGATACTTACAAAGTCAAGCCTCGTGTCGATGTTCAGGTACCGATCTAAGAAAGCAAAGTTGGAATTTGATCCTATCTGATCGGCAGCATCTGAAACAATGAAAGCACAGCCGTTGTTAAAAATCAAGTCTTCACCTGATGAGAATGTTGCTTATACTTTCTCAAAATAGGGGCCTAGCTATGATTGTCTATTTTCCAAATCACAAGACAAAGTGGTAAGTTGTAAGATGTAACCAAAAAGTAGAACAAGGGCTATTATATCTGGCATCATGTTTTTTAATCGCATACATACATTTTATTTCTGTGTGTACAAAAATTAACATTTATCTACCATTCCATAAGATAATTTACAGGAAAATATTAAACTGGAAAAATGAGGGACAAACACAAATTGAAATTTTTGGATGAGTTCTTAAAATTTCAGAACATTTCTGCAATAGACTTTCATCTTTTTGCTGAAAAATCACAGTGGAAGATTTGTAAAGAAAACAGTAGGGGGGAAAATCTCTAATCTAAAGACCACATAGCATGATCAATACTGATCAAACTTACTTTCTTTTGACTCCTGCAGCTGTTGTTCCAATTCGGCAATACGGTTGCTGAGTTCAGTGACTTCATCTGACAGTTCAGTATTCCTACTCTGTGAACTCCTCAGCTTGCTGCATGGGTTATAGGAGAATGGAAAGTGTTAGTAATCTTATCAGTGCCATTAGCAGTGGAAGGTTTTCACGCTGCACCAAGTATTCTTTCTTGAGGTTATGAGTAGTCTTGAAAATACTTGGTGCAGCAGGAAACCTTCCACTGCTAATCATTCTACCACCAGTGAAACCATTACAGGACTTATCAGTGTCCTGTAACATGAAAAATATGATCGATCTTACGATTGATTTCAGTTGTAAGTCTAATGTAAACTGTGTAGAGTTACAAACAATCGTAAGATCGATTGTATCTCTTTTATGTTACAGGGCAGAGATCATGTATCTTAACACAGACTAGTGGTCTCTCTTTCTGGAGTAGCTCTTGGATCTCACTTCGAAGGCTACTACCACAGCTACAACTTCTACCAGAACGTACCTCTCATCAGCAGCATGTGCAGGTTTGACTTTCTCAAGTTCTTTAGTGATTTGTTCCTTGGCTTGGATCTCACTGCAGAGGTTGGACTGGAGGTTGAATAGCTCTATCCATTACAACAAACTCTACTTTTACAAATTTTACCACAACCACAACTGCAACCACAACTTCTACCAGAACCTACCTCTCATCTGCAGCATGTGCAGCTTTGACTTTCTTGAGTTCCTCAGTGATTTGTTCCTTGGCTTGGATCTCACTGCGGAGATTGGACTGAAGGTTCAGTAGCTCCATTCTGTCCATCCTCTGTGACCGTCTTGATTGCCAACTCTTTTCCTATAATCATAACAAAACATTGTTAATTATCTCATTAGAGGTATCTACCACAAAACATATCCAGTCACGTCACATGGCATAGGGTGGCATATGGTTACCATTGTAAATATACCAGATGTTCTCATAACTCATATCACTGCATTATTTTTAATATTGGTATCTTCTTGACAGTCAAGCCAAAATTTTGTGTGACTAAAGTTGACAAAATACTGATGAAATAAAAAAATTTCCCCCCTTTTTTTCTTTCTTTCTTCTCCATTTAATGAAAAAATTTAAGTCCATGTGTATAACATAAGCTAGTGCTACATAAATTTTTGTTGTGAATTGCAGCAATAAAGGGAAAGATCGGTGGCATCAATATAAAGCTGACAAGCTCATCAAATCAGCCTTTATAACTCACCCTTGCAGCACCAACAATGCCAGACACTTTGATGCTTTCTAGCTCATCTGTCATCTTGGATGCCAAAGCCTGTAGGTACCCCCTTGCGTCTTTCTCGTCGCTGACCCTGTATCAACCAATATTAAGATGAATGATTTAGTGACGAAATGGTAAGTGGTCTATTGAATAAACTACATGCACTAGACTGTGGATAACAAGGTACAGAGATTTCACAAACATTTTTTGGTAAGACATTAACCTTTAAGCACATAAACTGCCTGTGACTGCCCCTTAGCTTGCTAATAAACCATCCCAAACGATCCTTCTGTTTCTGCATGCTATAGCCATGATAGTATCAAAGCATGCCCATCTCTCTTGAGGTGGTTCCATATGTTACAAATACTCCTCAGCAAGTTGAGTTGGTGCACATATGCACCCAATGTCCAGGGTAATACTCATACAATGTTTAGGAACATTATTTCGTCCTAAATCTAGGATAAATATTTTTTTTAATTCTGATCTTTTTATCATGAATCTTATATGACTGAGTGAGGTATGAGACTACATGCAACCTAGCTCAAAGTCGAATCTTTAGGACTAAAGAAATATCTTTGATTAAGCAAAAATATTGACTCATGAAGAGTTCAAAAATAGGAAAAAAAAAGAAGATAACTTAAAGAGACCTTGAACTTAGGTTATTATTCGACTTATGAGAGTTGAACTAAGGCAAGGTTGACTGTATGGTCCTTACCATTGGATGATCTCTGCTATCTGTGCTTCCCAGTGTGCCACTGAGTCCTTGTTCCTAGACATCTCCTCAAGTTTTTCCTCCGACAGTCTCAGCTCCCGTTGTAACCTCTCTTTCTCCAGAAGAGTCTGTTGGTAAATTAGAAAATCAAGTTTTAACCTCAGATTGCATACATGAAGATGATATATTCACTTCACTTGAAGTTTGAGAATTGTTGATTCTTGCTGTCCTTAACACTCTGTAGTAATTTTAAGTCTTTTTGTTTCATATTCTTTTGAAGTATGTGTTGGATCTGAAAAATAGTAAGTTTTATCTTCTTAGATGAGAAAAAGATGCTACATTTATTGTTACAAGTACTTTAATTAAAAGGGGGAATTTTTTTTTTAAGGGAATACAATGGTACCAACTATTGCAAATATATTCCCAGCATATTCAGTGCCAAAGAACCTCATCTCCTAAAAACAGGGCTTAGACAGCAAAGGAATGGGAACATATACACCTCCTTCCCCATCCCTTACACTTTGACAGGTTAGCATACAATTGTGGGGAATTCCCCTTTTTTGCCCAATATCTCCATGACCCAGCTACACACTTGTTAGATACATGTACCTTATCCAGCTCCTGGCTGAGTTTTGTCTTTTCATTGTTGATGCGAGCTTTGGTCTTTCAGCTCCCTCTTTCCATGACCCATCTATGCTCTTGTTACCTACTTTATCATGCAAAGGAATGGGGACATGCACACACTTTGACATGTTTGCATGCAATTGCAGGGTAGATCCATTTCAGCCCCTTATCTCTATGACACATCTACTCTCCTGTTACCTACCTTATCCAGCTCTTGGCTGAGTTTTGTCTTTTCATCATTGATGAGAGCCTTGGTCCTCTCATAGTTCCTCTTCATATCGTCCATCTTCATCTTAGCATGCTGGTCCTCGGTACTGGCCATCTGCAGACGCTCTAACTTCTCCTGCAGGGTGGTGATCTCACGCCGCATCGAAACAATCTTGTCCTCATTCTCATTCATCTGCTCTTTCAAGATCTGATTTTAAAAAAATTTAAAAACGCTCCAAATTTTACTGTCCGAAAGGTGAAACACAAATTCTTTTTGCCCCCCCCAAAAAAGTGAGCCTTGCAGCCACTGAGCAGTGCCAGATCAACATTGCTCTGTCCCTTTCTTGTTGAACACCAAACAGGGTAGCAGCAAATCCCATTCCTTAAATTTTTTTTTTTTTTTTGTTGGTTTGACAAGGCCGGGGATCAAACCCACCAGCTGCCGGTTGTGAGAAGGATACTCTATCCACTGAGCCAACACATCAGTTGATAGACGAGAATAAATGAAAAGAATAAGTGTTCTGCAGATAATTACATAATCAAGATATCTTGGTGTGCAACAAACTGGAGAGCTGTCCTGCAGAAATCTCAATCGAATAGTTTCCAAGACAGACAGCGCAAGATATTGTATGCTATATCATTACTTGGGAATTAAATATTAAAAGCAATGAAATTATGTCAAAGCCTGCGATCCTACCATTACATAACAATTACATTATACAGCTCGGGCAAAAATTATTGAACCAAGATCTGGGTATCAGGGTTTTGAATCATTGACATGAAATCAAAGACAGAATGCAGGAACACAAGCAGGTCAACAAGAGAGAACTCTTTGAATTCTTGAATTAAAAATGGGCTGCAATGACAAGAGAGAAGGAACCCTATGAAAAAACCCTTGGTCTAATAATTTTCCCCAAGCTGTATTTTGAAATTGTGTACATGTTCTGTATGTTTCATCAAAAGCTTCATCAACGTTGTCATTTTGTTTTGGACACCCACCTTTTCCTCCATGGTATGTCTGGCCTTCTCCTTAGCCACACCCTCTGCATACTGGACTTCTTTTCTCTCCATCTCTTGCTTCAGTCTGCTCACTTCTTTCTCATATTTGTCTGTATCAGGCTTGGCACGACCTACTGAATTCACCTGAAAAGAAAATCAAGCAATACAGATGATCAGAAGTGTACAGGCTACAAGAGGTACAAAAAGTTGGTCTTTATCAGGCTTGCCACAAACTATTGAGTTACCCACACAAAATAAACCCAATTACTAGAAGCGATTCCCAGGTGATTGTTACCCAGATTACACATTACACAACATCTCAGAAATATCTTGAATTGTGATTGGCCATGACAATCTGTAACACTGCCTAATCAACTCCTTGATGGAAAAAGCCGGGCAATTGTCTACTTTAACCAGCTCCCTAAAAAGCAAGCTATGATATCGGTATTAAAAAGCAGAAATTATTTTGATGATTTGGTACCTTATCATAGTTGCTTACCGAGTTTAGGGTACAATAGTACTCATTTTTATGTACAAATTGTGTAATTTATACAAATCATTGATATCATTGTCACAAGCATTCAACACTCCTCAACCAAGTGAATTCCATTCAAATACATCCTGCAAACTGGAATACCCTTGATCAGTGGCAGATCTAAACGGATTAGTCATGATACTTTGGAGGGGCACTACTTTGTGCACTAACAATTTTACCCACAAAGTGTATTGTGTCTAACCAGGCTGGATCCTTCATTACCCTTGATCAGGGGGTCGTTTATGAAAGGACTTCTTGGAAGTTTTATCTGAAAAATTTGACCACCTCGCGCTAGCGGTGGCAAGAAGAGGCACAGGAAAAGGAAGGAGAGCTACGGCATCTACAAGGACCCCATGGAAGAACAGCAGTATTGTGTGAATACTGCTGAAATGGGCCATCCGCCGTATTTTTTATTTCATGTTATGATAATTATGTATTATGTATGATTGTATGATTTTACGGAAATAAAAACAAACAAACAAACAAGACCTCAGCCAATCAGAAGCAAGTATTTCAGTAGCCTTTAACGGTTGTCAGTGAAAATCAGTGAATATTTGTTTCATGAAATGCTCCCCCCGTAAGATGCAGAAGGAATGATCCTACCTTGAGGCCTTCCAGCTCTTCTTGGAGTTGCTTGATGTTCTGTTCACTCTGCTGTCTCAGTTTCTTTTCTCTTGCTATCTCAACTTGAAGATCTTCCTGCAGAGCTTCCAGCTATATACAAAATACAATTACAGAGTGTATTAGTAAAATAAGTAGCAGAATAGTGTATAAAGAAATGTGGTAGAGTCAAAATTCCCAAAGTCAAAAGTATTTTCAAGTCAACTTCTCTTTATTTCCTTGTTTTAACCCTCCATAACTTGTATATTTTCCAAGTAAAACCTATACTTTTAGTCCCAAAGTATTTGACTAAGGCAGATTGGCTGTATAGTATAATGTACAATGAAAAACATAATGCATATTTATCTCAGCAGAAATTTGCAGATGTAGATTTTTAGCATGAAGAGTGAAAACCACAATTTAAAGGGAATTATTGCCCCAGAAGAGTACAAGTTATTTCAATGCTATAGTCAAAATACGCAAGATTTGTAACCATTGCTATTAATCTGTAGAGGGATAATCTCTAACAAGAAAATTCTATGCTTCTCATGATCCTGCTGCTATCACTATATCTATGACATGACCTTGTAGTTTTAAATGGGTTTCTTTTTGAAGTAAAAATAAATGATTTCATTTTATTACACTCACCTCTTTATTAGCCTGTTCATGTTTCCTAATGTCGGCCCTCTGAGAATCTACTTTCTGTGAAACAACTTCAATTTCCTCCTCTTTGTCCCGTAGATCTCGTGAGAGCTTCTGCTTTTGTGACATGATGTCTGCATACCTACAAGATAGAGAAGGTTGATGGCAGTTTGAAAGTCAATGCGTGCTGTATAAATAATAAAGTGCTTCACAATTATTATCACCCCTGTAATCAGATGCTTGTAAAAAAAAGTCTCTCTGACACCTGTCTAATCTCTAAGGGATCACTTTTGTGGTATTGACATTTAATTCTTGTAATTTTTTGTAAAATTTGTTACCTTTCATTGATTTCTGTAAACTCTTGAATGGCAAGCTTCCCTTGTGATTTGGCTTCTTTGAGTTCTTTATTCATCTGACGATTTCTCTCATGAAATTCCTCCACTTCCCGCTCCAGATTCTCCTTTTCCTGCTTCAATAATCTGAAAAAGAAATAAAATAAAACATTGAATTGATTTAAACGGTACTTCACTCAGAAATGTTCCACAGAAAAGTAAATACAAATAATGTTGTTGAAATGTTAATCATTGAGTATATGGTCATGCGTTTTGAGGTGGGCCCTTTTCTGTTACATTATATGTTTTCAAAGAAATCGTACCGTTTTTATTTAATAGAGTATTATTCTTATATTTGACACCCTATACCCATGAAAGTATACATATTCTGAAAGAGAATTGTCTGAAGAATTCAAAAAATCATTCTGAAAAGGGATAGGGTTAGTTAAGTCATAAGAAGTTACAGATCAAAATATGTAAAAAAAAAGGTGAGAAAAAAGTACTTCCAGAAAATCTTGGCAGAGAAAAAACTAAGGACCCTACAAGAAAATAACAAGCATATTTGAACTCTTCAAAGTCAGACCTTTCCAACAATATATAACTTGTTAGGGGTTAGTTGTGATAAAATAATTTTGCGCGATCATCTTTCCAGCAAAAATTTCAGATCGAAAAATTTGGGGAAATATGTGTTATGATGTTTATTTACCCTAGAATATAACTCAGTTTTTTCCTTACAACCTTTTGAATTTACACTAATTACTTGTAAACACTTAAAACTTCAATAAAATATATTTACTGTTCTTATTGTTGATACAAATGATGCGATCTGGCTTATAGCGAGGATTTGACTTTTCTTGGTTCAAAGACATGTGAACAGGTATATACATGTGTATCTCTGAGAGTTACACATATGAGGTTATACCATTAATTAACTTAATTAAGTAACTATTGATGAGTGTAAATTTGACTCACTATTAATTCTCATAAATAACAATCAAATCAAACTGTTTCATGTTATGTTCAATGATATTTATAACTCATTTGTTTAACTGAGAAATAGAAATTTATGTTCCCCTCCATCATCTGCTGTACAAAAATGGGTACTTGGAGTTAATTAATTGTTAATTAGTCATAAACAAATTAACCACAGGTATTTTCTTTACCCTTTTAGATTAAGTCCCTTCAAACTAATACCCAATTTACCCATATAGCATCCATATTTAAAGTTTGACACCAATTTTCAATTTAAACTACCATCTTATACTCAATTAGGTAAATTAATTAACTAGCTTAATTAGCCTAATTAGGTATCCTTAAGTTCAACTTTGATCCATTTTTACTCATAAATGGATGATATTCCAATTAAACTGTTTAATGTTTAGGTAATGTTTAGGTAAAAGCTTAATTTGTTAAAGAATAGAAATTTATGCTCCTCCTCATGCTCCTCCTCCTCCTCCACCGTGCGAAAATGGCTACTCAGAGTTAATTAAACGCTAATTACTCATAAACTAATTAACGATTTGCATTTCTTTTACTTTTAAGTAATTGCCAGATTAATTCCCTTCAATTTAATACCGAGCATACCCATATAGCACATGTATTTAGCATTTTATATCATTATTTATTTCTGTACTTGTCGCGCACATGTAACAACACCACCTATATGGGGGCCCACTATAAAACACATGGCTATATACATACATACATACATACATAAGTTATTTATATAGCGCTTTTACATTTTTTTTAATGCTCAAAGCGCTTTACAATTAAATTAACAATAAAAACATTTCTGCTCTCCAAGTGCTTACAAGGACAAAGGGAATTAGAGACAAAATAGATAGGTTTTCAATTTCTTTTTAAACAAAGGAACTGAGTTACATGAACGAATGTCAATTGGGAGGGCATTCCAGATGTTAGGACCAGTGAAACTTATGGATTGCTGACCTTTATTAGAGTTCATTTTAGGTATTATATTATATTTTAGGTATATATTTCTCTTTCAATAACACAAAATCTCATTTGTGATGAAAATAATGGATTACCACTAGAACAAATATAATATATACAACAACAAAAAATTCTAGATTTCTTTTAGAATAGGGCAATCAATTTGAGTAGAAATATAAATTCCTGGCCCTGCCTGATGAAGCATTACATATTCTGACCATTAAAATATAATGACTCGAAACAGATGCATGTATATATCGCTGCCATTATCGCTGCCATTTACGCCTTGCGATCTGGTCTGTTGTTCGTCAAGTGACGTACATCACCATTCTACTTTTAGCCTAGCATCGCTTGGGGTGGACAGTATAATCAATGAAACCTGCACTCTATTAGACAAAAAACAGTACTGAATACTGGGGAAGGAGAGAGAACTTACTTAGCAGTCCTTTCTAATGTTTTGATCTTGCTTGACTTCTCATCCTCGGCACTCTGCTTCTCTTTAGCCATGGCTTGGTAGCTATCTCGTACATTCTTACTCTCAGCTTCAGAAGCTACAGCAACAAAAGATAATCAAAATATTATTATGATAATCAGAATTTACATAGCATGTCATACATCATCACACTTTTCCTCTAAGCACACTCCCATAAAACTTCTCATCATTTCGGATTTAAAAGTAATGTTTTACAGAGATACGTTTAAACAGATGTATTGTTTCCTCTGATGTGCACATTCGCCATTTCCCACGGTGCTTAACAGCCAGGCGCTATTTAGGCCGATTATCTGCTTTACCGAACAACTTTAGAAATGCGCCTTTGAATGTTTTCAACAGAAATATGGTGCAATGTAAATGCTGTAGATCATCATTATCATCAGCAAAGGTTGAAAAAGATATCTATTACCATGATTTCTAGCTGTTTTTTATCTAATAAAAGACAAACTAGACTACTTGAACATTGCATTATCTCTGACATTTCGACCAAAGAATTAAAGTTCACTAATTTTGATGTCGGGAAGCTTTTTGGTTTTTTGTTTGTTTAAAAAAAAAAAAACTATCCCAGATATCAGTAGTATTACACAAAATTTATAGCACTTCATGAAGACAACATGCCGACTCAGTTTTAGAGATGAATTGCAATAACCATACCTGCTATCCTAGATTTGAATGATTTGATCTCTTCTTGTAATTTCCTCACTTCATCATTCTCTCCACCTCCACTGCCTTTGCTTTTTAATTCTATAGGAGAAATAACCATAAAAATCACATAAAGATTAAACTGACCAGATCCAAGTGTACAATGGATTGCACAATTCAATTATTTTATCACTGTCTGCCCTATGTTTCTCTTTCTCATCAACCCACCCCCTAAACCACTACCCCCTAAAAAAAAAATGAATAGATAAATAAATAAAAATTAAACAAAATAAACAAAATAAATATCTAAAATTAAAGTAATATTGATATTGGAATCCTGTTCTAATGAAGGGGTTGATATGTAGAGCACACATATGGGGCTTTAAAAAATTTGGAAATTTAAAGGAAACCAATACCCAAGGAAATAATCATTTTTATAGGAAAGAGCATAATGAGAGGAGCAATTTAAAAAAAAAAGTTTCATCAAAATAGGTTTTACAATAAGAGAGTTATGGAAGTTTGAAAAGTCTTGTTGTACCTTCTATTGGGATCCTCAAATTGGCAACATCGGCTTCAAAATGACCGATTTTATGGACAACTCTCCATTTTTTTTTGTACACAAATTTTCTGATTTTTCATATTTTCTTTCAAAATAGATCTTACCTCCTTCTGAGCTCACCATATGTTGTGTGAAATATATTTTCCCATGACATATTTGTAGGATGGACGTAGGGAAAACCCGAAAACATAATGCCTCCGGCGAGACTTCGTTGTAGAGGCATAAAAAAAAAAAGGGACAGTACAGGGGATCCAGGGGCTACTTCAGTAGGTAAAACCCAGTATAAATTGAGCACTGATCTTCACCTGATAACCTGTTATTGAGTTCCGTCTTCTCATCCTCTAATTTGTTGATCCGTCGTTCTAGGCTCTCCACCTGGGCGCTGTCGACACCTTCCTTACCGCTGGATGATATCACCTCTTTGACGTCCGCTAGTACACCCAGATCAGAGAGATTACTGATGAGAGAGAGGATGCAATCATGTATCAGTTTATCACAGAAGCCGCATAAATCGACCCAGCTCACACGTTACTTATTTGAACAGCTACACAGGTTACATTTTTTAACAGTTTGGCCAGCTTGCTTACAGTAGGGTAACAAAATGGCGCATTTTCTTTCATACTGTGCTTGCGTAACAATATAATACGTGCCATATTGTAACCTACTCAAACCAGGTTGGCTAAACTCTGTTTATTAATGGCTCTGATGTATTCTAGAAGCCACATAAATCGACCAAGCAATACATGTTAATTATTTGAACAGCTTTTATTCTATCCATGCACCCTGTACACTTGAGCCACAAAATTTGACTACAGGTCCCCAAAATGTAGAGAAATAAATGGGTCTCATTCACGTAAACCATAAAACGTACAATCTTCATCCCCATTTAACCAATAAGTTTTGACTGCTGCTTTGTCTAATCTAAAAGGTGTTTTACATAGCATCACTTCTTTTCAACAACAATGCCTCTCATCATTAGTGCTTCAATAATAAGGAGCTACTCAGACAAAGGAAAATAGCTAGTAAAGTTTATTATCAGTATTGAAAGGGGCCTACTTAACTCAATTTAAGATTTTTTGTTGTTGATTGCCTCCATTTACAGAGAAGGTACTGTACACATAATACTGTCAATGCAACTTGAAATTATATTTTTAATAGAAGTTCCAGACAGATACATGTACATGTAGCACCATAGAAATGACTATAGATTATTATTATCCTCTCCCAAATCCGAGATGTGATCCAGCTTTATGACTCACCTATTTCTTGTGAATGTATAGCCTAGGAAGGGTAGATGATTGCCTGTGAATGCAGCATGTGAGCTGGGAGGCAGCACTTCAGAATTCCTTAGGTCTGCCTCATCAACATCAAAGTTGGATGTGTCGGTTGCACTCTTTACATCAGGGACATAAGGGGGTTTCACTGTGAAGGAAAGGAATTCAAGATTAACAGCTAAATCCTCAGACAGAGATTAGAAATACGATTTTATTAAAAAATATGTATATATGGGGTACCAACTAAAAATCCGCCATTTTGTTGAATTGTTTATTTTATTTTTAGTGCTGTACCCTGGGTTACCAAACTGTCCAATATTATATTTAAATTCTTGAGTAGTTACTAAAATAAGTTAAATTTGTTACTATAATTGTCATCAGATTATATTAAAGAAGGAACATAGGCGTTATGATCATTGTCGCACCGATCGTACGATCATGAAAATGATACTCACTTGGTAAAACTGTATAACCGTATGCTAATGGACATGAGCGGGCACTGCACAATGCCGTGCCCCGGGTTATGACAGTACCCTAGTTTACGGTGTGGTGCATCATATATAAATTTTCCTTGAATCGACTCAGGAAATGTCATTTTCATAATCAAATTCTGACACTCTCATGCCAATTGTTCCATCTTCAATGACCCGAATACTATTCCCTGTTACCTCATTAGCTAAAGCATTGGGATCTGACTGAGAATACTTACTGTTCCTGATATTTTCCCAGTCTATGCCATTAAAGAAGGGATGGTCTTTGAAGTCCCGAAGCCCTTGGCGTCCTAATCGATCCTCCGCATTGCAGATGAGGCTTCGTATTAAATCCTTGGCATCCTCTGAAATAGGGGTTTCATCTTCCACTTCCGGTGGGAAATCAAATTGATTCTGAAAAAAGAAGGAAGGATGATCAAAGGACAATAAAAAAGAAGATGAAGAGTTGCAGATGCTATGAGCCGATGAACTACAGAAAATATCGACACCGATGTCATTATTTTTAACTTAAAACTTAACTAGAATAATATGAAAACCTGAATTACTTTAATTACGGAGAAGTGATAGCAAATATTTTAAATCTTTAGAAAAAGAAATAATTGAGACAGATGATCACTAAAGGGGGTTTCTCAGTGAGCAGCGAAAGCTTGCAAACATTGCGTTGAGCAGTGCCATAATAGTAGGTATCAACATGACAATTTTTTCTTTTATACTGCTTTGTTAGTCAAGCACATTACAGAAGAAAATGTCATATTGACAGGCAAGACCCTCTCTATATAAGGCACTGTACTAATTTGGAATGTTAATAAGCATTCATTGCTCAGTCAGATACCCCTTTAATAAGTTTTAATTATAGTTTGAAGGGCTTCATTTGCTTTTAAAGGGATTAAGTAACTTCCAAAAACAAGTGCAAAAGAGATCGAAATGAAAAGAATTCTATCGCTCTGACCGTAAAAACAAACTACTGCAAGTTTCAGATCAAATGCAAGTCATTTACTATCTTAAAACAGTGAAATTTCAAACGCGGCCGAGGATACGGCTGCGCATGATTAATTTATACCGCTCCGTTGAAAGCTTAACCGCCCGGTAGGCACGGCGACTTGACAACAGGAAATGCGGTGAAAACCACGTGCGCTGAAACGCACGCGGTTTTGTAAAGCGTCTCGAGGCGGGTTAGAAAATTTGAGTATAAAATCTTAGATATCTCGAAAGTAGAGCAGGCAAGTAGACTGCAATTTTTAAGGAATACCAGACTGACCTATGTGTTCATAATCATGATGGCAAAATGAGCTAAATCCAAAGTTTGCAATTTGAATATCATTCAATGATACTGCATCCCTTTAAACATCACAACCAAATGAAGTCTGAGCTTTACAAGGATGGGTCAAAGAACTTACCTTATGGTTCATGATCTTGCCGTAGGTTTCTACAAGTGATTCGGCATAGAACGGCGTCTCACCAAACAGCATCTCATACATACACACTCCTAATGACCACCAATCACACTCTGGACCATATCTTCCTTTACCATCCTCCATCGCCTGTAGAGAAGAAAATAAAAACAAAAGATAAGAGTAATTAAAGCTCCTGGGAAAAACTTAAATTGATTAATGGACCATCGCCTGTAAAGAAAGAAATAAAAAGAACAGTACGCACGATGAGTTTTTAAAATTACTGAAAAAACTTTAACTGATTAATTGATAGTATATTCCTTTAATATCCTGTAAGCTGTATTGAACAAAAAGGAGAGGCAGATCCTTGACTTTCGACAATTTTTTATTTATTTTATTTATTTATTTATTTATTTATATATTTTTTTTTTTTTTTTTTTTTGGGGGGGGGGGAACTGATCAACCAACAATATTACAATCTTCCATTGCCTGTGAGCCTACAGTTCGAAAATGACATGAACTTTTAGAGTTGACTAAAAATATGATCAAATGACTACAAACTAATTTTTGATTAACATGAACAGAACAATTGGTGGGGTAAATGAATGTAACCCTTCAAAGTTCTAGAAGAGGTTATACAGAATAAAACATTTATTTAATCCTTTCTTAGTTATAGTATTAAAAGGTGCCTAAAGAACAAGTTCCAAGAGCCAATCATTTGTAAACTACAGTGTATTAAATTTAGTCTAGTAGTAAAATAGAGAACTAATTAACTATTCCTCTTCCACACTTTACATGAAGAAAAAAAAATCATTAACTGATGAGATATGGGTGCTAATTTTAACAGCTACCTTCTGGATCTCAAGATAATTCATTATCATTACCACCATAACAATTTCTATTCAACAAAGTGTGCGCCGTATCATCTAGTCATGAATCTCTTTTTATTTGCTACAAATACATGTACCATGTATATACATATTATTTATGGTTATAGCCCACTATGGATGCAGTCAGCTAATTTCACATTTAATGTCTGATCATAAATCAATGGTATCCTACCCAAACAGTACTACTATTTCACTGCAAAGCAGTAGCGTGGTACTTTCAATTAATATCACTCTGTCTGCATCCCAATAATACGCACACTGAAAAAAAATAACCCGGATGACTGAATGACAGAGATAAATTAACTAAATTTTCTGCATGCTGTTTTCTCCTGCTCTTAAATAGCATAAATTAGATTACCCTGAAATTCATGTCGCCATATTAACATGTTGTCTACTCGGTGGTCTGTCTAGAATATCACATGCAGGCAACTCATGTCCTAACTAACACATAACCATGTTATTTGCTTGTGCTGTAATAGGGGGTACAGGCACATGAGTCCCACTTCCAACTCATGTCCTAACACATAACCATGTTATTTGCTTGTGCTGTAATAGGGGGTACAGGCACATGAGTCCCACTTCCAAATGAGGAGCTTGTAAGAGCTCAAGGGTTAATGCATTTCAAATTAGATTCCAAAATTGAATTAGCAACTCAAGGTTGTGTTATTCTGTATCTGCTTTCATGCTTGCAGTACGTAAATTTAATCTCTCTACACGAAAAATGACAAAGCAAACTCATTAAGATTTGTGATTTCAATAATTCTTCCCCATTCATGCTTTCCCCAGGAGGTTATTCCCGATGTACTCTGGTTTTCCTAAGAATTGTTGTAATCAATAAATAGTGAAGATGGAGCCTTTGAGAGAAGGGTATCAGAGTCTTGTAGGGGATAGGTCAATAAAACATTCTGTGTCTGCTGGTGAGTCACGCACTCCGCTCATTCTCAGTTTGATGAGAGAGACAGATACCAATTGAGGATGACGAGGATGAGAAAGATGTAGCAGCCTAGCCACCAGACAGTCATCTGCTGGTAGCTTTTCACTTTCATTTTTCATCCTTTTCCTCTAACCCCCTTTCTTTTCTCTCGTTGATCCTTTTTTATTTCGAGAAAGATTTCTTGTTTCCTCAATGACTTTATGACTAAGAATCAAGCAGAGATATAGTACACAGTATAAACCATTTTAGGGGGTAGTGGCAATTCTTTAGGTTGACATTTTTTCCCCTTGAAAATAGTGCACTCGGTATAATTTATTCATGACATGAGACCACAATGCATAATCGTGGGCTGTCAATGTTTTAAACTCAGCATCCAAAGTGTGCATGCTCCATAGCCTCAGATGATTCCATCCATGCTCAAGCGACATGAGTGAAACTTGGGCTGATGGATATGCGGTTTCTTATATTTCAAGCTTTTTCTCGATGATGGCTGATCAGGCTAGAATCTCAAGACTGGGCAAACTCACTCGGGCCGATGTGGAAGCAGCGTTGTATATCTCTCTACCCCTCATCCCCCCCCCCCCCCCACTCTATGCTCCTATGAATTATCTTGAATGGGGTGAGAGGTGTGGGGGTGGGGATGGGGATGGGGATGGGGTGGGGATAGGGTGGGTGGGAGTGGGATGGATTGGAGTGGGATGGAGTGGGAGTGGATTGAGTTGGGTGGAGTGAGGATGGGGTGGGTGGAGGTAGGTTGGGGGTGGGTGGGATAGAAGACATAAGACAAAGTCTGAACATCAAGCTTAGTACATTCATAGGAGGATGAGAGGTAAACCGATACCAGTCATGAAGAGACAGCTGGACAGACACAAGGAGGATGATGATGATGATAAAGACATTGGAGATGGGTCTTGGAAGATAACAAGAAGATGAGCAAGCTGCACAGGCATCAGTTTGCTCTTAATGGCAGCACTCACATTCCTGCTGCAAATTCAAGCAGGCTTTCAGTTTCTTAAAGGCCTTCATCATGCCTTGAAAGAGATGTGTAAGACAGGGGGAGGATGTCTTATGTTGTATGTAGGTCTGATTTGTATTGGAATTGTATAGCCATGCATAAAGAGTGATTGTGATATCATGGGCAATAGATGCGTTCTCATTTCATAAAGTATTAAATCTATGTTCAAAAGAACACTTGCAATACAAGCAAGACTATGCATTTACTAAACGTACATGTATTTCTGGCATTGTTAATAATATTCATGATCTTTCCCCCTCTCTCCCAATATGAACAATAATGAAGGGAAAATGTCATGTGACACATATATATCTTAACCCCTTTCCCTTAAATATAAAATACAAATGCGCTATTTGATACACCTCAGGCACATTCAAACAACATATTGCAATGCTCAATATTAGCATGTGCCCCGTTGCCCGGGGCAACCAGATTTGACCCTCGGGCAACCAGATTTGACCCTCGGGCAACCAAATTTGGAAGAAATGATCAAAGCAGTTGCCTGAACTGGGCAACCACATTTTTGCACGAGACTAATGTATAAAGGGCTATATGAAAGGCTGCAATGTATTATTGGACTTTTGACCCTGTCATGATGCTGTAAACTAGGTTACATGTACATAGTTCATTGTAAATCACATTTTATGGGGGAAAAAAATTCATAATTAAATCAAATTCAATATTGTAATTGCTTTTGTTTTCTTGGTAGGGCAACCAGATTTTTCATTCGGGCAACCATTTTGGAGGAAAATTAAATATTTGGTTGCCCTGGAGGGCAACTTCAAAAAAATGTTAGTGTTAAGCGGTGCATAATTGGCAGAGAATATTATTCAATAGGGCAAACATTTGATCCTTATCAACTTGTTTCTTGAGGTAGACAAACACATTACCAAATCAAACAGTATAATTTGGCATTTCTAAATTCATAATTAACAGTTTTCATCTTCTGAGTGTTTGACAAGAGCAGTACAATTTACACAGCATGCAGCCTATAAAAACAGGATGGTCAGAACAGAGGCCCAATTATGGCAATTTACAGGATTCTCCCTGTAATGCAAGCATCCCTATGTAGACAGACTCCTAGCACTTGACTACTGCGCCACTGTACCACTAGGTAGCCAGGACTATGTTATTAAGATTACAGATTGCTTGCAGCTACTGGGTTTCCGTTAGGAGGTTAGAGGAAGTGAACTGGTTCCACAAAGGTAAACCCCAATATTATAAGACAGAACCTTGAGAATAATGTCTTAAAATTGTTATTACTGAGGAATACTTTGGGAAAGTTTTAGACATATATGTGGGAATGCAAATTAATAGAAATTGACATCTTCCCATTATGTACAATTTAGGTCTACTTGAATGTAGTGGGGTTGTGTAATCATTTGTTTTTAAATCATTCTTAACACAGAAAGATAAATGCCCAGAAGAAAGCAATCACATGTAGTAAATCATCCAAGAAACCATCATAGAACACAATAATCATTATAATTATCCAGGCGCGGATCCAAGATATCCGAATTGAATGCATTTCTCGGGCCCAATTGTCTGGGGACAATAACGGCCCGATACTTTAATTGTGTAAAATCCGGCAGCGTCTGCTAATGTTATCCTCATCGTCCTACTCATAATCAACATTATCATCATCATCACCATCATCATCACCATCATCATCATCAACTTAATCATCATCATCATCATCATCATCATCATCATCAACTTCATCATCATCATCATCAATCATGCATCATCATGCATGCAATCTCACTATTATAATTAAATATAGAAATGTTTGTGATGAGCTACGCGGAATCGCAATCTCATAGTACCTGCAATGAATATCTGTCTTCATCAAATCATCATCCTCTACTTGCTTCCCATCATTCACTACCTCATTGACAAGCCCAATGAGGATACCTTTTTATACTGTACATTTAGGTGAATAGCTCTATACTAATTCAATAAGCAAAAGGCTGTCTTTTCATTATCATATGTTATTATCACACCAAAGTTAGCTCAGTTCCAAAAGTGTAACTACATACAACGTAGATGAAATTTATTTAATGACAACTCTTATGTCAGTACCTATTCTTTGCTACACATTTAACTTCAATTTTGAATTCCAACTCATTAGAAATGCATCCTTCTAATATAGACGTGTTTCATAGATGCTTGTACAAACTATGTGAATTAAATGGCCTTTGTATGACTCGACGGCTCTTACCAACAGAAATAATATATTCTTAGCATGACTGCATGTTTACAAACGGATCCTTTTCTTCTTCTACTAAATCATCATAAAAATCTCCACTCCCTCCTAAAATCTGTCGGAAGATTCTCATCATTAATGTGCTAACAGATATGCAGTTAATTAAAATTATAATACACAAAAAAATTGTCAATTTAAGCATTAGATTGACCTTGTTTCTTTCCATGTATTTCTGACAGGTCTATCCCTTTCAACCAAGACATGACTTCATTCAAAATTAGGACATCACACACCCGTAATATACATTTTTTTTGTCCACCCTTCGTGTCATAAGAGCATTGATCAGCGCACATCACCTCTGTCACAGATTCTATGTACAGACGGGACTATGATTGCATGTTAGTAATGTGTATGTATGTCTCATGTCTACCTCGTAATCTGATATGCCCCAACACTACATCGCCCCTCCCCCTCTCCACTGTACACTTCATCAGAGAGCATCATCTTTGTGTAATCATATAAAGGTGTGCTTGTTAGAATATGTATCTAATCAGCTTTCGTACTGCATATGTCTGCCTACAAATTTTTGACACTTCATCCTTTATTGTAACACCCCCCCCCCCCAATCTCGATCTCTGCCCCTACTCCCACAACAAAAAGTGTAGGGCAGTCACTAACACTACGTGAGATATGGATGGTTGTGTGAATTTCACTAATGTCATCTTATTCTAGTCTATGTGACACTCTAATCCTTTCATTATCCCTACCCCCCACCATGCTCAATATCTGCCCCTCCCTACCATCATAGAGTAGACATGGTTGCATACTATTTTCAACAATTGTCAAAGATGACACAAAGTTGACACCTCATCCTTCATATCCTCCCCCCCTTTGTATCTCTCTGCCACTGGATACCCTCCGATACACAGCCACACCGCATTATAAGTAAGTGGGCTGCGTCCCTGTAAGATACTCACTGTATGTTTCCCCACCGCTTTCCCCCCTCATATCCTCGAATCTCTGCCCTCCAACTCAACATACCATTGCATCATCAATCTGTGCAGCTGCATCCTGTCACAGATTCTACATGTATGTCCCCCCCCCTTGATCTCATTTTGTCCCTTTATCTCCACATCACAGCGCAATATCAATCAGATTGTAGCTGCGATCTGTCTCTACTAGTATACTTTAGGCTATTAGTAGAATCCCTTGACCCCCCTCCCTCAACCCTCTCCCCCCCACCCATTTTATTTCTGACCCATTGTCTTCTCCCAGTCGGTCGCTATCCCATGGCGCTTCATCATCAAGGTGATATGTGCATACAGTTCACTAGGATATTACATGCATGTTTGCCATGTGGCTCCCCATTGTCTGCTGGTATCCTATGACTGTATAGGCGAGGAAATGGAGATGACCCTCCGTTTATCTCTCCACTCAACGTCATTAACACAAATGTAATGGCGGTAATCTGAAAACAATGTGCATTGCCATGGTGATTGCTTGCCCATTTCCCTTCTCTGTCAACTTCGCTTCATTCATTGATGTCAGCATTTCATTCATCTTTTGTTTGTTGCCCTTGTGTAATAGTCGATGCCATTAACCTTTGCAAATAGAAGTTGATGAATAAGTAGTTTCAATCACAAAACAAATATTAATTCAAACACCTTTCGACTCTTTCAAAACAACAGTAATGATGAATATTACTCAACATCAAAACCAAAAACTAAATTATGCACTGAATCAATCAAATTTAAAAATGCAAATATTTTAAAAGTTTCAGTATGTTCCTGAATTAACCTTAATCCAGTACTGTTTTTCAAAAATCTCATTTAATATGTATTTTCCATGCCATCAAATATTTCTTAATAAGTACCCTTTAGAAAGATGCAATTATTTTTTTTTTTCTTTTTCTTTTTTGTATTTATTCGAATGACTATGGCATACTGTCAATATCACGCAAATATGGGAAAAATTTGTGCCCCTACCCCTTTACACAAACCAGTTCTTATATTTTAAGTGACATGACATTACTGATTATTTCAGAATTATGTGAAAGATCAAGAGACTCTGCAGCTCATATGAACTGATATTCACGCATGTAGTTTAATGCTTAAATGCTGCAATGGGTTAATCCTTTAACATAGATCATCCAGTTCAATTATTACAAAAATAGTAAACTAATCATTTTCCCTCTTCTCAGAAACCAGTTCTCAAAATATGATATTCTAAAATGAGTCAACTGACCCCTGCAGATCGAGATTTACGTGAAAGATCACAGAAGGCGCTGCTGCACTAGCTCGACCTTAAACATAGCACGCCAATTGGTAGATCTGGAAAAAACTCGAAAAACAGAAACCGGTCCTGCATTAGCTCAAGATACATGTATTTTCAAATCTAGCATTAACGATCTGACCTGACCTTGAACAAACAAGCCCGATGTGTAATGCAACTGGTAATTACCGCTAGCGTATAGACGCACAGGTGCACAATTTCGTATTTATCTCGAGATAGTGCAGGACCGCACAAAATAGCGTGCTATTTCGTAACAAAACCGCAAACCAGCTCGAGTTTTTTTGAAAAAAACCTAGGATGACTCGGGCTGGGATATCAGCCAAATTAGCGAGCTATTTGACCGCAAAGCCAGCTTACCTTTGATCGGGCTAGTTCATCAGATCACAAATAGCGCGCTATTTAAAATAGCTCCAGCTAGTGCAGCAGCACCTAATGACTGTTCAGAGCCATCAGTTGTGTGATCAAGAAGTCTAGGAAAGCAGAATTAAACAGATTACACACATGGACAGCATCTGTCTACAAGCGAGCTCATTGTCAGGTCTTCATATTACACTGACAACAAGGTAGGGATAAAGAGGCGATGATTATCAGGCTACATACCATAGACAGGCATCCAACTAGTTTGCAGGCATATACCCTGCCCGTCATATTGCACGCAGCAGAGTCTAAATTATGAGACTACAATAGACAGTGTCATGTTGCTGCTCCACAGTCAGAGGGGTGCAGACTAGTCTTCAGTCAATTCATATTTTTGTTAAAGTTTCAAAATAAGAGTCTGTGCTTGCACACTAGCATTCAACTTGAACGGCATTATTTGCTAAAATGGAAGCACAGGATGTAGTCAGACACTTTAGCAATATTGCCTTTGTCTTGACAGAAGCCTAGTCCTGGTTGTGACTGGACATGTCTATTGCAGCTTCAGTATAGAGATGCATAGTTTCATCATTCAGACCCTCTGACTGACCAGTGATTTTAGCAGGTGTTGCTGCAAACGAGTGGTGTCTTTCTTTACAAGGGCTGCTGTTGTTCCAAAAGTTCATTATTCCAACGTTTTTTTAGTCCAAAATTATAGTTTTCATTTTCAGATTAAATAAACCAGTATTAAAGGAAATGATTTCTTTTTAGTATTAACGACCCTTTAGAATCATCAAATCTTCAGAATAACAAGCTTTAACCTTACTGCAGGCCTACATGTAATACAGATTCAGCTTTGACAGTCCTTAAAGTAGTCTTTTGTAAAAGTCAGCTTGAGGTTAAAGATCCTAATTGAATCAGACTAGTCTTTTATTTCTAGAATAGCAATTTCCACTGGCCTGACCATGCACCTGTATCTGAGGAAGTACTTCCCCAACTGAACTACATATTCTTAAAGTCCATTTTAATAAAAACCAATAACTGCAAACTCAATATAATGATGACATCTGTATTCCACAACTTGCTATTTCATATTAAAGTAAGAGTTACTTAAAATCTCAAGGAAGTATGGTATTATTAGTTTTCATATAATTCAATTGAATATTTTTATCCAGAGAAGATCGTTCAAATACAACAAATCGTAGACACACGAAAAACAATATCTTTCAAATCAAGAACAAAATCATGTGATGTTGCATTGTAAGACATGCGCAAATCCTTTGATATTAAAATTTGATCGACTCAAATTCAGAATTGATTGGAACTTCCCCATCTATCATCATTGCCTATTAACTGTAGAACAATATATTTTAGGTTGGACTTTCCTTTAAGATTTTAAGAATGCTTTCTTTTTTTAGGAAGCAAGATGAGACCTTCTGGGAATGATGATGCCTTTCTTTGTCTGTGATGATATACTGTATATGTACATACATACAACTGTGCACGTTGGGACGAAAATAGCAACAAAGATAGAAATGACTTAGCACATTAATGAGAAAGGCTTTACGAAGGATGTAGACTCATTCATAATTCATAATTGATAACTGAACTGATAAGTGCCTTTTCAATGAAACATGAGACCGAAGGATATGGAAAGCATTTATTTGTAAGTCATCATTCAATCAAATTTGGATTGCGGTATTATATATTTATCTACTCTACATGTACCTACAATTATAAATCTATCTTATTTTTTTTAAGATAAACATTTTACTTAAAGAATTTATTTGAAAAAAAAAAGTTGTATGAGAGCTACATACACTACCGTTCAAAGGTTTTGGCACGTCACCGCGGTTGCGATCCACCGCGGTGTGGAACCGCGTAGGCAAACCGCGTAATCTAGACCATGCTCCGGCGGTTAAAGCCCAAAAAGATTTTCGTTGGGGCACCGAATGTAGAGAGAGCGGCCAGCATTAAGCCCGCCCTTCGCGATAAAAATGTAGGCTAGCTAGAAAAACAATTGCGCACAATGTGCAGCGGCTTTGTTCACAAATTCGGCCATTGTTGCGTCACAAGCATAATTCAAACTAATGCACGCTCGCGCGATCCCCTCGCATATGCGCTAGCATTATGCAGAACTATTCACAACGACGTATTATACCGTCACTTCAGTTTCCCAAAAGGAAGAAAATAAGTTGACTTAACATAGCTACAGAAGCTACGATCGCCTATGCCTTCAATCTCCTCTTGAGATATTTATTTTGGTATTGCTTTTAATTTTGTTCGGAAGTCCTATGACATTTATAGATTTACAAGAATGTTGAAATCGAGATTTTCAGGACAATTAACGTTCAGTACAAAAATGCATAAACGAAATCCCCCTAAACACTTCAACAATACAATTCATCATTCAAATTAACAAGACGGTCTTGCGTCTAAATCAATCACTATTACCTCTTTATCAACCCTTCCTTCCATTTATTATCTCACACAGAATTAGAATAATAATAATAATAATAATAATAACATAAAAATTACCCTACCTGTACATGCGCGGTACATCACGTGGATCCTTTCCTTCTTTTCCCTTGCCCACCCTGCGCATGTTTGATTCTAAGACGCCCAGACTCCACCTGATATTGATTGGCACAAATAATATTCCCATCACTGGCAACAAGCAAGATATAATTTCCCGTGTCCATCAGGCGAAAAGTAAGAAAAGGGATGGGAAGGCCTCGGTCACAGCACCTCCTCATTTTGGTTGGCGTACTTCCCTTTAAAACTTCCTCGTTTAACGTAAAATTCAAGTTTGCAAAAAAAAAAAAAACAATCAAACAAGCATCAGGCGTGTGACATGAAATCGGAAAGAGGATTATAAATCCTCAACGTGGGCAGTCCCAATCTTGAGAAAACACGACAAAAAGTTTGCATGTACGACAGTCAGAGTGATGTAAAATGAGCGCATGAACTTGACAAGACTTGTTTTGTGACTATATAAATTGACTTGTTTTGTCATTGATGCTTATTCTTCATTATAATATCCTTGTAATGATCGATGGCAGTCTTTCGGTAAACCGTCTTTTCACCCCCTCCCCGTCGCCGCCTCTGCCTTGATTTTCTCCTAAATGTTCCCTTTTTTAATTTATAAACTCAGCAAAACAAAGTCATTTCACGAAAAAGTCGAAATCCATTTCCCTAGCTCCTGCTCTCGTTGCTATGACAATGTCACGATTCTGATTTTGATACCGCGCGCGACAGATAACCAATCATAACATTGTTATCGGCATCTGTTTAAAGTGTAAATTACACATGCCGGAGTAGGTCAACGACCTTGCTTATTTTATCTGGAGTTTGCAATTTACGTATTGTAAATGTTGGAACATAAAAAGAAACAGAATTCTGGCATGACTTTGTCTACGAGAGAGGGGATCGGTGTAGAAACTTGAAGAAAAAAAAAAATCAAACTAATAGTACAGTGTACATAAATTCTTTTTCATTTTCCTGACATATGATTATAATGATTTTTTTATAGGGATATATATTTTTTTATCCATGAATGATGTTGATATAAGTGGAAGTGATAAAACAAAAAGACGATGATTACGTTGTTGATGAATATATATGTTTTGATATTGATGAAAATATGTTGTTGATGGAAATGGAATGTAGGCCTACGATGAAAGTTGAAATTAGTAATGACGGATGAACAATGACGAGAGAGAGAGAGAGAGAGAGAGAGAGAGAGAAAGAGAGAAAGAAAAGGGAAGGTGAGCGTGCCGCATAATTTTTGATCGCTTTCACAGATATATTCATTTTATTTTATTTGAATAAAGAAAACAGAAAGAGACAATAGTAAACTGACAAGAACAAGACACGTGTAAATTAAAAAAAAAAAGAATCTTTCCTACATTAAATTGTTTTGAGTATCGACTCAAATTGGTTGTTTTTAATCGAATAATAAAGGCTTTCTCCCAAGTAGAACAACTTTCTTTTCTTGTACACTTCGTGTACGGCTGCCGCAGTAATTTTACACTCTGGTCTATCTTTCTGGAATTTAAACAATATGAAGAAGGACCCAGCTTTAAAAGAAATTATCATGCCTATACCCGCATTTGAAAAATTCATCGGAAATATAAAGCAATGTTCTTTCATTTCTTCTGCCTTGAATTAATTCAAACAGCTTTCGTTACCATGACACCATTTTTTGATATATGATATCCGCGTTCCGACCAGATCAAAACAATTAGGTCATTGACAGGCCAACCGTGTCGGCGGCATATATCTTTATGAGACGGAGGTATAGGTGGTGATCGTCTGGGTTTAATATCAAAATAGGAACTCCTGCAACCATACTAATAATTGTCGATGTACATTTATAGACCCAACCCGTTATTAGTGAACATGCGTAATGCATATTGTTTCTGATTCACCATATAATTCAGGACTTATTTCAGGACTTAATTCAGGACTTATTCAGGAATAATTGTAATGCAATTTTTGTTTTGTTTTGCAGTTTAAAAATGTTCACTTACGCTGTATTTAAATACATGAAACAGTACCCAAATATATATTTTGCTTATTTCGCCCGCCCAGTGGTATAACTTACAGGATAATCAGAATAATGAAATACTACCTGTTATATTGCTCGATCGTCTACCCGATCGTCTTGGTAGGCTTGTAATCTTACAAGGCAGACTTGTCATGGCTGGATGGTACGTTGTATTCACTTACCTTCTGGGTTATAGTTTCCTTTAACATATTAATTTGTTTTAATTAGTGATGGACGATGTTGATAATTATTAAAATTAAATAAAACGATGACGATGTTGTTGTTTGATGATAATAATCTGTTACATTTGTATCGAAGCGTGCCGTGATATTAAGCCTACAATTGATATTGCTAATGACGACTTTGATAATGATTATGATGATGAAGTGATAAAAAAAACTAATATAGTAATGATAATGACGATTGTTGATTTATTGATGATAACATATGATAATGATTGCGTGGTAATAAGACGATAAATCTTGATATTGGTAATGACGACGACGACGACGATGATGGTGACAAATGTGATGACGATTGTTGATAGATCATGATAAGTAATTGTTAATGAATGGCGTGGTAACGACGCTAAAACTTAAAATTGATAAGTACAACGACGATGACGATGAAAGAATGAAGATTATAAAGCAAGTTTGCCAAAAGTCTATAAAAATACAGCAAGCATCAATTCCTGAGATCGTCGCCCACGGGAAGGAAACACAACAGGTACTGTCACCATTGTAATTCATCATTTTCACTCATCAACTTCATGGACGCATTTCATCGTGATTTATAGCGGTTTATGTTTATCATTGCTTGTTTGTATGTCAAAATCATCAACTCATCATATCTGTTTATGGAAAAAAAACAACACAAAAACGACAGCTCGGTCGATGGATTTTCTTTCAATATTTATATCCACTTTAATAGTGTAGGACTGTAGGCCCACTCACAAGCTTGCTTCTTCTATCATGTATTTTATGTATCTCATCATTGATTTACGTTTGTACTCGTTTTCTGTTTTATAAATAAATTGAACTTAAAATTGAACTCCTCCTTTCTGCCCACCCCCTTCTTTCTCTCTCTTTCTTTCTCTCTCACTCTCTCCCTCTCTCTCTGTAGCACTCTTTCTCATCTCATGGAAGTTCTTTTTACGTCCGTGAGAGAAGATAAGAGATAATAAGAGAATGAAAGAAAAAAAAAAGAAGAAATATGGTGTGTAAAAGAGAGAACGCACTCGCTCTGGCAAAGATAACAAGTTGCCAGGAATCGGAATGAAGATTTTTTTTCACCTTGCCAAGTAAGTTTTAGGGGAAAGACGCATGTTAATAATCTGGTCTGCTTTGGTTTTTTGAAAAAAGTCGCACGTTCTTCCGCTTCGATTATCAAATCCATCTTGCTATGATACGCATAATTCTGTCGTCTTTGCTTTGGTTATAACATGGATTTGGTTTATAGGAAATAAGACACACGTTCTTCCTCATCGATTATCAAATCCATCTTGCTATGATCAATATCCCGAGAATTTCGTAAGTTGTCAATAATTTCCTTTTCAAAAATTTTCAATATTCTCTGGGTACAAGACATTTGAACCAACGGCGGGCGTGACCCAGTCTAGCTGACACCAAAGCACTGCGTTTTTACTCTGCGTGCGCGCTGAATTTTCAGTGTTTCTGAGCTTCAGTATCTTCGGTGCCGCGCTCGCAAAGACTCGGCGCAGACGCGTTTGTGATTATATGGAAATTAGACCCGCGGTGCTTCGGTTTCACACCGCGGTGCTTCAGTTTCACACCGCGTATCTGACTTGCGGTTTTTTCACCGCGGTGGTCGCGGAGCGGTTTACGGTTATCGGTTGGTGCCAAACCTTTGAACGGTAGTGTATACATGTACTTGTTACTATTTAATATTCCAAGTTAAATTGAGATGTGTGACATTTCACATTGTGCTTGAAGAAGAACCTGTTATATAAACTCAATCCATCTACATTGTTTTGACATGCTGATGGATCTAGATGACACATCTGTGTCACTGCTCCACAAACCAGACACAAATTACATAATACACAGGAAACAAGATTACCAAGAGGTCAGATATTGTGCATAATTTCTACGTGAGTGGACTGAATACACAGATAGAGATTAACATATATATAGTGGCTCTGCTATGGATAGCTTTCTTCTACTCCTTGAAAACAAATTCCCAACTTGATACATTTATGTCCTTGAATTAATTAACATGTATGACTTTCTTTTGAATGCTCATCAGGGCATGTAATGATTCATGTTTACTATGTTGCATCTTATATATATGGCATCAAAGCTGTCCCTTTGGAAAATAAATAAGGGGCCTGTCCCACGGAGGTATATTTGTGGCGACTACTAGTGAATGTAGAATCGGAGATTGCCTCAAAAACAGCAATTACATACACGTATATGTACCTAAAACTAAAGCAATGTGTGATCTAACATTTGTACACTGGGGTACACCACAGAGTTAAATACGCACTAAACTAGAGTGCGCGCTCCCATAGTGCGTGTATCAAACGAAAGGTTCTAATTTGAAGATGGCTCGCACGGCGCGATTCAGGGCAACTAACCCGGAAATTGGGTAAGCTACAATGTGTAATGCATTGGGACGACCTGCGAGGATCAGGGCATTTAGAAGAGGAAAAATTCAATCAAAAGAAGCTGGATATGACAGGAAGAGTAGGGCAAGGATAAAGAGCAACATTTGATAGTGCTATCTCTTTACATCAAAATTAACAAACAGTTTATGAATGAAAATAAAAGCAATACTTTCAACACTCAAATTCAGGGAGTTTGACACGATTTTAGTATTTTGCTGACATCGGTCCGAAAAAATTGGCTGAAATTGTTCATCGAGGAGGTCAGTCACTTTATGTATGATTATTTTTATTCAATAGGATATTATCGACTATTAAATAATATTATTTCATAGATTCTAACTGGTTGCGATTGATTTCGAAGAGTTTGCAATCATAGTAAAAAGCAGCAGTCTACAGTTTATACGAGACTCAACGGTGCCGTGGACCGCGCCCAACGGGCTAGCATCACTGCTCAACACTGTAGCGCGTCTCGTGTTTCATGCTGGTTTTCGCCTAGAAGTCATAAAAACACCGTCAACATCATTTCCAAATCAATCCTAACAATTCATTTGAATTCATGGTGACTTAACTGTCACATATTCCGTCTGCTTAATATACACTTATTTCATTTATATGATATTTCTGATCTGATATCCTATGAATTTTAATAAATAAGGAATTTTAGAGCAAGTTGTATGACGGAGACCTTGTCTATTGCTTGTCCGTGTATTATGTATGGGGCGAGAAACGTGACGTTGGCAAAAGTAAAATTTTTTACAAAATTCCTTATTTTTCAAAGTTCTTGGGAAAACAGATTGAAAATATTTTCTAAACTAAATCACCATATATTTAGGAGACGGCATACGTAACAGTTAAGTCACCATGAACTGAAATGAATTTTTATTATTGATTTGAAAATGATGTTGACGGTGTTATAGGTGAAAACTAGCATGAAACACGAGACGCGCTGCAGGGTGGAGCAGTGATGCTAGCCCGTTGGGCGCGGTCCACGGCACCGTTGAGTCTCGTATAAAACTGTAGACTGCTGCTTTTACTATGATTGCAAACTCTTCAAAATCAATCGCAACCAGTTAAAATTTATAAAATAATAATATTTAATAGTCGATAATATCATATTGAATGAAAAATAATCATACATAATATGACTGACCTTCTCGGTGAACAATTTCAGCCAATTCTTCGGACCGATGTCAGCAAAATAGTAAAAATCGTGTAAAACTCCCTGAACTTTAAGTGAAAATAGAAAAAAATCTGCCCAATAAGACTTGCAAAACTAAATGAACAATTTGAAGATCAAATGATAATCAGACAATATAAGTGGATGGGGGTACCATAAAAGTACAAATAATTTTACCATGGCAACAAAACTAAAAGCTTAATTTTTTGGGCCTGAAAATATGTGAAAACAAGGTCATTTTTAAAGCGAATTGTGAATACTTTTATATAAAAAAAATCAGGACAAATAATATATTTTTGGAACGAGCTTGGCTAACTAAATCTAGAGGTACAATCGTAAACAACGATATTTTATTCGACAGTGGCTAGGGAGTGAATGAATATGCATGAGATTAGAAGAGAGAAAGAACGTATACGTATGTGGTCGCTAGCTACGTAAGTTGCCCTGATATAAAATGGCGGCGGTCCGTTCAATCGGGAACGTTGAATTTTCTAAGTGAGCCCTCTAGTGTTTGGGGTATGTAACTCTATGGGTACAACAGACAATTACAACAAAACAAACAATACGCTGCATCCACATACGTTTAGGCCTGTATAGTCTTCTTAGTCTGACTGTGTGTTATTAAGAGAAAGGAATCATTGTCCAGGTGAACAAACTCCATGAACGATACTACTTTTCCTTTCATTCACCTTTCTCTAAATAAGTGATCAAGTTTCAGTGCGATTTCACTCGTATTTATACTCAGGGTACATATATGCAGTGCAACTTGAATTGCATTAATTCCCTTAAAATCAAAAGTAGGATATGATATAGAGTAGAAGTTTTAACAGTTAATAATTAGTCAAAACAAATAAAAACATGTTTGATTCAATTTTAGCCATACTGATTATTCCTTACAAATATACTTCCTTGACATACAATATCTCTGTGGTTCATGAGAGCTTTCACATTTCAGATGTCAAACTGTTCTATGCCCAGATGCAATGGTACCATTGTTGTGAGCAAAACATGCACAACCTTCCAACGTAGAAGCGGCATACAAGGATGCACACACAAGTAACTCAATTCTTTTCGTTATTATAGCAGGTACCGATCAATTTCATATCAATATGCAACCCTCTAATTCAACCATACAGTAATCACTGTATTGGTGCCCCCCCCCCCCTAAAAATGACCTACAGACGAACTTTGTGTTTACAACAATAGATCCTTCTTGCTACTATTCATACTTAAATGCATAGATTGCCACAGATATTTCTTGGATTATTGGCCTATGCATTCATGAATAATGTCAAAGTTTATCCCGAAATATGTCAAAAAGTCAAAGTAATTCAAATTCATCATAATGATTAATTAAAAATTGTTGATAATGTCTCTTAAATATTCACATCAAAATGAAAATCTAAAGTTGTACATAAGCAATAACATGCAGTTCAGGGGAAATTAGCCTGATACCTAACAAGTATCACCTCACATAAATATTTGTAATGTCATCAGGAAAAAGAAAAACATTAAACATGTTGCTTTCATTAAAGAAAGTCTCATGATCAGTCTTAATATATCCAAGCAAGTCCTTAATGTAACAATCAGGCAGACCAAATCCTTGCAAGCTTGTTTAAATTATGTCAAGGAGAAAGAAGAGCACTATCAAGTATTAAAGAAAGTCTCTTAATCTTTGAAAGAGGGCCTCTTAATCTTTTTAACGAGTAAAAAAGTCCTCAAAGACAGTTTTAACCTAACACAAAAAAAGCAAACATGCATCATGAGGCCCCTAGAAATAATATTGATTTTCATAAGTGATTTAAATGGCCATTAAAATTTAATTTTATGAATGTAAATTTAAAATTATTATGCCAATGACAAACTAGATGAATCCTCGACTGCGCACGGTCGAAATTTATGCCTCCGCCATTGCCTGATCAGAAATATATGAAACATTCATCTGTTCTAGTTTCATGTTCATGTATACAAATATGTCTTTGACCTTGACATTTGACCTTGTAAAAAGTCTCAATCTAATCATATCAGTGCCACTCAAGTATGCACACACAAGTATGAAGATGATCCATGAAACAGTTCTTGGGTTATCATGAGACGAGCTATTTTCACATATTTATTGACCTCTGTGACCTTTGATATTTGACCTCATGACCCCAAAATCTTATCAGATCATTGTAACCACAGTATGCATACATTTACCAAGTATGAAGATGATTAGCGACACGGTTCTTAAGTTATTGTGAGAATCAAGCTATTTTTACCTATTTATTGACCTCTGTGACCTTTGACCTCATGACCCCAAAATCTTATCAGATCGTTGTTACCCCAGTATGCACACATTTACCAAGTATGAAGATGATTTGTGAAACGGTTCTTGAGTTATTGTGGGAACAAGCTATTTTCACCTATTTATTGACCTCTGTGACCTTTGAACTTTGACCTCATGACCCCAAAATCTAATGAGATCATTGTCACCCCAGTATGCACACATGTACCAAGAATGAAGATGATCCGTAAAAGGGTTCTTGAGTTATTGTGAGAACGAGCTATTTTCACCTATCTATTGACCTCTGTGACCTTTGACCTTTGACCTTGTGACCCCAAAATCTAATCAGATCATTGTCACCCCAGTATGCACACATGTACCAAGAATGAAGATAATCCGTAAAAGGGTTCTTGAGTTATTGTGAGAACGAGCTATTTTCACCTATCTATTGACCTCTGTGACCTTTGACCTTTGACCTTGTGACCCCAAAATCTAATCAGATCATTGTCACCCCAGTATGTATACATGTACCACGAATGAAGATGATCCGTCAAATGGTTCTCAAGTTATCGTGAGAACGAAAGTGGGACGGACGTACGTACGTACGGACGGACGTACGGACGGACGGACAACCCGAAAACATAATGCCTCCGGCGAGACTTCGTCGCGGAGGCATAAAAATTAAAACGTCTTTACATTTCTGCCCATGAACAACAAATGAACATTTACAATAAGCATCTATAACTTTGCAAATTACAATATCATTGTCATCCACATCCTCAGGAGCACGTCATGTAGTGCCCTCTCTCTCTCTCTGTCCACATTATACAATGAATATTTCGCGGTAGTTTTATTTTTGCAATTTTCACAACATGCTGAATGCAAAAATTTTCACTTCCTATAATTTCTGTACAAAGTCAATGCAAATACAATAAATTTGCAAAAATATACAATAACGAATTCCCAGTCTTGAAGGAAAATCGCAAAAGTGCATGAACGCGAAATATATGGCAGATACAGTATAAAAGCAATGCCATGGTCACACTTTTCATGCATTTTTCTGCATTTGGTCTGCGTTAGAGTTTGCAGGAAGCCCTTGAGCCAGATACAGAGAGAAAGATACAGGGGAAAAGTAACAGTGCTTTCGCTTCCGCCAGGTTGTATGTAAGGAATGACAGAAGTTGACCCATAGCCTGCAAACCTTCACAAGCAAAATCACACATGAAAGTTGTGACCACAACATATTACACATATGATTAATGGAACTTACCCGCAGGATTTCTGGTGATATATAGTCCGGTGTGCCTACTGCCACATTAGACACGACCTAGGTTAGAAAGAACAAATGATCGAAAGTTTGCTTCAGATAAAAATGATGATCAAAATAATTGATAAAATCTCAATGAGATCTACTTAATAATTATAAATAATATCACTAATATGTCTTTAAAGTTGTTAAGGTTTGGCCTCAAAAACAATATGTGCACATTCTCCACTCCCTGGGGAGTATTTCAGGGTAGATACAACTTTGTAGCATGACATTGGAATTCACATCCTCACAATGTGTCTATTCAAAACCTGGATGGAGAGAAGCAATGTAGAAAATATGCCATGCGCAAGGTTTACCTTATTATCTGGTTGCATCCTGAGACAGGAACCAAAGTCTGCAAGTCGTATGTGGCCATGCTTGTCCAGGAGCACGTTATCGGGTTTGATGTCACGATGGACGTACCGAAGCTTGTGCACCGAGTCGATGGCGAGCACCATCTCGGCCACGTAGAAGCGGGACATGTCCTCGGGTAACCGGTCATCGAACTTGCTGATGAGGGTCAAAAGGTCACCGCCGCTGTAGTAATCCATGACCAAGTACTGGAAGATAAATGAGAGTAATGAGAGGTGAAATGATTGCTTTGATCATCGGTCAACATCTTGTGTCACTCTCTGAACCTTAACACTACAAAATCAAAAGGTCAAATCAATTGGACTAGACAGATTAAAACCAAAGACGAATCATACCCAAATGTTTTAACTTTGCCCTACTCTGCTGCAAACAATGAGTACATTAACAAATAATTTTTCAGAAGTCAATCTTGCTTTAAAAATTAAGAACAAATATTCCATTCTGCATACTTAAAAGTGACTAACTTGGCCTTGAACTTTCATTGATTCAAAAACTATTACTCTATCCTAGACATGTAAATCTTACCATCTCTTCACATCTGACATCTAATATAAAAATTTAAAGGAAAATTCCTGCTATAATGCCAATTACAATTTCATTCTATGAGCCTCTAAATTTGAAGTCGCTGGGTGGTGTTTCACTAAGTTATGATTTGTAAACTTACGAATAACTCTATAAATGACTGAGACAAGTTCTTGGGTTTTATACTAATCATGTTCTCAATTATCTAGCACAAGAACTGATCACCAGTCGTTAAAAAATTTGTTCTTAAAGTTGCTCATAACTTAGAAACGACTTGATGAGACACCACCCTGGACCCATAAAATCTTCAAAGTAAAAACGTGGGCATCGTGTACACATATCCTAACAAAATTCTTCTGAGTTTCATTTTAATTTCTTTTCTTTTCTGAAGACCGAGGCAATATTATGGTGGGGGGGGGGGTGTTCGAAACATCTGTCTTACCAGAAAGTCATCATCTTGGAAGGCATAGTGAAGATTAGTAATCCACCTGCTGTCTCCATGTACAAGAACATCTCTCTCTTCTACAAAGCAGGCCGTCTAAATTAAACAACAATATAGAAATAGATTAGAAAACAAGCAATGGCAATACATGTTTGAATATCCACATGATTAAGATTATAGAAAAACAAGTTAATGCAGTCATAATTTCATATCTTATCATAATCATATTCATAAGGTAGGAATAGAAATATTGATAAATTTCAAGGCTTACATAACATAACTATTTTTCAAAGACAACTACAATTTAAAAAAAAGTAACAAGATACTACATGTACTATGTTTATCTTCTGCTCAATATTATTTATCCTTGTACCAAATAACATGACTGGAGATTATGCAAAATATAATGTAACTGTATCATTCAAATGGCCCAAATTGTGGTTGCATACTATGGTTGGCGCTATATTGGGCATTCCTCCAATTTAACAAAAGTACTGTAATAGTAGTGATAGAATACACATTATAAAGTATGTAGGTAATCCAGTTTTAGGGGTAATCCTCTTGAAGATTCTAGCTTGCAGATTTCATAATGGTTGGACGTGGAATAATATCAAAATAACATATTTCCCACTATTTTTATACACTAAAGTCAAAAACACTTTATTAAATCAACAGCAGAATACTATAAAAAGTCTACAGAATTACATTTCACCTTTAAACACTATAGGACTACTATTAAGGAGAAGCAATCTATTTGCAGGTTTCAGAATAAGATCTCTTTTGCAGACAGCCTTGGGACTGATCAAGAAATGTCACGCATCATTCTGAGATGTCTTTCCCGGTTCCTTCTTCCTCACACCTACATTAAATGATGACGAATATCCCGCCACCCTCAACAAAACTTAATGTTCAGCTATAAAGTATATACGAGGGACCTTCAAACAAATATATTCTAGAGTCAGACTACATTTCCTTTTCTTTGCTTTATGTAGTCTCTAGCATTGTCTTTGAATATGGTTGATGGGCATTGTAATTTCACAATAAATATTTTTTCAATCTTACTTTAATACTTTATGTATGACACCGGACCTCCAATTTACTGATGAAAGAGAAGGAAAAAAATTGAATGGATTTCGCTTTATGAGAAGTAATAACTTAACTTGGGGAAATAGTTTTACTTCAATATACATGTATGTACAGCAACACTTTTGATGCTTGAAACATATCCTACTCGGCATGCATAAGATGTCGAGTTCATTCTAAGCCAGACATTAACCGTTGTATCATTGTGTCATCATCGTATCTTGTTTAATTCATGGCCTCAACAGTTCCGCACCTGATTCAAGTATAGCACTACATTGAATAATTCATGTTCTGGGCAGCAATTAGCTTCATATTCCTCTGAGACTCTGTACATAACAACCCACGCCCTTCACTTCATCCTGTTTTGTTCATATGTACATTTATTGAAATGTAAGTCCGTCTGTATGTATTTGAAAACCTTATCCATTTTTCAATTCCATCTCGCCTTGTTCTCTTCTCTCTGCCTTTCTCTCTCGTTCTTTATGTGTCTATATCTCCTCTGTACATGTGCCTTCTGCATCTAACTGTTTTTCCGTCTTCGGGTGTTTCGGCATCTTTCTCTTTCACTCTCTCTCTCTCTCTCTCTTTCTCTCTCTCTGCTGCTATCACCATCATCCGACTCTCTTATCTCTCTCTTAAATTTTTCTTTTTCACTCCCTCTGCTAAATGTTTAGTATCTTTTACCAACATGTCAAACTGATCCCATCTTTCCCATCCCCTCAGATCCTATCTATCTATTTTGGTCTACCTGCTTCTTCCTTCTCTCTCTCTCTCTCTCTCTCTCTCCTTTCTTTCTTTGTGTCTCACTGTCTATTAATTACAATGTTGTTTGTTTGTTTGTTTGGTTTTTTTTAAAGACACTTCACGGGGACATTTCATCAAAGGACTTGTCGGACGTTTTATCCGACAAATTTGCTCCCAGCCAATCAGATGCAAGCATTTCAGTAGCTTATAACAGTTTGTCGGATAAAACGTCTGACAAGTCCTTGGATGAAATGCCCCCCAGATCAAATATTTTTCCCTTCCCTTTTTCCTCTTCCTCTCTTCCCTTAAGCCTTTTTCAGACAGTTGCCACCTTAAAATACATCTTTCTCCTTTAAATCATGTATCTAGAGATTTCTAGTCGCTCTCTTCCCTCTCTATCTCTCTTTTACCCCACCCCATTTCCTCTTCATCCCCTGAGTCTTTATCGACTCTTATCCCCATGATATGTATCTTGTGATAATGACATCCTACTACCACATGGCACCCAATCCACTAGGGATGGCTGTGAATAATGTAGAGCTATTAGTATCATTAGCTACATGATCAGGGGGGGGGGCAAATTTGGCAACAATTTCATCCAAAAATAATTCTTAAATAATTATTTTTTATTTTCCCATAGCCTGCAGAATTCTAAAAGACAATTTTCTATTTGTGTGTGTGTGTGGGGGGGGGGGGTGGTGGTGTTACACCCTATATCAATACCTCTGTACAAAACCATCATACAGTGACACAACATTTGCTCCTGAGACAATTGCTCCAGGCTTCATTTCGCCTAAGGTGTAGGGTTAAGGTTATTTTAGGTTTAGGGTAAGGTTTAGGGTAGGGTATAGCGGCAAGTCCAAAGTTAAAGTTGGCCATTGAATATGTGTATGGAATTTGCTGCAAGACAATTGTCCCTGGAGCAATTGTCATGGAATCTATCATACATGTATTTAGTTGCTTACCTCTGCTCTCTTGAGCATTTCCCATTTGTTGAGGAGTTTCATAGCAAACACCTCATCACTGTTCTTCAGCTTCACTACAGCAACCTGATGGACAAAAAAAAAATCAAGGCTCATTTATTTTTGTTTTTCTTGATCTCCTAGTAACTAAGTGACAATGAAAGTTTTTTCAGTAAAAGAAAGAAGGGATTCCCTTTGTTTGCCTTTACTTTTTGTGTAGTGTAGTGCCTTGCATTATCAAGAAATTGGTCACTATCCATGGCTAATTTGTAAGAAAGTTAAAGAGATTATATTCACAACTTTAGATGAAAAGTTTTTTGAAAATCAGGATCAAATTTTAACATGAATTCGGAAATATTAATAACAGTTTTGTTTCCATAACTTAACCCTAGGTAAAGAATTCCTATTGAAACAGTTTTTTTACATTTTCCTTACCTTGGGTAAGGAATTCCTATTCAAATAGTTATGTCACATAAAATAAGAATAAAATGCTGCTTAATTGAGCTGGGTTAATTTATCACACATCAAAGAAAAAAAAATAGAAAGGTAGAATTTTAAACAAATGGTTTTGTTTATACGCCTGAGTTGCAAAGTACCAGCACATTACACATCACTAGAGCTAGAGCTAGATCTACGGAAAGCCTTTTTTTTCTATAATGTCTGGAGCGGGACAAAGCACATTAAAGGAATCAAAAGAGGAAAGATATCAATGTATTTTTCTCACCTCTCCAAAGGCACCCCTTCCTATGATCTTTAATGTCTCAAAGTCTTCTTTATGAAGCCTCAGGTCCTTGACTTTCTTCACTGGTTGCTTAGCTGAAAGAACAATTTCACAAAGACATGGATTTTATTAACATGCAAATTAAATGTGGAACTAATCAAAATGTTTGCAAAAGGGGGAGAAATGCAATACGTATAATTATGTATAATACTGCATGAGGTGTTTAAAGGACTACAATCACCGTCAACAAAATAACATTTCAGTTTCTAATAATTAAACAAAAATGATGAGCTACCAAGTTAAACTTCCGAAACATGGGGCTCTGCAAATTTTGAGAACTTGTAAACAAATTATCTTATCCACTGCGTATTTCTTTGAATACATGTGCAATTTTCTTTTTCAAAGATAAAAGTCCCGAGCTAGATTAGATGTCAACATTTTCATAGAATTATGTACACTGTAACTCATGCACAATTTTTCTTACTTTTTTTTTTTTTTTTTTTTACAATTTCCATTAAAAAAAAATACTTCAATTAGGGAAAGCAACTTTGGACTGAGCTCACTAATTTGTTGTTTACTGAAACATGCACTGTACATATCACTTGGCATATACATGTCAGTACAAATTAAATCCATAACATGGACATAATTTGATTAACCTAATATTATTACAAAGGGGAATGTTGCTAAAAAATTTGTAATTTGGAACACTGTTCTCATTTCCCTTAATTTTCTGTTTCTCTTCAGGAATTTAGTGCCAGGTGCGGATTCACAGTTCCCAGCTCTCCCTATTTCTTATGTTTTACATGTACCTCTATCAAATAAAAAGAAACAGTTCATGAATTGCCTCTGAAAGTACAACTTGGCAAAAAAAAAGGAAAGAAATCATTGATCTGTACGCATTCCTCAGGTTTATGAACCTGATTATTCATTGTATTGATGCAGCGTCACAGAGAGTTCCTAACGACAGAAAACATGACTCATGAGTCGGTCGTCTCTTGCATATATTGCGGCTAATAAAGGTTCATTATATGTTGGAAAACCGTAGCGATGAAGGAGAGAAATAGATAGTAGTGTGGTATGTATGATGAGACGCCACCTCCTAGAGAAGTGGAAGCATTAAATAGCGATCTGCTGCTCAAACATAATAAAAGGGGGAGCCGACATTCAAAGACAAACGTGGCTACATGTAGCTACATATGAACTATCCATGCTCTTTCCGTTTCTCTTCTTTCTTTTTTTTTTTTATCCACTACCAATTTCTCTTTATACCTCCACTATACATGATGTATATTGTATTTTTTTTTTTAATTTGTCAAGTCAATTGAATTCAGAATCAATAGTGAGTGGGTAAGAAAATTTATAAGAATTTTAATGTAAAGCAGGTCCTGCTTCCTTCTTTCTCTTTCCACTACAATGTCTTTTTTATATACCCCCAATACACCTGAATGCCTACTCTATACTTTTCTTCTTTTTTTTTCTCCAAATCACTTAAATTCAGAAGCAGTACTGAGTAGGTAATAATTAATAAGACATTTAAAAAAAACAGCCTTTACAAACAAAAAATATTCAACACAAAATATAATGTCTTAAACATAATAATATTCCTAATTCACATAACTCCTTTCACTGTTTGTTATTTGGTGTTTGTTGTAGAGTGCATTGACAATAAATGTGCAATAAAATAACTATTGTTATATTATTAGTATAAAGGTTGTATTATGGGGACCCAATTTGATTCCATGCTTTCTTTTGCAATCCTTTTGTGATGTTGTGTAGAGCTTCAGTGGGAGGTTTGTTTGTAATCAGACTGGGTTGGAATGTGTGGTCTCACAGGTAAAGGTCATAATGCCAATTCTCCAATAATACCTACATTGTAGTCCTACATTTAAATGAAAGAAATGTCATGATTCATTACGACGCAGGTATGTTTGGGAAAAAAAATGTTCCTGACATTTGTTATGATTGTATTCATATACCGTAGAAGAAAATGTTTTTGCTTGCTTTTTCTTCAAACTGATTAAGATAAACTTCATTCATATTTTAATTCCATTGTATCACACATACTCAAAGGTGTTATATTTTTGATGTAGTAAAATTAGGTATAAATTTTTACATACAGAAGCTACATGTATGTCTCATGAAATTACATGAAGAATTGCAGGCATAATCAAATTCAATACACTATAGTGTATGTATTCACTGTAATATATGACTACTGTTGACATCACAACACTAATGATTTTTTAAATATAATTTCATAATTTTGATAATCACCCCCCCCCCTTCACTTCCGATTGTTTATGTTGCAAAATGGTTGGTGATGCAGGGAGGGGGGGGGGGTTAAGACCCGTCAGTGAGGAAGAAGTGCAATCACCAGACACCAAACAGGCAGGTAGCGAGGTAAGCAAGAGGATGTAAGCAAGGCGGACAGGTTGAAATGCCAATGTTCATGCTCACTGAGTTTCCTTCAGGGCATCTCAATAAAGCACAGGATCAAGACCCCCTCACATGGTGCGGCTTCATCAGGACAAGTTCAAGGTGGATCGGGGGGGAAAATAAGCCCCAAGTCAGCCGAATTATGCCCTTTTATAAACGAACGAACGAGCGGTTTTTATACCCCATGCACTGTACAGCTTCGGCCTGATTCGGATGCAGGGATATCACAGGCTATTTTGCAGTTTTATTAAACAAATCTAAATTGCTCAATAGCCTACTTTCTGCAAATAAGTGTATTAGCTACAGGTGTACCCCTGGATAGTTATCCCCTAGGACAACTGCCCCTGGAAATAGTGTTAGGTGTAGAGTTAGGGGGTAGATTTTTTGTGGGGGATAATTGTCCATGGGGTAGTTGATCTAGAACCGCAAATAAGATGTGACTGACCACTCGCACAGAATAATGGGCTAATTCAGAGAATAAGCTTGATGTTCTCTGGTCTAGATACACCTTAATTCACCGGAACAGGAAAAGCCGGCTATTTCCCAACTCTAGGTTGATGTAGTCAAACCCACGGAGGTGGCTTTAATCAAAATCTCACGATTCATTTTTCTATTAAATACTTCCATCCCCGCCAGTTGTCACATTCCTGCTGCTATTCCATCTTCCTCCTCAAGCCCAGGGAAATGTCACAGGCGGTCTGGGGTCCTTGCAATGTATTTTGGTACATTCAACACATGGGGCTACAGAACAGGGGGACAGGGAGTTAATTGTCAAATATCATCGGAGACAGTTATAAGTAGCATAAACCGTAGTAAGAAGGAAAGGGAGGGGTGGTGTAAAAGAAGCAGCTCTGGTGTAAAAGCACAGTTGTTCTCATGATTATTCAGGGGAGACCTTGCAACGATGTGTTAAAATTTAGATTCCCTTTCAGACTGTGCCTACTGATGGCAATTTGAAATACATGTAGGCCTATTTGTAGACAATGAAGAATGTCTCCATACCAGAGAATCTGAATAAAAGACTTGTATCATACACTTATTTAGTAGGTGGAATGTGTTTACGAAGTCGCCAGTGGAACTACATTGCACAGCGACAACTTTTTAAAGGATTGATAATTCATGAATTACAACTTATTATACATGTAGGCCTCCAAATTTCCCGGAACGCCTACAAATAAAAACGCTTGTACCCTCAGTGTTAAAATGCAGAAAGAGCTCTACCTGTATGAATAATACAAACACTTGGATAATTTTGGCTATTTTCAGAATATAATGATATAAATATAGATATAGATCTGATAACTTTCAAAATACACATCGGCGACCGACCTAATTTTAACGAGTCTGCACTACCAAGACTATTACATGACAATATATGTGCCCTCCCCTCTCCCAATGCACTTGTATTTGACAGCCTGTATACATTGGCAATGAGTCAGCCCGTATACTTGAAGAGCAAGTCCAAAGGTGCTTCGTACACAATTACATACATTATTTGTATTGAGTGTACATTGAGCAACCGTGCACTGCTATATGCATGGCTGTGCAGGGCCACAGTATATTTTGACAAGTAAACAAGAGGTTTTAAGACTTCCCTTTTGAATGTGTATTTTGCCGTTTGTCAAGTAGACATTCATGAATCATAGTAATTGACTTGTGTAGGATATGTTCATTCAAGTTCAGTGTGAGTCCTTAAAGTTAGGTTAAAAATACCATGTAGAGTTGACCCCCCCCCCCCCCTCCCATCTTATCATGATGTACATGTGCAATGTACATGTGTATTAAAGCCTACATGTAAATAACCAATCCCCACACATCTTGAGCAAATCACATATGTACAGCCTACATGTCTGTCTGTAATATAGAATTAATAATGACAATTTATGTCACCAAATATGTTGTACAGGGTGCAATATGATATGGGTGGAAAGCTTAAAATGGTTCTTAATCTTCTAACAATTAAATGTGACAATAAAATTCTTCAATATATTTACTGAAATCTCCCTTATGTGGGTCAAATCCTCCCCCTTTTTTTTTACAGTGAGAATTTCCTAAATGATCTGCCTTCTATAAATTACAGAACTTAAATCATACAAAAATAAATAACTTGCGCATGTAAGTTCAGTCTTATTTGCACTCCTACTCTTCACTGAAATAGGCCTGGCTGCTCCATATTTATTCCAATCTACATACACTGGACAACCATTACAGAGCAATTACAATCGCATCCCCATCTCCCAGATGATAACGGTTGAAGATTATGTGGGTCAATCTGCTAGGATACCATCATCTCATCACCTCAGCTTATCCACTAATTTTGATTCTTTGCCCAGCAGGGATGACCCATGATCTTGCTGGGTCCAATTTATGTCACGTCTAGTGATGCTTGAATGGATGGAGATGGTGGTATAGGAATGTCAATACAGGCCCACTGCTTGGATTGTATGTAGGCGGAGAGTATAGTTCAAGCATGATGGTTAAAGTGTGGAGGAGTATAAGAATATGATTACATGACCACAAGATGACAAAACCATGCATGCATGTATCATAGAGAAAGAGCGCAGAGGAGAATGGTCTCTTCATCTTTCTCTGAAATAGAAAATAATGCATGTCCAATGTCCCTAAAATAGATAATAAATTGAACTTATTTAATGCATGCCAAGCGATGTATTAAATGCTTCATATTTCAATATGGCAATGATGTAGGTCTGTAGTTTAGTTTATTTTAGTTTCTTTAGTCAATTAAATTTTTAATTAAAAATTCATCCTAAGTTATTTATTAATTATTATATTTGCCTACTTGTCATCCAATATTGCTTGATAAGATCTTGTAATGACCCAAGATCTTGCCAAGTCCAATTATTGTCAGAATCTTGTGATGCCTTCCGCCCAATGGAAGGGGCAGTATTGGATTCATCTCAATACAGACCCACTGTTTGAAGTACATGTATGAAGATGAAAATGAGTTCGGTGTTTTATATGATTGAATGACTATAAGATGATGAAATCATGCATGCATGTATCATCTACAAAGAGAGAAGAATGGTGGTCTGTTCATCTTTCCTTGAAAAGTAAGGGAAAGACTACTAATTTTCATTGCACAATCTTCACTCAGCAGATATAATGATTCCATGACATTTGCTCCAACGACAATTGATCAGCTATGAATTCCACACACTAATCAAATGACTAACTTCAACCCTGATTTTAAGACAATACCTTTACCTATACCTATTAACCCTGAACCTATCATAAAACCCTTAGTCAAATCTAACCCAAAAGAGCCTGTCCCACAGGCGGCAATCGATGTGGCGACAACCTGATAATTTCGTAATTATAAGGAGTTAATCTTTAAAAAGGCGATTATAAACCTACATACGACTCTATCTAAGCTAGGCTACAACAACAACTTACTACCACACTCACAACAGCTAGATCGCCAGTTGTCGCAACAACGATCGCCTCCAGTGGGACAGCCCCTTTAGGGTGCTATCTCACTTCGCGGAAATGTCTCCGCGACAGAATAGAAATTTCGTCTCCACGATGGATAAATAGTATTAGAGACGTCTCCGCGACAATTTATGAAAAAAAATCCGTCTCCGAAATTTAGGAGACGTCTCCGAGACGTCTCAGACACGTTTCTAATACTATTTATCCGTTGCGGAAACAAAATTTCTATTCTGTTGCGGAGATGTCTCCGCGAAGTGAGATAGCACCCTAAATCTTAGATAATGTAAGGCCCGAAGCAATTGTGGCAGAGCAAATGTCGTGTCAGCATAATCCAACATTCTCTTGTAACACCTGCATTGATAATGAGAATGAACCCATTTATAATCCAGATATTTGCAGATCTATCTAAACTATCAAAACTGAAACTAGCTGAAAAACAAATACCAGACAACCTGGCAATGAATGAACGAGCATGCCAAAAGCTATTATGGTTTTACCGGTGCACATGAACATGTATTACCAGTTTCCCTTCTGTCTGCTACTGATAACAGTAGCTACACTTAATACATTTTGAAAAAGTTGACATTCAGTTGACTTTTTGTCCTACATGTTTTTCTACAAGAATATTCCAGAGTCTGAAGATACTTCTTCTTTTTGATAATTGAGAAGTCCAACATGAAATTAAATTTATTTTAATAAATGCAGCCAAACTAAGGAAACATATTACATTGTAGATATCTATCTATTTATCTATCTACCAATCTATGTATGAATCTAAAGATTGCATAAAAAGTTACGAATATACCTAAACTATTAGATTTGTGATGTACAAAATAAGAGAACTGCTGAGACTGCTTATCCAATAAAGGAGAGCTAATGGTGTAAAATGAAGTCAAAAGGAGCCTGAGCTTTCGATCCTAGCAGAATCTTTGTCAGAGACAAAATGACACAGAAAAGTAGGGAACAAACATGGATTTGTGATGTCACGGGTGAACTGCTTTCCCATTCATTGTGTACTGTGATGTCCAGAAATAGCCCTTTTCTAATTTCATGGTTCTTGAAGTTGATGAAGGAACAGATCAGTTCAGAGTATGACTACATGTACATGTGTCTGATCTGAAAATATGGAAACTTATGAAATTTATACTACAAGTATAGTACAAAAAGTAATGGAAGAGTATGGCACGAGTGAAGTCAAACAATTATTAAAACACAGGAAAATGTTCACAACTATGAGATTTTTTCCAGTCTCCGGGTCTCGGAGATGTGTCCTCAGGTGAGATATCATATTATGGACATGATAGTACTGCTTCTTTTATTATTAATTCATGTGCTTTTCCAGATACAAATAATATTAACCTGTGAACTGCTGAAGGGTTTTTTAGTTTTTCACGATTTCTAGATATGATTTCTATATGATTTCTCTATGATTTTCACATTTATCCATTGAATTATTAACCATATTAATTCATAAATATTGATATTTGATTTTGAAATGGTTTTAACAAGTTTTTTTGAAATTTCAAGGATATATCGGACTTTGAATATGAAAGTTTATCATAAAAAAAGTCATATTTTCAATAAATTACATGAATTACATATTTTTTCAATATTCAAACATTTTTAGTTATCTCAATTTATGATCTTATTTATGATCACATAATAATAATAATAATGATATGGACATTTGTATTGCGCTGGTATCCATCATGCAAACATATACATGTACATGATTTAGTGGTATTTTGCACAATTTTGCCATTTTTAGCCTTACATTTGTTATAAAACTTCACACAATCATCAAATTTCCAATTTTTGTTGTTTATATCTTCAAATTAAATATGTTTCATTATTTCATCATAGTTTAGGTGCCCTAATTAGTCGTAAATTAAAGAAAAACATGAAAACTGGTAATTGGGCCACTTTTCTGGCCAGTAGCAGTTCATGAGGAAAATTTTCTTTGGTAAAATGACTTAGAGTTACCCATAGTTTCCCTGTCAATGAAAGTTCACATGAAACAATTGGCACATGCATGTGGCAGATTTGACAGGGATAGATCTGAGCAAGCAATGTTCCTTTCCTTTCCAATTTCCTCTGACGTACAGGCGCAGGAATTCAGTGCAGGCAGGCATGTGAGTATGCATCTTATAATGGAACAGGTAAAGTAGGTAGGCAAAAACCTATAAATTACAAATACAATCCAACTTTAATCAAACCATCAAAATTGTTGTATAGGGACAACCTAATAAATTATAGCAATTACAATTGCAAAGAAAATTAATGAGATCAAATGACTTTTGTTTGTCTTTGGACAGACAGTAGGCGGTGCTGCACTAGCTTGAGCTATTTGTGATCCAATGAATTAGCTTGATCAGAGCAGATCCGTCTTTGTGGTCAAATAGCGTGCTATTTTGGAGGAAATCCAAGCCCAAGTCATCTTAGGATTTTTGAAAAAACTTGAGCTGGTTAGCGATTTTAGCACGCAATAGCGCGCTATTTTGCGCTGTGCTGCACTAGCTCGAGCTAAATCTGAAATAATGCACTTGTGCATGTATACGCTAGTGGTAGTTACCAGTTGCGCAATACACATCGGGTTTGTTTGTTCAAGGTCAGGTCAGGTCATTAATGCGAAATTTTAAAATAGCTTGAGCTAGTGCAGGACCAGTTTTTTTTTTTCTGTTTTTTTTTCCCCCCGATCCACCGATTAGCGCACTTTTTTTAGCTCAAGGCAGTGCAGCACCGCCTAATCGAACATAAATCTGCAAGAATCACAACTGAGAAGCACAAGAATAAGCGTGTATGGGACATAGTACACTAGCCCAGGATAGTTTGCAGGCACAAACCCATGTTGTTCGCTTACTAGGGTCTGAAGTAAAGAACTAGATTCACCCGTGTACTGTAGCTCCTCTCAACATTTGACACAGACAGTGAGTTTGGAGGCTAGTCTCCACTCTAGACTGAAATTTGTTTAAGTGTCAAATTGAGTCTGTGCTTGCAGACTAAGCCCAGGAGGTGTTTCATCAAGCTGTTAAAGTTATGCATAACTTTACAAATTAAATATGAACAGCAAAATGAAATGCTCAAATCATTTTTAATTTCAATAGCTAGTTGAAATATAATGCCTGTATTATATAGATCAACAAGCACTTTGAATGTACATGTAGGCTTGCCCTATAGGACATATTTAGCAGCAATGTAATTGAGATTATGGGAAATATGTAAAAATTATATTATTTATTAAAAGAAAGCTTTCATTTTAATATTGTGTGGTTTCAAAGCTTCCAGATATATTTAATTTCTGCCACCTTGTACTAATCCCAATGGGATAAAGATATTTTATCGGTAAACCTCAATAAATCATTCTGAATCCAAAAAATGAATAATCATCAGTCATTACAAAGGATTCTAGACTAACCTCAACCTAATTATTAGTCAGTAATCAATCAAACAATAACAAATTTAGGCATAATATTTACATAACACCAAATATGGACCCAAAAATGAAAGGAACTAGACGGATAAAATGAGAAACAATATTTCTTTTGTGACATTTCTTTGAGATTCGGTCATAGACCGTGAAAGATCCCCTAAATCTCTACTAACATGGGTGTGTTCTACACAGGGATCAAGACCAGGCCAAGGCATGGCACTTAACATTCATAGGAATTCCCTTACACACTCACTCATCAACAGACGTAAGCTACATGTAAATGTACGGAACATGTACATTGCACATCTTGCATTCTAAATGCATTCTACAGTCTAGGCTCGGTATAAAAACAGACCCAATGAACTAACTTGTGACCCAATTCATCCAAGCAAATTCCATTCTATTATATTCTACTCATATAAAATCACTTGGGTACCTCTCTAACATTTAAGTTCAACTTGTCCGTTGAAAGAATCCAGCCACACCTTAAATAGGTAATACTTAAAAATGCCTAAAATGGGAAAATCAGAATCAAGGTCTGCTTTCCAAGACTAAGCAGGCGTACAGCTCACATTCTTGAGTGACTGCAGCCAGTGATTACACAGTCCAGTGAAGATGCAAGGTATAATGCAGTCTGTACAGACCGACCTACCGAAAGAAAAAGAAGGGTATTTCAATCACCGGTACCGGCACTATGCAGCTCCGACTACACAACATGTACAGAGGTACGCACGTTATTGCATCCTGCGTGTAGCCCGAAATAGTCCCAATGATTTTCACATACCATTAACGATAGTCACCCACCACCAAGCCTCGCCACCATCAGCATTTACTTTATCACCATCATGACTATGAACATGTGGGTTGTCCCCAAATAGAAGAGATTGGATAACCAAACAGCAAAATTGTTACGGAATATTATTGTATTATCAGTGATAATATTATCTGCACACAGGAAAACCACAAAATACCTTGGTCAACCTTTATAGCCCCACACAGGAAATGCATTGCAATTCAATGTGCATTAAATATTCCATGATTACATTCCACACTACATCTACAGTCACTGTGTAGGGCCTACATGTATGTAAACATGAACGATCTTCATGTACAATTGATTACCAAAAAAAAACTTATTTGGCAACAAAATTATAGTTTGAATATTATTGGATTTCTGTGGATATTGTTTCAATTGTAATATTCATAAATTTTAGTTTTGCAATTATGGTTGCATAATTCTATAACCATATAGAACACTCTACAAAATGGGCCTATTCAAAAAACAAAACAAAACTAGATGAATCCTTGACCGCACACGGTCAAAATTTATGCCTCCGCCATTGCAAGTGACCTTTGACCTTGTGACCCAAAATCTAATCAGATCATTGTCACCCCAGTATGCACACATGTACCAAGTATGAAAATGATCAGTGGACTGGTTATTGAGTTATTGTGAGAACAAGCTATTTTTTCCTATTTATTGACCTCTGTGACCTTTGACCTTTCACCTTGTGACCCCAAAATCTACTCAGATCATTGTCACCCCAGTATGCATACATGTACCAATAGTGAAGATGATCCGTTAAACGGTTCTTAAGTTATTGTGAGAACGAAAGTGGGACAGACGTACGTACGGACAACCCGAAAACATGCCTCTGGCGAGACTTCGTCACGGAGGCATTAAAAAACTAGAGGAAGTACTTCATAATCATAACATACTAAATTTATAATTGAAATACTTCGACCCTATTAAGGTTTATATATGAAATTTTTTAAATGTATTGCCATTGTAACTTCTCTTTTACACTTAGTCATATTCAAACTAAGTGGGACATTTAGCTGAAATTTCAATGTGGTGCTGTGCCTTTAAAAATGCAAATTAGGATCTGAAATCAGCACAAAAGCTTCTTTACAATACAACCAATTATTTAAGTTCAAACATTTTGTGATCCAGTTTTCTCGCGCTGAATAATTGATCAAACAAGAATTTGCACATATGGGACTATGGTGCTTTAAATGCCTCTTATTCTTATACCTAGTCACTTTTTAAAGATTTTTTTTGCTTAAAGAGAATCTAGTGTAGTGGGAAAAGTAAACCATGGGTCAAGAAAATAATTGTGAGCTTTCAAATTATTTTCGAGGTATTTAGGAAGAAATTATATTGTAGGAAGATCCACTGAAAAGGATTGCTAATTCACATGCCCTCATAATGATAATATGACCAAAAAGCTGAAATGTGGCGGGTCCCGCACATGTGAGCACATGGCCATGTAGTCCCATACATGCATTTTTTCAGTGCAGTGCATGTTACTCTTAGAAGAATTTGGTAATTTCTCATCATTTTCTACATTCCAAAACCTCGCATCATTAAATAATTCTTAGGTGCATTGTTTTCAACCTTTCCTATCACTTTGAGAGAGTTTATTTCATGATTCAATCTCTATGACTACAACACTAGATTAGCTTTAAAGTAATTTTCATGGACTAACTCTAACATGGCATATACACACAGGTAATTTCGATCTCGTTATTTACTTGAATTGTTGCATTTAAGGCACTGGTCGTGTCACTCACGTTTGAATATTACCACTTGTGATTATTGTGGACCCTTGAACAGCAGTCAAATCTCGAAACACAGAATATATTCGTGTAGTGTAAAAGGCCTGCAGACTGGTTGCATCCTGGGTCAAATCTACATGTACATGTAGTTGAATTATAATGAACTTGGCATGAACCATAACGAGTGACATCACATTGGTTCCAGCAAAGCCAGCCTTGGGGTAAACGGGGTCATCATTTTATTGGTCATTTTAAAATCGTCAATTCAATTTATCTACAATCTAACTGCCAAAAAACTCTTGCCATCCGTTGCTCGACTTGATGGCTAGGGTTATAGCGGGTAGGTTAAAAGTAGTGAATTTACCAGCAATGCCAGGCTACATGTATGACTGTATTCTGAAACCCATCTGGTCAGCATGGGAAATATTGAAGACCACTGGTACACTGTAGGTCTATACGTATGAAAGTGTCTTTGCATTGTACTGTAAGCTACATGTTGTACATCCGTGTCTACAAAGACTTATTTTCTCTCGTTGGATATTACTTTCCATTGGTGCAGAAAGCAGGAATATATTTTTTATTTGTTTTTATTTGAAATTCAATTAGTTTAATAATAAGCAGAAATTATCTTTGTAATTAAATGTATAATGTTGTTTATCTAAATACATAATAGGCCTAGGTATTTATGCATATTTTATAAACAAAGCTTTTTGCCGACAACTTGAAACAATTGCCAGAGGCTTATCAGACATATCAACATGTATGTATGCAAATTGGATTGCAAGTACTATAGTTCATTCATTAAATACAATGTTAATAATCTAGGACATGTAATAGGTCCCCAGGAAACCAGGAAATTTGAATCAATTGATCAAGAGGTCTATTGAACATTTATACACAAACATGAATCCCATGCATGTACATGTAGGTCTACATGTATGTGTTTGTGACGAGTTTTTATTCTAGCATTGCCTGTTATATTATTAGCCCAGTGACCTCAAACGATTGATCTACATTCGTACATACATGTCTGCATTTACAGAGTGTGTGCTGTGTGTAATATGTGGGGTGACTAGACCAAGGTCACCCCAAGGTAATTTCAAAACGACCTTTATAGATTCACATTCTATTTACTTTGTGGGGCTACAATGTAGGCCTACATGAATGCTAAATGTGGAGAGAGAAAAAAACACATTATCAGTTGTGACAATACAGGCCCTAAACCATTTTTTAGATGAATTCCACAAATAAACAGGTACGTTACGGTATAGCCAACCATGTACAAATACAATTTACATGTTAATGAGAGGAAATAATTACAAAAAAGTTTTTAATGATAAAAACATGACTGAAAACACAAAAAAGTGGGGAATATTTAGACCTACATGTATTCTAGTGTTAAAGACTGAACAAAGTACAGGCACTGAGGTAGGCCTATAATATATGTATGGTTTTGATACATGCGGATCTCTGTCAGGACTGTAGGTCTATCTGGTTTACGTCTAGTAGGCTACATGTATACATGTAGGCCGATATGCTAACTAGTTATTATGCTATATTTGTGTCATGTCATATATAATCCCCGGACCATTTGATGGACAAGTGGCTTGAGTGGCCTGTGACACAGGAAGCCCAGCAGCAATCAATTAGCACAAGAAGTATGCTGAAGCCAATGGGAAGTACTGCTGTCTCTGACAACTCGATGCGGTCCTTGCTACCATAAGCATGCCTTTAGAAGTCCTATGTACTGAGGATAACATTGGTTATTCCAGTGCGAGACACTACATGAAGGCCTAAATGCAAGTTTCCTTTTTTTTTTTTTAACTCTTTGCACGGCACATTAATTTTAATCAGAAAATAGAAGACTTTTCTCTTTAATTACTAAAATTAGTATAACAATATTTGCCTAGTATGAACTACAAGAAATTATGCTGAAAACCCGGTCCTAGCATTTTCAGTGATTTTCAGATCTTTTAGCCCAGCCATTACAGAGAAAATGAATTATTACGATTGTATAGTTAATAAGTACAATTGTGACTATAGTCGAATTTGGCAGGCAAAGAGAGTTCAGTTTAAAATCGAATAGAGTTTGTGTATACACAAAGGTGAAGGGCTTATTTCAATTCTTCAATATTTGGGGATTTGGATTTCAAGTTTTGTGGCCTGTTATATACATGTATTTACAATTCATTACATTATTACATCAATTGTCTAATTGGTTTGCATGAGACTACAATCAGGCCAAAAAAAAAAAATTGTTTGGTTGTCCAATGAATGCCTTTTTTCAAAAATCGGGTCGGTCGGTCGGGTTTTTTTTTTTTTTTTTTTTCTTTTTTCTTCCTCCCATTGAAAAAACAGAAAGAAAACAAAGAAACGGATGACTTCCATTTTTGAGATCACTTTTACGTTTTATTGAGTTATGTAAAATGGACTGCATGGAAAAATAACACATGTTATAATACTGTTTTATGAAAAATATATACAAATAAATATGAGCTGTGTATTTTCGGCGTTTGGGTGAAAAAAAAAAAAAAAAAAAAAAGAGGTTGGTCGGGTCGGGCCGTTTTCAGAGGGTCGGTCGGTCGAGGACAACCAAACAATTTTTTTTTTTTGGCCTCATGTATATAGATAAGGCTGGGTATTATGAAAATAACAAATTAGGCATACAAATTTGAGATAACCCCAGCAAACAGCAAAACAAATAATTTCTGGGCTATTGAAACAAATACTAAACAGTATGATACACATACATGTCTTGTACTCATAGAAATTATGCTATCCCTACGAAGTGTTTGAACATGTAGTAAAGTAGTTTATTTCAACTATTCTTGTTGTTCTCACTCAAGACATATTGTAATCATTGGCTTTATGCCATTGTTCAATCCACTTGAATACATTTTACTTCCTGAAGTTCCTAGATGTTTCATGTATCAAGGACTCTTATATTTGATACTCATGACCATGGTCTATGCCACGACCAAGAACTAAAGACAATTATTCATGCTAATAGACGAGTCTCACCAATGAAACTGACTCCAAAATGACCACTACCTTGCCTTTCATGGTAATGTAATAGTTGGTTCTGGGTAGTATCAGTTGTTTGGGGTTAGTTTCACTGACAAGGTGACTCGGCTACAGCCTGTCTTTTTAGTACATGTTTCATATTCATTTTTTCATTGTACAATGAATCCTGAACCATGACGAAATTTTTACAAGGGATGTTAGCGGAAGAAAGACCTTTGTGTTAACTTGGGTCTTTTTACATAGAGTTAGCACCCTTCTGGCTCTCCAGTAGAAGAGAGCAATTTTGGTTGGGAAAGGAAGGTGACCACTTACAGACTTTCAAACTGAAAATGTGAAGCAACCTATAAACAGCATAAAAGATTGAAGCATATATTTATTTTCTGTTTGTTACAATACAGGAAGAGATGCTGGATGAACAAGTAAAAATATACGTATTGTAGGCTACATCATTACTTGCGAATTAAGATCACAATATTCTGCCTTAATCTTTGCCATGTACCTACTCCGCAAACAGAACCTCTCACACAACACAAATACATGCAAGAACTTTCTGCACAGCAATCCCCAAACCCTACAAATCTCTTCAAATGTCAATACAGTACAGACAGCAAAGTTATGCAACCTTTTGTCAAGTTCTGTTTGCGTTTTTGCTCACCATGTTGAAGCCTTTGGTGGCCTGAATCTGACAAGCACACAAATGTGTACAGGTACTCTCTCCTCCACTCTATCTCTCTTGGTACATGTAAATATATGTGCAGGCCTCTACAAAAAAAAAAAAAATCACTTGCCCTGTTGGGCAAGTGGATTTTTTTTTGGCTTGCCCGAGAGGAAAAACCACTTGCCCAAATTTTCTTTTTATGTTCTTTGTTTTTAATGACTTTTTATTTTTGTAGGAAATATAGATCCTCTAGGAGGTCTAATCTAATTACGAGTCAATAAAAAATGTTTGAAGACAGTATTTATGTTAAACACAAATTCGTATTTTTTCCTCTTTTCTTCCGTCGCCGCGGCTGTTGGAGTAGGCCTTCGAGTGTTGCCTGCTCGCAGCCTTTTCTCTGCATTCGAGCTCGCTGGTATTGCTGGAGCAGCCGCTTGTCTTTTGTCCGTTGTCAGTGTTTTTTCTGTTGTCGGGGGTTGAGTGTCTTTCTCTCCCGCTTGTTGACGTTGCGCAAAAAAAATCTCCTATCTTTCTTTGAGCCATGATCGTCTTCCTCGCGCTCGAGTCGCCGTCATCAACAAAAACACACGAGACTCGACGGCGCACACAGCACACGGACGTAAACGCGCGCAGAACAGCCCAGAACAGCCCTCGCCCTGCACATGCACAAAACAACAGCGATCTCCGCGCGCTGATGGGTTTTAATTTTGCAGCAATCTAGCGCCATCTATCGGCGAATTAGCGCTAATTGTTTACGTTTTCAATCAATATGGCAGCCTCCATGCAACGGAGTCCGTTGCGTAGAAATTTACTTCTTTTTCGTTGATTAACTAAACAAGAAATCATGGTAATCTTTTGATATGTGTTTCTGTTTTTCGCCCGATTTGTGATTACTCGAAATACTGTGATTTTACCACCTCAGTACTGAGATAATGTCCCCTTTTTACATTTTTATTTTGAAAATCACCGCTTGCCCGATCGGGCAAGTGTTTTAAAATTTTGCTTGCCCGCCCGTGGTTTTCACTTGCCCCGGGCAAGCGGGCAAGCGGGTTTGTCGCGCCCTGTGCAGTTTGGCTATTGGGTCAAATTTGGTTATTTTTTCTGATCCTCACATTGTAAATTGTGTAATTTTGAGCAACGTTGTTGTTTTTGTTTTTTTTTATTCATTCATTCTTTTATTTGGAATTTATTGATGCCATTTTTTCTGAGGTATTAATGTTAACCCTTTGGGTGCGACGGGCTTCTACAGAAGCCGAGCGAGGTGTTCAGTCTGCTACGACGGGCTTCTACAGAAGCCGAGATAATTCTCTAATATATTGACAAGCTTTTCGGCTTTTCACCAGCTTTTTGGGGCTAAATTCTTGAGGAATAGGAACAAAGATATATTCATTTTTAATATCCATAAAGAAATAACCCTGTTACGTTGGAAAAAAATCAAGAAAAATTCACTTCATTTCAGCATTACCATAATTTTTTACATAAGAAACATAATTCCCGATCTTTAACTTTTGGCGTACGCGTACGCGTCCGGAGGGAAGAAATAATCAAATAAATCTAGCTCGAGAGGAAGAAATGAGAGATATAAAGATGGAGAATGAGAAAAGAGAGAGAAATAGGAAAGGTTAGGGATTAAAACAATTTCATTATTATATATATATAAACATTAGTTGCATGGAGATTAAGCCTGTCGATATTCCGATTCTCCTAGGTTATATATACCTCTTATATCCCGATAATGAGAGGGGTCGATTATCTGAATTTTGCTTGAACTAGTTTGTTGTAACTATAACAATGTGAATTAGATGTAAAGTATGCCTAATCAGTAGTCATTATAAGTTATAAAGTCCCGTTTTATTTCAAAACTTACACCTGCGCTTTTAATGAATAGTGCTTAGTCAAAGTGCCCATTGTCCAGAGTGCGAAGCCGGCCGCTATGATCTTTAATCCATATTTTATAAAATAATTGAAAGAAACAGGACCTCTTTTCAAGTTCTATTCAGTAGGCTCATCGATCCAACCGTGCTGCTGTACATGCATTACGCACTTGCATTGTAAATCTACTTGAAAGAAGAAAGCGGAACTTCTGCCAAAATGACTGTTTTTCTGTACAAAATAACGCCGTCTTATATTTGGTTTTGATGACTTTGCCTTACAGTGTTAGATAGAAAAATGTCCGCCCTTTCATGTTAATTTACACAAATTATGAAAATGACCGTGTTAATGCAAGAGTAATGAAAGCACAAAACATGACAAATTTCTATAATACTGTCAGTGTACAAAAAATCGCTCCGCCACAGGGGTAACAATCGCATTTCACAGGCCCGCGCTCAAAGGGTTAAATTTGGTTACCTCAACTTGTGTGACTCTATTTCTATATATCTTTTGTATAACATGTATCAAATAATAAGATATAGGCCTACACAATGCACTTCCCCTGTATCTCTACTGTGTGCTTTTCGCAAAATACCTTTAAACACACTAACAAAAGAAACTTCTTTGAGACCAAAAATGTCTACATTCCAAACAGGCTTGATATCTAACTAGACATGTACATGTATAATCACCAAAATATTGTTTTGTCTGGAAGCAAGACCACATTACACAAGTGATTGGAGGAACACAAGAACACAAATATTTGATGCTTTGAACAACAAAAGAGTTTCATTGGTCTAATTGTACACAGTACACCCCCCCCCCCCCCCCACACACACACACCTAGAGAGGCAAAACAAGGTAATGATGTTATGTACAACTGAATAAACTTCTATATTTAGTAGTTTTCAACAAATGAAAGAATTTAAGGAGCAATGAATATGATACTAGTAGCTATATACCCCTCACAAAACAATTTAAACGCATATCAATGTGCCAGTCGATACTTTCAATCTTTCTTCTTTTTTTTTTTTATAAAAGTTAAACCAATTTTATAATCTCTTATCATTTTTATGAATTTTTTCTAATTCGTATAATTTAAGTATTTGTTTCTTGTTTTTTTTTCTTTTTTAGCAATACACGACAGCAATCAAAGGCTTTATATTATACTTTCTCTTGATGAAATGGCATGGATTTAGTGTAAGAATTTCACAGGACAGTTTGTACAATTAGAACTGACATACATGTATACATACACCTGACGCCCCCGCCCTCTCCCTACAAGCATACTTCGTAGGCTTGTATGTAGAGAAAAATGTATAATGTGGAAGTGGCTACTACATGTAGGGGTCTGCAGTATCATTATGTGACTAATAGAATTCTCTCTCCCCTACTGCAGTTTTATATACTTTTAATGCAGTTCTGAGACATAGACATAGAGTAAATGCTTTACCATCCCAAGCCGAGACATGGATAAATTGCTACTTTATGAAGCATGCATGACTCATCTTGGATGTTCATGCTCATCATGTAGGCAAACATCGCATTCATGTACGTGCCTATAAATGCAATACTGCTTTCAGATTCCAATTCTGAAATTTAAAGTTTTCTGCTTTTTATAACATTGTGTATCACTCGGCTTTAAAGAAAAATACATTTCCAATTCCCAAGAACTGTACTGATGCTAATCAAATGTCGTAATTGATGAATATTAATGAATCTACACTGTATGCAGCCGAACAGGGATATCATTTTTGACAGGGAAATTATCTAAATAAATTACTTGTTTTTCTGTAGATTTTGATGTGGGGATATGTATAACTGCAGTGTTCAAACATCAAATTTGTACCATTTAGATAAGTTTACATTGCAAATATCAAAGAACTAAACTTCATTAGCTACAATGTAGAAACATGAAATTATGATGCAACAAAATAAGATGGCATGACTTCAACTTATGCTGCACTCTCCATGTACAGAGTCCTACGAGGGTGATGCATTCCTGAAATTCTAATTTCATCTAGAGGAGTTGGCATTTAGAGGCCAGCAGGAGAGCAATTTACTGGTGCTAACTTCTTTCACTTGAACCATAGAAGCATTGTAGGTAATTACACAAAACTTTGAGACCGACCCCAAACCAACAACATTAAACCGAACAAAAACAATTTTTTTATCATGGATTTGAAGGTCTGGCGTCTCATTGGAAGTGTAACTCAGAGCCCTTTATCACAGACTTTGGCCAACCCGGTTCGAGTAAGTTACAGCATGGTGTGTGTTGCTTTGTTAGGCAAGTATAATATAATAGAAAGTGAGACACGCTGTGACCCAATTATAGCCAAACTGGCCAAACTTTGTGATAAAGGGCCTTGATGTAACTGAAGTATAAGCCATTTCGATACCCTTGTTTTAGATTCAAGTAGTAGACCAGAATAAGAAGCTACACAAAGTGGTAGTAGAGTTACCACCATTAATGTTATATTTTTTTATTTATTTTTTTTTTTTCTTCAAAGCATCCATTCTTTATCACTGGATCCTCATTTAGGCTCACATTGACACGATTTGAAAACTCCCAGTGGAAGCACAGCATTAAAGTGCCTAGTTAATTAAGTTTTGTTCCAAGATAAAAAAAGCTGTGTTTCTTTCGTTTTAAGACAAGGGATTTTATACATTTATTTTTAAAATCATTGAAAAATTACTTCTTGAGTTCAATCTGTGATAAAAAGTCCCAGGTAATAATGGACACAGCGCTTTATACATACATGTAGGGAAGTAATTATCCTCATTGAAAATAATTAGAGCTACTAAATGTAATTTGACAATGACGACCGCCACACTAACTCAATGTGAAAAGAGGCAGGTAGAAAAACAAGGTACTCATGCCCTCATAAGCCTCATAATATTACAAGGATCTAAGGTCAGCTTAGCCAGTAGGAAAAAAAGGAAGTTAAGCCCATAAAATATTATAGGTAATAACTTAGGGGAATCAGGTTGATGATTAAAACAAATCATGGCAGTCCTAAAATAGATTACATCAGCAGCTGTTCACCTGAATCATATTTCGAAAAATAAGCCCTCTAAAATTATCAATAGTGCATAATTTGGCAACAAGTATTTTAAGAGAAGAGAATGAGGATGTGATATTCTACATGTAAAGTAATCTCCAATTCATTTTTTGTTTGTTTGTTTGTTTGTTTTTGTTTTTCAGTCTAAAGGGAGGAATGATACATTTCATAAAGTGTTGAAGTTGACTAAAATGGGACAGATGTGGAACCAATATTTTTTTCAAACAAAAGAAGAAATAATAAGAAACAGGTAATTTACTAATAGAAATTTTAAAGGGAAAATGGCTCATGTGTGTATGTACACCCCTTCAGTGATAGATGCAAAACTGAATGAACATGGAACAGCAATCTATTTGAGATACATGAAGATCTATCCAGGTAACTTGTTCACATGGCAAGGTATAGAACAACGTCAACGTATTGAACCTGTGAACTACATGGAAGGGCATGGATTTCCCCTTCCTGTGCACAATGAACTAAACAGACCTGCCCTCCTTCATCAACTTCATTCTCACATTTCCATGTCATTTTTATACTACAGCATGAGACTGTTATTCAGGTTTCGTTATGGTACGGTGTACACTGAATACACTACACATCTCTCTGGACAGTTTCGAAGGTTTCAGAGGATATTATGCAAATTTGTGCTAAAATTTGAAGTGGATCAATCAAAATTCTATCCTTCTGTTAACAAAATGTATATTACATGTTTTCCTAAAAGAACTAAAACTACAAGAAAATTGATTGACATGGTGATTCAATTACATGTACAAATCCCATGACATTTGCTCTAGCGACAATTGTTCCCCTGTAAATTCCACAATTGAATAACTACACCATGGAGTAAAAAGAGACTACACACTGGACATGAAACTACATTGTATCCAATTATATACAACCTAATCCAAAAACTTTTAGAATATAATATCCTACAATGTATTGCAACCGAACCCGAAATCTTGGATTTTGAAAAAGCCTGCAGGAGAAATTGTTGTGACACAGAATGTTGGACTGTAAATTGGTTGACTTCCAAGAGATGCATTTTCAATCCAGAAGCAATAATTATAGCTAATTATTTTAAGATTTTTATTCCTAGAAATATTTTCTAGTCCAGCTACCTTTTCCAGGGCACAGGCACTACAAACCCACTTGCCCTCTTGCCCAGGGCAAGTGAAAATCACAGGCGGGCAAGCAAAGTTCAAAGTCACATGCCCGATCAGGCAAGCAATGATTTTAGCGCAAGATGTGTAACATCTCACCCTCAAATACATAATAGAATATGATTTTATAAACACGCATCCGACAAGAATGTTACAAAAAGATATCATTCTTGAGAAAACATTTCCAGACAGCTAAAATGAAGTCCTCAAAACTGTTTGTTTTTCAAAACATCACCTTATTCATAGATTCGGATCGTTGTTGCATGCTAGTCCAATATGCTGACTCATTTTAAAATTACAGGCCCCTAGATGACAAAATAATTAAAATTTTGATGCAAGTATTTTGTTTCCATTAGTTCTTTAATTTATTTCAATTTATTCTTTGTTTTTGATAGTCCAAATTTAGGGGTGTGGCTTATGTTCATATTCTCTTCCAAAAGGCTCGTTGTCTCTGGTCTCTATAATCAGATGAAGACGATATTGGCTACTAAAAATAGAAATCAAACTTAGGTTTCAAACAAAGAAAAATTGGGCAAGTGCTTTTTTCTTTTGGGCAAGCAAAACAAAATTTCACTTGCCCAACATGGCAAGTGAAAATTTTTTTTTTTTATAGAGGCCTGCTTTTCCATCAAAATTTATTGTTTACAGAAAGATTAGTATCATTTCGTATGAAAGATGTTCTTTAATTACTTGTATGAACCATTTTTGCAGAACATATGATTTAATTACTTTTGGGAACCATACTTCTAGGACATTGTGTAACTATGTTAAAAAAAAAAGTAAAAAAAAAAAAAAAAAAAAAAAAGTAAATAAAGAAAAGCTAAGAAACGATTCTTCCGCATACACCTGCTCTACACTTTTTTCTCACACATTACACTTATGCACAGGAACCTTGACATGTAACACTAATTTTATACACACATTGAAGACAATGCAGAACTAAACATCCGTCTAGTTCAACTTCAAACGTGTGCCACCATCAAGCACAGCTGGTGTCATGGACTGGCAAGCGAGCCTCTCCCTAACCGGCTTTCTTATACACTGTAGCCAGCATGTAATATGTATGAAGCACTCGAGGTACATTAAGAGTATGGAAGCTGGCAGGCCTCTGGAGATCAAGTAACTAACCCAGCAGTGATCAATGACTAATCGCATGACACATGTAGAAGTACTTCTGTGAGTGTGATACCTCAATTTCAAAGTAGAATAAAACATTGTTAAATTCAGGGAATGCTATAGTTTGCACTTTGCAAAATGTAACTAAGAGCAACCTAAATGTACACAATCCCTCCATCATTAGAAAAGGTAAAAGTATCCAAGGATTGTCCATTTGAAACATCAAATGCAGATATGAATGTTCATTCAAATTATGACAGTCTTGGTTTAAAATAATCTACTCATCCTAAAAACAAAAAAATTTAACTGCTCCCAACCCAACTCTTTTTCTTACCTCTCCTCATTCTCTCTCTCTCTCTCTCTCTCTCTCTCTCTCTGTTTCCCTCATCAATATTCTGATCAACTGATAGACCACTACTACAAGATACAACAATCATTCGATGAAGATAAAAAATGTGGTCCAGGAAATTTGAAATCGAGACAATTAGAACGTTGTCTACATGTACATGTAGTATGAGACCTGGAATTTACCTCCTTCTGCTCCCCCCCCCCCCCCCCCCCAAAACAAAAACAAAACAAAAACAAAAACAAAAACAAAACAAAAACAAAAAAAACAAAAACAAAAAACAAACACAAACAAAAAAAAACCATTGGGTAGGTGTATTTTAGTGATTTACATTGTAGGTGATACTTCTAAATGTCTAGCATCATTAGATGGATGAACTGCATAGATGAACTTCATGTATTCAACTGCTGAAAAAGGGAAGTTGTTTTCACCTTGTTCACAAATTTAATGTTTGTGATTACTTCCTGATCAGTGCATCATTTAAATCTCAATTTCCTTTTTCTTTCACTTTTTAACAAGAGAAAATGTGCAACACAAGTAATGGCAAAGATCATTTTTCTTGTTCAAACAAAGTAATATAATGGCCAATTCCAAAACGTAGGCACGTCCGAACCCCTATGATGATTTGCCTTTGCTTTCCAGTGTATGGTGTACATATTCTCATATCATGGTATGAAGTGAAGTCAAGACTGAGAATAATGGGGGTCTGATGTACAAAATGTTGATTATTTCAACTGGACTGGATTTGGACTGCCCACAACCAAGACTATCAATCTTCATGTTGTGTTCACTTTTAAATCTAGGGATCAAGTTTTCTGCTAACAAATAACCCTGTGTAACAGTGTGTAACAGTGTGTAACAAAATACTGATTAAATTAGTAAATAAATCCTCGACAAATGACCAAAGTGGGCATGGAGGTCAAGCACTGTTGTACAAGTTAGTACAAGTTAGTTAGTTACAAATCACTCTCTTTTAAACTTAATATTTTTGTTATAAAATGTAACAAAAATAATCTATGTTGCTGTTTTTGGTTGGCACTGCGCTATAATGTAAGACATGAATACATACCCCATTCTATGAAGTTTGTGACACTCTTCTCTCTGCGTAGGGTGGAGGCGTGGCATTCATCATGGAGCAGTACAAGTACATCCAGTAAACTTTCCAAGCTCAAGGTGGTTCCCTTGCTCTCTGGAACCCCGTTCAGATACAACATCTCCAGACGCTTCAGCCTGGCCTCTGCGTGATTAGACATGGTGACGGAACAGAACGCACTCCTCCAGTCACCAAGCAATGTTCAGTCAGACTGGGGGTTGGATCCGGGCACCAATCACAGTTGCACCCTTGTAACTTTCCTCTGCTGAAATTAATTATGATACAATTAAAATTTAAAAAAGTGAGCTGTGTAAAACAATGTACAAACTCAAATTTGGGGGACTTAAAAGAAAAAATTGGTACACTGTAAATAAAATGGAGGGGTTCAGAGACAAAAGGAACAAATAAATGTATGACATGTGCAGCCTTTGACTGTCATGCATTACACTTAATTAATCTACAAAATGTATGTAGTCGTCATGCTTAATAAAATTTATATTGAACATAATGTACATTTAGGTGAGAAACAAACAAATTAAACCTAATGAGCCGGAATAATTTAAGTCATCAATGACACATTTGCCTACACTTACATGTTTGCAAAAGGGATTTCCTAGGACCTGTTGTACATGTATGATAAGGTCCTCTGTATACATTAATTCTTTTAAATTTATTTGATGTCAGCCAAAGTTCACATGATTTATACTCCTTCTTTTACAGTAGGTATCAACATGGCATATATGTTGCTTTGTTAATAGGCAAGCACAGTGTTAAAGAAAATGCGTTGATACCTAGTGAAACTGGGAGTTGGCCAGACCAAGAAAATATCAGTGTAATATCTTAAGACAGTACACCAGATGGTGGACTGTACTGATCAAGAAGAAGAAGAAGAAGAAATTGTTCATTTGACACAATCAGGAAAATTACCATGAATAGGTTAGTTTTTGGTAGCTCAAGCTTTCAATGTACATGTGCATCTCACACTTTCAATGTACATGTGCACCTCAAGCTAACTTGTACAGGTCTGTATTCAAGGTAATTTTCCTAATTGTGTCAAAAATACAAAATAATCTAGATCTCGTATGACATGTCAACACATTCATTTCAGACGCCTAATGTCAATATATTCTTGTTCAAATAGTCGAGATTTCCAAAATACCTACTCTTTAAAATGGCAGTGATGAGAATTAAATTACAAACATATCTTTATAAATTTAGTCACAAATATAGGGACAAGAAAAGATTACACAGTACTGCAGAGCTCTAGCGTTTTTAGTTCTGCCTTACCTCGGGCCCAGCTATGGTAGACCAACTATGTAGTACAAGAATAAAATATATGTCACACAGGAAAGAGAATAACGTTCAGATTCAAATTCAATAGAACGCAAGTAAATGTGACTTAAAAATAAATACAGTATCGTTTTTATAATAAAAGTGTAAGAAATTTTATTTCAAAATTATTTTTCCATTTTTTCCAGCTAATACTTGATACTTGATGTGGTAATCCCTCTGGCAGCTCACTAATAATGCTATACTGAGCTAACTGAAGCCTCAGACACAGACAAAAATTACGATTAAGGATGCCATGTGAATGATTTTCAGACCATTTTGTATGAATTTCTTAAAAGGGCTGTACGAAACCACCATTCACAGACTGTTTCAAGTTCAAAGATTGGTCGATGGTATTGTCCAAAATGTATTCAACTTCATACGAAATCCCCCTCTCGTAAGACGAAGATCATACAAACCTAATACCTAGAAAGGCTAGATCTAGATCTAGGCCTAACTTGTTAGTTCTAAGATAAAGGTCTAAGAACTTTGTATCAATGTAGAAAGCCATAGATCTAGGCAAAATAAAGTAAGCTCTATCTACAATTTCCCTACTACAAATCTTTACAAACTCCAGAACTCAGGGAAACAAATATTTGACTTTTGTGACCATAGACTTTTAACTGTTAGGCCCTATACCCAGTTATTGGGTGTCTGGACAGTATTTTTATTGGCCATTTGAATAGGTTTACAAGCAATGTTTTTGTAGGTTTTTAGCACAAAATGGTAGAAAATATTGTGGAGAACAAATATTGATGATGATAAGCATTATTTAACTTATATTTTTGGCTTAATCTAAGGGCAAAAAACATTGCTTCAATTTTGTAAACTGTCCGAACACCCAACCCCCCATCCCACTACTAGTTTTAACTCAATTGTCATGGATTAAAAATCTCAACTCAGACTGAGATGACGATTGATAATCTAGATTCTAAATAATAATAATTGCAACAAAAAAAAAAGACATGCAATTTAAGAATCAAAACAAACTAGATCTACGTATTAAATTAGGTAGATCTAACCGTTATTTAGAGTCTAGATAGTGTTTATTAAATTGAACTGTCTATTACACACCGGCATAACCAGCGCGGATCTCTCATTCTCTCATTTTTGCATGCACCACGGAAAAAAGTCTACCATTCCGCTTTTACAGAAATAGAGAACAATGCATTTTGATTATTGGGCGCTCTGATTAGCTACTGGTAGCTATCGCGAGGAGCTCCGCCTCCCGGTTGCGATGACTGAAGTGCGTTGACCGTAACTGAACAACGCGATTCAGCTGTTCCCGATAAAGACAGCTTTGTCGTGCGCAAGAAAAACTGCAAGACGCGCCTTCAAAAATGGTTGGGCGTAGACCCACTCTTCCAATATTTTTTAGAATAAAGAAGAGAAATATAAAAAAGGAACTTCAACGAATCCACTGTCGGACGTACGCCCAATATTTCAAAACGCATAAAGAAATGAGGACTTACCAAAAAAATAAATGACAAATCTAAATTTTATCGTGACTATTGTTCATTGGAAGGCACAATGGTGGTGTATTTCATATGCTAATTCGTGATCATTCGAGCGTCATGCATAAATTACTAAATTATGGAGGAACTTTTCTCCGTGTGCACCGCTCGACACTCGCACATCGCACGGAAAAAAGTCTACCATTCCGCTTTTACAGAAATAGAGAACAATGCATTTTGATTATTGGGCGCTCTGATTAGCTACTGGTAGCTATCGCGAGGAGCTCCGCCTCCCGGTTGCGATGACTGAAGTGCGTTGACCGTAACTGAACAACGCGATTCAGCTGTTCCCGATAAAGACCGCTTTGTCATGCGCGCTGTCAATCATAACCAAATTGGACCCATTTCGCAAGAAAAAATGCAAGACGCGACTTCAAAAACGGTTGGGCGTAGACCCACTCTTCCAATATTTTTTAGAATAAAGAAGAGAAATATAAAAAAGGAACTTCAACGAATCCACTGTCGGACGTACGCCCAATATTTCAAAACGCATAAAGAAATGAGGACTTACCAAAAAAATAAATGACAAATCTAAATTTTATCGTGACTATTGTTCATTGGAAGGCACAATGGTGGTGTATTTCATATGCTAATTCGTGATCATTCGAGCGTCATGCATAAATTACTAAATTATGGAGGAACTTTTCTCCGTGCATCGCAATCAGTCGACTACACGTAGCTAGCGCTGAAGCCATACACTGTTGTATGGCTGCACGGGCGCCGAGGGCGAGGGGTGCCCTACCCATAAACATACACTCGTTTAAGACACAAAAGTTCACAAAACACACAGTTAAAATGGGAACATACTCTCAAAGTGACCAAATAGTGATCAACATAATCCAGCCAGTCCTGCCAAAGTATATCCAGCCTCATCAGGCATTTCAAAGAGCTGAAAGATGAATTTCTAAGTGCTCAATTATCCTTTTCTTTGGCGCACGGAAAAGCAGGAAGACAGGAGATAGAAAGTTGTATGCAAAATGGCCGAGGTCGGCGTATTGCATGCTGGGAAAATTATGGCAAATGGATATGCTGCGCTGAAGTATGTTGATGGGGTTTTCCCCTGCATCTACATTGATTCTAATTCAAACTCCTCAAATATCCCGATGTAATAAGATGTATTAAAATGTTGTCCTCTCGCATGATATATTATTGCCAACTAAGAAAAAGATTCATCATAGTAATTTTAAAAAAAAATTAAAAATGTCACTCCCGCCAGCATTACAACTTTTTTTTCTGCGGCGCACAGATTAAATATTTTAATTACGGTACTAACTTTTCTCCTTTTTTCTTTCCCACAGTCTCAATACACAAAAAGCACCAATCTGTTTTTAGTATAATTGTGCCAAAAACACAATTTTTTTTATCAACTATGGCGACCTACATCAAGGTGTACGGGAGGTGTCCCTCGTTCATCTGACACTCCCAAATCATCCTCAGATCTGAGTCTGACGGATGACTTATCACTAGTCCAAGTAACCTTTTGTACCTTTTGAATGGACTCGCAGTGAGGCCTATACCTCTATAACAAAGAAAGCCAGGGTTGCTTCTGCCAAAACTTTGTACAAGCAGATTTTGACAGATTTTTTTTTTAACGCTCAAATGCCTAGTCATCGAGAGCAAAGATATAAATGTAAGATAACTGGATACATGAGTTATACTCTTTCACGTGAAATAAAAATAAGCTATACAATGTTAATAGGAGGCTCTCAAAGTTTGGCTTACTTTTTCTGGGATGCACTTTATAGATCAATAAGCCCTGTTAGTGGCCAGTCCATTCTAATAGACCAGTGGTTGATAATCTGAAAGAACACGATGTTTCATTTTGAAAATAAGAAGCCGAATGAAAAAGATGTTTCAAACACATGTTGTTATCATATCCGAACCCCATGCCAAATCTGAAAAGAATAGGTGCTGTTTTGCATGAGAGGGCTGCTCCCTTTCGGACTACTCATTTTACCATTCACAGCTTGATTTAGTCTTCCTCTTCTTCTTCCAGTAGTGTGCATAAACCTCCATGGAGTATAATCGCACAACAGTTGGTTGTCTGTCACCTGATTAAACGCGTTGCTCGTCGCAAAGCTTCATACGAAAATTACAAAAAAATGTCCAAAAAGTGGACGTAGGCCTATATACACTATATACAATCATGTTCTCATATCATGAGTTAATGGAAGTTGACATCTCCAACTCGTGTCTTGAAGATGTCAATTGATGATGAGACGACCACATTCTCGGGTAGATGGTTCCACAAACGGATGGTGTTTGGGAAGAACGTATCCTTCATGAGTCAACATTATTTATAGGAAACTGTCATCTCCCCGATTCAATTTAGGAATATTAATGAGATTGTCATCTACCATTGATTTTGGCGGTTTCTTCCACATAATTCGTTAATAATTATGTGGTTTTCTTCCAGTGAATCTTAGTCATCTAGGGATACCATTATAATATTCCTAACATTAGATGGCGCTATGTAAAAGCTCCGAGTGCAGGCATCATTCTGTGGCGGATTAAGGATTTTAAAAATAGGTGTCGCAGCCGGAAAGTTTGGGAAATGGAGGGCGCATGAAGCCCCTGATACACCACAGCCGAAAAGCAATGCATGGTTTCAAAAAGATTTTTTTTTTTAAAGAAAAAATAGAACAAAAATTTGAGGGCGTACGTCTATCACCATTTTAAAGGTAGTGTCAGCCTTTTGCAGGCAAAAATTTTAAATTTCTAGCTTTAAGAGGATATAGTAGTATACCAATGACTATATCTTCCCACAACATGATTAAGCTCAAATGTGTATGTTCGTCATTATATCGCGATTATCAAAATTCATTCCTATTTTTTCGAACCTCGAAAAATATACCGTACGGTGCGAACCGCTGACCGTTAGCGCAGAGAATAATGCACGCTGATGCGCCGTGTGTATATTGCTGTGTACGGTCCGTGCTGGACGCGCTGTAATATCCACGATGTTGATGGAGAGCTGGTCAAGATTGGTAGTCAGAGTTTCGTTTGGTATTACTGATCTAGGCAACCTATGACAGTAAGATTGAATAGACAGTATAGGTCGATCATATTCTACAGTTATCCCAAGTTGCATTAGTTTTCGCAATTTGTGAAAAGGGCTGATACTACCTTTAAGCTTTTTAGGCCACACAATAAGGAAACTCTGAAACTTATAAAGCTTTCCATGTATTGTTGTTTTGTTTTTGTTTTGTTTTGTTTTTTCTTTTTTGTTTGGGGTTTTTTGTTTGTTTGTTTGTTTTTTGCCTTGTTCCGCAAGAACCAACTCAATATTTATTCTCATTTTGATTTGGAACTTCCAGATAATATCCCTATTTTAATATTTATGTTTTTTTTTTCTTCTTCTTCTTCTTCTCAGAGAAATAGAAAGAGTTTTATCGTATTTACTACCCAAAAGTGAATTTTTGGTTATTTGAAACTCTTTACAGGCTTCGTGTAATTGCATAATACCAATTGATAAAATATTAATATTTATTTCGTTTCGGTTTGATGATTATTATTTAACTATTCTTTCATTTTCATGTAGTAACCACTTTCATGAGAAAATTGTTACCCTTATATTTATCTATTATAGATGCGCTTATACGTACTTATATTTACTAAAATACGATGCTTACATACTCGACTTCCTTTCTCTCTCTGTACACACACACTCACACCTCTCCTCTCTCTCCTCTCCTCTCTCTCTCTCTCTCTCTCTCTCTCTGTCTCAGTGGAGATTCTCCTCTGCAAGTCGAACCACAGCGGTGTCAAAATAAAAGGGCATTATTTTTTTTTTTTCAACGTTTTTAAATAAATTGGGGTGTGAAAAAGAAATAAATCTAAAGCAGAATTTGTTAATTCGTTTAAAAGGGAATCAATCGCTTGTTACATGTTACTTGTTGTAATCACAAAAGGCTGAGTACATCAGCATCATCAGCATCAGCATCAGCATTATACGGAAGAAAAGGTAGTCCTGTTGGTCGTCCGATCACTTCTGCAGGTAGAAAGACTAAGAATTCTTTGAGGGTATACACGTGAGAGTTGGTTCGCGTATTTCATACTGCAGATGGGACCAATGTTTGTCCAGCAACCTTTTAAATGTATGTATGTTAGGAGCTGAAACTACATGTTCTGGAAGATTGTTCCAATCTGTGGTGATTCTGACACTAAAGAATTGCCCTCTAATTTTGCTTATTCTCGGATCGTTTTATTGTATTCGAATATTTTGGTCCGCCTTTCATTTTCTTTTTTTTTTTTAACATGTTTACTGAAAAATATGGAGGAGGGTCTGAAGGATACCCTGAACTCTACAGCTTTTGCCTCTCCCTCCTTTCTCCAATTAAGAATAAAAAATGGCTTCTCCGTAAATTTGAGTCAAATAGGTATACTTCGCTGACAACAAAGGGTAGCATTTGATATTCAATTATGATCGATTTATTCATTTTTTTTTTTTTTTTCAATTACATATGTATAACAATGTAGAAAAAGAATACGAAAAGTATTTGACAATAAACATGATAAAATACATCCACAATATCATGTCCCACTGCAGGGTAAAATGTTGAGAGACGTGGCCCCCCCCCCCCTCGTCCTACTGGTGCCAATAGGAGTGGGGGCCTTCTTGTGCCATTGAATGTATTCACCAATGCCTTTTTTTAATCAGTATTATTTGCCCAGACATACATGTCTAGGCCCAGAGAGCAAAAACAGACAAATCAGTATACTGCTTTATTTCATACACTTTTTTAATTTTCTTTTTTCTTTTTTAGATTGCATATACAGTTTATCTATGAACAAAACCCGGAATGGTTTTATATAATATAACACTCTAAAAGTTGTTATAAACTTCCTTTTCTTTTCACACGACATTACCAATAACATACTGAAAGTACAATTAGACAAATACATTCGGTATTCAATTTCACATTTCTCTCGGAGACATAACGATTAATTATCATGTGGGGTGGGCCTACAGTTATTTCCTTTCAGAGCTGAGAATAAAGACAGTTGAACAAATTGGTGCATTTGTTGATTTGATTCTTTTTACACAGACGAGTGAGAAAATTAAAGTCATTGTGCTCCAACAGAGTACTGAATTGCTCAAAATGTTTAGGCTCCTAAACACACAACAATCTAGTTAGTCAAACTTTTACCAATTCATTTTCTATTTTTTACAACATTTATACCACAAATGTTGCCATAACCCTTCAAATTTTCCAATAAAAATCCAATTACAGCCTATTCTACTGAAATATACAATGTATTGTGAATCTTTGTATCAAAAGATAAATTTGTCAAGACTAAAACTAGCCGACTTTTAAAAATGGTTTATATCTGACTCCAGCGACTTTAAACACAAATAATCTGTACAGTTGATCATAGCAACAACAAAAAAAATGAAAACTTTACAGAGTGAGAAAAAAATGTCCCTGAAGGAGAGGCGGCGGGGGGGGGGCACACTGTCATCCCACTTTTTCATCCACCCTTAAAGTGCCCCTTTTCGTTACTAAAAAGCGCATTTTTCCTTAGCCAAAAACTAAAAGGGCACTTTTTATATTATAAAAGAAACATTTTTTTTAGACTTCTTGAAAGTCCCATGGACAATTTTTTTGTAAAAAGGGACAGTCTTGTTACTAAAAAGTGCTAGTGCCTGTTTTCTTCACAATTTTTTCTTTGTTTTAACTCATCTCTACGCGACCTCGCATAAAAAGAAATATGCATAAAACCAATCACCCCTGCTGCCGGAAGCGGAGGCAACTATATTGAAAGAATATACAGTGTCCCCAAAAATTATTTGTACACTTTGAAAAAATGGAATTTTTGGTTGGTTTGAAATTTTAAGTACTATTTATATCAAATGGTATGTAATGTCACTATCACCTAAACACTAAATCTCAAATGTTCCGTCAGTCTCGGAAGTTCTAGGCTTCCATTTGCAATTTCCATGGGTTTTTAAAGGAGTGTTTAAAAATTTTGGGGTCTTCTTTGGCTTCCAGGGGAGTCACCATTTTAGCACTCGCTTCACGGCCAATACCACTCCATGTTTGCTGGAGCGTGTCCTGGAGCTGCTGGATGTTGGATGGTCAGTCTAGAGGGCGCTGTCGCTTCCGATCAACTCTCATGTGCTAGGCTGTGATGTGCCCTATCTTGCAGCTTAGCACGTTTCTGTTGCAATATTGCTTTAGTATGGTTTGCTGTGTACTTGGGGTCATTGTTATGTTGGACCGTTAATTCACGACCATTCAGACTTGAAGCAGATGGGAGCATCTGAGCCATTCTGAGGGGCAAGAATATCCTTATGGCTTCAGTATTCATGATGCCATGTTATGAAATTTATCTCTCCAACTCTATTGGCTGCCATACAACTCCAAATCATGAAACATCCTCCACTGTGCTTCATTGTTGGCTTCAAGCATGACTGACTGACTGCTTCCTACAAGACACACATGGTCCCGTGCATCATATCCAATCACTTTTGCACTAATTAGGTCTTAGGACAGAGTGCTAGAACTCCGCAGGCTTGTTCACATGTTGTTTTGCAATAGGATGACGCTTCTTTGTATACTGTCCCTTACATTTGGCTTCTTTCTTGCCAATTATTCCACTTATAGTCATGTAGCCATTTAGCCTGTTGCAGACACTCTTGGGGGCACCCAGTCATTCCTCAGCCTCTGTGGCCTTGGAAGTAATTTTATTTGGTCGCTAATTGCAATATTTCATTGCTTACTGTCTGTCTATCAATATCATCATGAAAACTGATGTCAATGAGACTATGTTTGCCTCTTAGAGGCTCCCACTTGTGTAAAGGCGGATCGGTCTTCAAGTTGTGTTCTAACATGACACGGGACCCCTAGCATGCAGCGAAGCATATTAAAGCATTATTTTAGCAGAAACTTGTTAAGAAGCTAGAAAAGACAACTCAGATCCCAGATTTAATCACAATTAAAGCAAATGAGGGGTAATCTGAAGCGACAGCACCCTCAAGACTCACCATCAAACCTCCAGCAGCTCCAGGACATCCTCCAGCGAACTTGGAATGGTATTGGCCGGGAAATGAATGCTAAATTGGTTGACAGTATGTCAATGAGGTTGATGCCTGCCCTGGAAGCCAAAAAGGGCCCCCAAAATTTTCTAAACACTCCTTTAAAAACCCATGTGCTGAAGTGTACAAATAATTATGGGGCTATGGAAATTGCAAATGGTGGCCTAGAACTTCCGAGACTGATGGAACATTTGAGATTTAGGGTTCAGTAATAGTAATTGAAATTTCAAACCAACATCGATTTGTTTAATTTCATTTTTTCAAAGTGTACAAATACTTTTTTTGGGACACTGTAGTTCAAATCGGTAACTAATTCAATCATTAGGGTATATACAGGGTGACCCAGAAAAAAGGAAACCCAAGTTTGATCATCAATAATTTAAAAAATATTACCATGGTGATTATAAAATTTATATCACTGGAAAGTGGAACTCATTACCATTTTAATGATACCCCGCTCAGCTCACCAATGTCACGCATCACTGAACCTCATTGTTTTGAAAATGTCTTGCAAAATTGTGAGTGGTTCACTTTCACGCTCATTGAGATGGGTTGCTGCAATGTGCCTAAAAAGGGAACCCAACTTTCATCATCAATCATTTTAAAAACATGACAGTAGTGATTATGATGTTTATATCACTGGAAAGTGGCACTCATTATCATTGTATTGATATCTCTTTCAGCTCACCAATGTCACGCATCACTGAACCCCATTGTTCTGAAAATATCTTGCAAAATTGTGATTGATGCACTGTCATGCTTCTTACATTATCCGTGGGGAACTGAAGGTTCTCTGGGTTGTCGTGACCAGTAACATGTTGAAATTACCTGGATGGTAAGATTAAAGGACTAAATTAGTAAAAATTTCCAACCCATTTATCAAACTCATTTATTTTAAGTCACTGGAATGCTTTACTTAGATTTGTTAGGAATCTTTGAAGCGACTCATCTCAAGGAGCATGAAAGAGAACCTATCACAGTTTTGCGAAACAATTTTCAAAACAATGGGGTTCAGTGATGCATGATATTGGTGAGCTGAGAGAGGTATCATTATAATGGTAATGAGTTGTACTTTCCAGTGATATTAAATTCTTAATCACCACTGAAATATTCTTGAAGTTATTGATGATCAAAGTTGGGTTTCCTTTCCAGGCACATTCACACAAACCATCGCAGGGTGCATGAAAGTGAACCACGCACAATTTTACAAGACTTTTTCAAAACAATGGGGTTTAGTGATGCGTGACATTGGTGAAGTGAGCGAGGTATCATTAGAATGGCAATGAGTTGCACTTTACAGTGATATAAATTTCATAATCACCATTGGAATATTTTTGAAATTATTGTTGATCAAAGTTGGGTTTCCTTTTTTCGGAAACACTCTGTATAGGGTACAATTAATTTCAATTTGTATAGCTCAAAATGATTAATAATGATTATGCACAATTAACTCCAATCATTAGCCAAAAAAAAATCTGAAAAGTATAGTAATAATTTAAAATACAGCTTTTATACCCAGCCCCTCCCTATCCCATAAATTTTACTCATTATGCCACTAATCTAAGGTGCCCCCTTTTCGGAAAAAGTGCCCCTTTTCCACTGTGAACCCCACTTTCAAATTCGTTCTGCCGCCTCTGATTTGAAGTTATCTCGTTTGAGGCATGAACATTTAATCATGGGCTTTATGGTATGTCTTGGTAAAGTCATCCTTCCAGCATTTGTTGGTACCTTTTTCATTTTGATATTTGCACGCATGACTGACAATCTTCAGAAGACGGTAAAATCTCACCTGCGCCAAAAAGATGGATGAAGACTTAAAAAAAGAAAATGACAGAATATGTGTACACACACATACACACCCTCTCACCACACGAACACACCCACATACACCTATCCTTACTCCAACACACGGACATCATCACACACACACACATACACCCACACAAACGGTAAAGAATTCACAATAACACTTCTCCTTTGATGTTTTGTTTATCAAGACCCTTACTGAATGTTTGTGACGAAGTAAATCCCTAACAACTTTTTTTGAGTGTGAGTGAGGGTGTGTGGGTATGTGTGTGAGTATGTTTGTTGAGGGCGTGGTGTGTTTATGTGTGTGCCTGTGTGGATGAGATAGGGTGGATGCGTGTGTACGTGTGTTTAGGGTGTATGTGGGTGTGTGTGGTGAGGGTGTGGTGTGTATGTTGTTTGTGTATGTGTAAATGAGGGTATGTGTGGGTGTGTGTCTTTGGTGTCGTGCTCAGTATCAGTTTTCTCTTTTTTGTTCTTCACCGCAGCCACTTGGCGCAGGTGAGATTTTACCGTCTTCTGAAGATTGTCTGTTATTCAGTCATGCGTGCAAAGATCCAAATGAAAATGGTACCAACATATGCTAGGATAATGACTCTACCAAGACATATTATGAAACCGATGATTAAATATTCATACTTTTCACTAGACACTTCAAAATGATGGGAACATTTTTTATTGACTCACTCTGTATAGTGGCTTGGCTGAGGTGAGCTATGATATTTTGTTTTTCTGTTTAGCACTGTCTTCTTGTATGTTTACTCTAAAAAGTACAAAACAAAAGATCCGCAATGTCTTTGTTCAAATGCCTCATCCACTAATTTCGATCATTAATAATTTCATTTTTGTACCCGTATCTCTGGATCTATTTCCTTTGTAAAAAAAAAAGACGTCTTCTTTTTTTTCTCTTCTTCTTCAAGTTGGCTCTTTCTCCGGTCTGGATCTATGCCTTTGGGCTTCTCGTCGGTCTTTGATCTCTTCTTTGCCAGTTTATTTGGGCGACTTAACCGCTCAAAATCAGGCACCAGATACCCGACTGCCGTGGGTTCATTATTTCGGAAGTCGTTCTCGTAATGATGGTGGACGTCATCCATTTGCGAAATCGACGTCGCTGATGTCGATGATTTATCTGACGTCGTGTTTTCATGGATGATGTAATCATTGAAAGCTTGGTGCGTGGTTGATGTCGTGGATATCGACAACTCTGCGTTGCCCTGATCGCTCGCGGTAAGGAGATGAAGTGGTAATGAGGGAGGAGGAGGAGGTGGCAACGAGACGACACAGCGTTGACATCGACGTCCGAACGCAATGACAACGCAACCAAAAACTGAGATCGCCACTAGAACAACCATGTACGCAAAGATGAGAACTCCTTAATGGTAAACAAGGTAAAACAATTGGAGGCTTTAAATGTTTTGGTTAATGAACGGATTATTACATAGTTATAGTTACGAAAACATTGAGGTTAACATGGAACATGGTACAACTACATATCTGTATTTATTTACACATTTTTGTGATCGAGTACAATTGACACTGTACGAGTGATTCACTGGACAGTGGATACCGAGAGGCAAATAAGTTTTTGTATAACTTTACGCCTACTTCCAAGGTATGAATTATGCATACTCACTCGCGTTGAATCGGTTGTTGGTTACTAAAGAAGGAGAAATCTGTTGAATACTGGTGATTGCGTTACAAACCACCGTGCCATCTCCTGATCGACGCTGGAGACCCGATATCAAAGCTTCACTGACTTCACTTGCCGTAATCGTATCTGAATTCCCATCCGTCGACTGCAAAGAAATGAAAATACATTTTGCTCAAATTAATTATTAAAATTATACATATTTGACAAAAGAAGAAATTATGTTTCTTTTCTTTTTATCGGCAGTCATTTCATTGTATATTTCCAATCATTTTTTAAATATTGCGATATACAACCTGTTAATATTTTATATAACTCGTGTTATATTTTGTGTAAAGATGGCCGATCAAAAGGATGAGAAAATTAACATCTGTCCAATAGTTTGAAATTTGGTGATTTGTTGAAATGTAAATATAATTAAAACGCTCTTTGGCCACGATCTACAAAAACCCTTATTTCCCTCACGGTGCCGTCACGGTGAGTCTAAATCAGACGTTTTATGTTTCTTGATACGAACCGCCAAAATGGTTACAACTGCTGTTTTTGACTCGCTGTATGGCCACCGTACGGCAAATCTGACTGCAGCTTACCAATGTTAAATCTAGTGTATCTGTTTCTTGATCCGCTTTGCGGCAGATGATGAATATGACCGTATCGTCTGCAACAGCGTGCATCTGAGGCATCCTTCTGATGTCATCACAAACAGCATCAACTGTCATACCCTAACATACATAAAGAAGAATATATGGTGGTGAATATCATGATGACGAAGATTTGACAGTGATAGTGAATAGGCCTATGATGATGATGATGATGATAATTATGGTGGTGAACGTGACGATAGCGATGATGTGACAGTGATGGTGATGGTGGTGATGATGATATGATGATGATAGTGATGGTGATAATGATTATGATGTTGACGATCAAGATGATGATGAATCATGATAGAAATTGTAATTACATGTACACAATATTCTAAGTAAGCTCCGCGGCCCCTGAGTAACACATTGTTTTAACATTACCGATTATAAACAAACATTTAAAACTGATGTTTAGACATTTGTCTTTGATGAGAAGGTAATTTACATTACAATTAAATCTAATTTGAAAAAAAAATTTGATGAATAAATGTACACAAATTTAGATAAATAACAGGAATGGTCTGTTATTACATTTCACAGTGTTCGGATATTTGTTTTCAAAAAATGAAATCGGTAATTTATTTTATAGAAATCTACTTTCTAGTGAGCTACATTTTATGTAACCTTGTAAGTAGAGAATAAACTTGTGGAGGGGTAATATATGGAGAGTATAAATATATTGTACCACAGGCATGATCCACAAGTCGAATGTCAGCAAGAAACGAATACAAGTTCCAGATAAATCGTTCTCCCCGCCAGATTCACAATTAGTCAGAAGAGTGTTGTCTCGTAGATCGTCAGTCCTTCCCGTCAAGTACCCATATTCTTGTCTGGAATCATCCGAATGTGATTCGGACACAGTCATTTCGCAGACTCCCCATGGATGACAAGGAGGCGTGAAGCACTCGTGTTCCTTTATCGGCCGACAACTGTAACCTAGAGAGCAGCTAAATCCCGGTTGATCGTCGTTGAATGTGTCGTCTGTGAGTGCGAGACAAGAAGATGGACCACACCATACCTGGCGAAAAAGAAGGATAAATTATTACCTACATGTATAATACCAGTTATTTTAAATATTAACTTTATGGTGTCCAATTTAGTCGTTGTTGGAAATTTACATGTATGATATGATTTCTTCTATTTTCCTCTGTTTATACGTTTGTTATTGAAAGAAATTCACCTTCTTCAAGAATGCTTAGACTTTATACTTCAATCATACACCAGACTTTGAATAAAGTTGCATGGTTTGAAATTCAGAGGAGTAAGATTTCGTTTGTTGTAGTTCATTAGGGGATTGGTGAAATTTTGAGCTAAAAACCTGCCCCAATCTTTTCCCGTCATTTGTAAATTAAAAGTACTAAACAAAAACTCACATATCTACAAAACCAACCTTTGAGCAGACAATATGTCCATCATCACAACGACATTGATTGCAGTCTTGTTGCCATGTTTCTTGATGGACACGGAGATGACGACCAGACTGGCACGATCTGGGCATGGCATCATAACCAATGACTACATACGTGTCGTAAGAAAAAGAAAAGAAAAGGAAAGGGAATAATTTATCAGAGAAATGTAGAAATAAAAAGTTTAACAGGAATATATTATTCAGATCTTATTATTTTTATTATTATTAGTCATGGTTAACATTTATTTACACTTGTTGCTTCTTCCTAATAATCACTTACTTTGACTCTTAATATTGCTTTATAAAATTACCCTGAATGTACACTGTTTGGCATTTTCTGTTTGTTGTCAATATTAAGTCGTCTTCAAGTGTATATTGATATTTTAAAATATAATACAGTGGAGAAATGATGGACATCAAACGATAGTTGTGTGAAAAGTGTGATATCTTTCAACTGACCTTCAGAACACGTCGACCCGTTTCTGCCCAGCGGACAGCGACAGGTATAAGATGCCATACCGTCAACACATGCACTACCATAAGCACATGGACTCGAAAGGCATTCATTGATATCTAGGAAACAAGGACAATAATTGGTATAAAGGAAACACTATCAACAAATCTGCAGCTAGCATGCGTTATGACGCAATAATGATTTGAAATAATTAAACAATTTGCTAACTGATTACGAAGTCACAGAGGAACAATATCATTATTTTTCATCTCCAATAGGTGTATAGATGTGATATCATATCACAGTAGATTGTAACTTAAAACAAAAATGGAAGAAACATAATATATGGGTTCGCTATGATAATTAAAGTACAATGAAGTACTAGCTGAAATGATTAATGCCATCATTCAAAAATACAATTCCTTTATATTGTATTGTAGATGTAGTATTGATTTTAATGTGCCTTATCACACCAAACACAAACTGATGAAAACGATAAAAGAAACATTGATTTGCCGTTATACATACTTTTAGCAAAGTCTGTAAATTTGAATTCAAGTTGAATTGGTAATTACCACTGGTAATCATCTTATTTGGACTTCATGCAATAAAATGGCGTGTGGAAGGCTAATGGGTAACAGTTTCTATAGTATTCTAACGACGCGACTTACTTATTCTGCAACTAGGTCCTGCAAAACCCTCAGAGCATTGGCAAAGAAACCAGTTGATGCCATCCACGCACTTGCCTCCATTGAGACAAGGATTTAAGCGACAGTCATCCACGTCTATCATTAAAACAGTGTCAAAACACAATTAAATTAAAGAAATTTGTCAGATTTATCCACACACTTTCCTGTATTTGTGACAAGGGTTTAAGCGACAGTCATCCACGCTATCACTAAAACAGTGTCAAAAACACAATTATATTAAAGAAACTAGTTAGATTTATCCACACAATTTCTTACATTGAGACAAGGGTTTAAGCGACAGTCATCTACGTCTTTAAATAAAATAGTGTAAAAACACAATAACATTAAAGAAATTAGTCAGATATAATATGCACGCAATTTTTTTAATGGGGCAAGGGTTTAAGCGACACTCTTCTTCTTCTTCTTCGTGATAAGCCCACATCCTTCACTCGAACTGAAGATTATTGTAGGCTGTGTGCTGCTGTGCAGGTCAGGTGCTCAAGATTGCAGTTAAAAAGATCGAGCCATTTAAACGTATATTGAGGTGAATTGTTGTGGCTTCCATGTATAGTAAATAATACACATGATGCTTCTGCTAATGCTGCCAGCCTCACCGCCAGATGGTGGGCGAAGGCTTCTTGAACTGAGGAGCATTAATGTGTCGGGTGGAAGCGACATTCCAGTGTTCCTTACTAGTCGTGGGAAAATGAGTGAAGGTGGTAATACGGTGCCGGCTAATACGGTACTCTGGTATCACTTTGTGAGTGTATATGCCGAGATGTTCTGTGAGTTGGGGTTGAATGTAGGGTGCTGTGTGTCGAAGTTGAATCAAGTTTGTGGTGCATGCTTATAGAAAGGACTAGTCGCAGGAGCTCTCGTCTCTGTTCAAAAGTGAAGCGCACTGAAGTTGTTTCAGCATATCGCTCACACTGGAGGTGTTATGGTAGCGTCTGCAGACAAATCTTGCTGCGCGTCTTTGTGTACCATTTCCAGCTTGTAGATGTTCTGGCAGTATACGGGTCCCAAACAGGAACAGCATATTCGACAAGGTGGGCGTACCAGAGCAAGTAAGCTAAGGTCTTAAGTTTGGGGGAGCTGACTTGAAGATTCCTACCTGAGAAAGGCAAGGATTTTGCGCCTTGGAGCAGACATCATCTACATGTACATTCCACCTTAGATCACACGAGTAACATGACACCATAGTACTTGGGAGAAGTACATATCTTGAGGATTATTACCATGTCGAGTATAACTGATGTCCACTTAGTGTCTGCCGTCTGTGTAACCCTCAGGAACTTGACATTTTTCGGCATTGAATTCCATAGCCATTTATTTCCCCAGTCAGCGAATCTTGTTTAGGTCCGTCTGCGACGATGTGCATTCGTTAATGTTGTTGACAGTCATGAGTAAATAAGGTGTTCATCTGCAAACAGTCGACTTGGCGAAGTAAGGTCATCGGGTAAATCATTAATGAAAATAGAATAAACAGGTTCCCAAAGAAGAACCTTGTGGGACCTGATTTGACGAGGCTCGTGTTAGAAGAAGATCCTTCCAAGACGACTGTTTGAGTTGGCGATTTGAGCAGGAAGCAGCTGGTTGAGTCCATCTGATGGTAGGACCTCGGATACCATAGAAGTTAAGTTTTTTGACGAGACGTTTGTGCCCAACCTTGTCAAATGCCTTGGCCATGTCTAGGACGACGACATCAGTTTGCTCTCTTTCTTGCATGCTGTTGTGGAGATCACTAATGAAGCCAATTAACTGTGTTTCACAGGATCTACCAGATCTAAATCCATACTGTAGAGGGTATAGGAGGTTGTTGGTGGAAGCATGCCTCATGATACTGGCTGGTAATGATGTGTTCCAATCAGCGTTACAGCAAGTGGAAGATCAATGAAATGGGTCTGCGTAGTTCCAGGTATTCTGTTTTGTTCCCTTCCTTAGAATACGCGGAAGGCTACGATTTCTTGTAACCGAGTCATCTGGGCCTAACCTGACTTGTGCTGTATGACTGGTTTGAAAAGATAGATGGTTAGATAGGGGCAATCATCAGGAGCCAAGAGTTTTCAGGAGTCCTTGGGGTAACACCAATCTGGTCCCGGAGCTTTATGGATCTTTAGGGTTATCCAGAAGCTTGAATATCCTGGATGTGTGAGTGTCACATCAGGCATGTCCAGGTGGGGTGAGAAGTTTGGAAGGAGGCCTTCAGGTAGATTCTGTGCTCATGAGTGAAAACAGATTCAAACTGCTCATGATCAATTTGTTGGCGATCTCAGAAATGTCTGTAATGACTAGGCCTCTGATTTTAGTTGTACAATAGATGAAGAGTCAGTCCTGTTATGCTTGATAAACGACAAAAGCGCTTCATCCCCTGGTATTCGTTTTGTTCATCTGGTGTGATCAGTTTCTTGTGTAGGACCAGAAATAGCCTTCCTCGATGTCTGCTGGATACTCTTCTTGACATCCCTTGTTTCTGATTAAAGCTGTTACTTATTTCTTGATTGTTTCTTATCAGCTGACGTTTTTGCTTAGCCAATCTACCCCGTCTCTTTGTGGAGAGACTTGAGCTGTGGTGTAAACCAGGGTAAGGTTGGAACCTTTCCTTGATCGTCTTGTGAGGTATAAATTCGTCTGCACCCTTTTTAAGACCTTCTGAGAAAAGAAGCCACATGTCATTTACAGATAAGAGAATCCTCTTGGAGATGATTTTCTTTCCAACCGAACTCCATATGGTTACTGAACTGTTCCCATTTGGCCTTATGGTACTGTGGAATTTGTCTCTTTGAACGGTTCTTGCTTGCTCTGGGCACTCTGGTGTTCAAGTTGACTAGTGGGCAATCATGGTCAGAGATGCCAGGGATTACTGTAACCTCACTGACAAGGGTTGGTTGTTTACCAAGACAAGATCAAGAATATTGTTGTTTCTTGTTGGCTCATCGATGAGTTGAGTCATACCTTGTCGTCAAGCAAGTCACCAACTGGTAGTGCAGAGATGGATAATGCAATTGTGACGCTTTTGATGTCCCACTTCAACACGGAGGAAGTTAAAGTCACCAGCAAGAAGAACGGTCTGATCAGGGCGAAAACGTGAAAGAGACAGATCAAGTTCAGCCAGGCTATCAGCATCTCTTCATTGGGCGATAGTATGCTCCAATGAAGAGGGTTTTGCAAGAAGCAAGTTTCAGACTACACCAGAGCAGTTCACAATTTGTTTCAAAAGTTTCTTCTCTTACTAGAATAAGGTCATTTTTGGCTGCTACAAACACTCCTCCGCCGGGGGTATCTCCTCCACGGTCCCGACGCAGGACACTGTAATCATCAGTAGGAAAGCACTCATTATTTGTGTGCTGAGCAGTGAGCCAAGACTCGGTTCCTATGATAATATCTGGTTTATGCTGGTCTACCAGACATATAAAGGATTCCTTCTTGGCAGGCAAGCTTTGACAGTTGATGTTAAGTACCTTTAAGGATTGCCGATAGCATTTCTTTTTCTTCATCTTTTTTCTTGGGTCCTTTGGTTGTGGTGAGAAGGCATAACGAGGATTTCCAAAAGATGGCTCAGACAGATGAGGATGAGGGAGGTTCCTTTGGTCATTGGTGTTCTAAAGGAGCGGTCCAAAGAAATTGCTGGTTTCAACTTCATCCTGAAACAAGTTTGGACTGATATTTAAAAGCCAACAGTGGTTGCACAGCCAAACAGCAGAACTGTTTCCTAGAACTCATCTTCGTCTATCATAAAAACAGTATCAAAAACACAATTAAATCAAAGATTTTTTTTTTTTTTTTTTTTTTTTTTAAAGATATATCTACACACTTTCCTCCATTGGGCTAGGGTGCTATACGACAGTCATCTACGTTCATTATTTAAACAGTGTCAAAAACACAATAAAATTTGAAATAGTCAGATTTTTCAACACGCTTCCCTCCATTAGGACAGGGGTTAAGCGACATACATCGCCCTGACGCCTATAATTATCTATCGATAATTAGTCCGATATTGAAAAGAATAAAGAGGGAAGTCATTTACACACCCTGACACCCACCTCCATTGTGGCAATGGTTTCATTGCCAGTCGTATAGTCCATAATAGAAACGATGTCAAAGACACAATCAAATTAAAAATAATGATAATAATGATAAGAAACGCGTTTGAGGAATACACACACTTTTCTCCAGTTCGACAAGGCGATCATTTCAGTTAAGGTCATCCACATTCTACCCTCCATTGTGACAGGGTTTTATGCTATACATATCCACATCTACTATTATGCCATTACTTAAGACCCAATAACATTGGAGACAATGACATGAAACTGCTGTATTGGAATTCATCATCACGCTTTTCTCCATTGGGACAGATGGAGAAAATGTCCATGTTTGTGCTCCACGTCTACATTACGTTAATTCTACACTGTCCGTCATAAATGTGGAATATTTTTTTGCCGCTATAGCGACATGATTTTGCTCTGACTTTATTTTCTTGAATATGTTTGTCCCTGCTTTTACTTTTTTGGACCTGGTATATCTTGGACTTTCTCCAAACGCTTCACGCTGGCCAGCTTTTTCCAAAGAAGTTTTGTCACCCCGTTGATGCCATTTTTGTTATTTTTTCTCGATTTTGGGGCCCCCTTTTTGTTCAGGGCCGGCTGATCAGCCCCGTATCGTGGGTCGGCTACCAAGGAAATGCGACTTGAGGTTGTATTGTTTATATATTGTTCTTCAAAGTTAAATCTATATTTCTTGGGAAGAGGCTTTAGGTCTCCTTGGTCTAGGAGGGGTTGAAAATAAAAAACAGAGATTGGTGAAAATTCGGAATATTTATTCCATCTTTTATGCTGAAAACAAAAGAAATGAAAAAACCACCTTTAACCCTTAAATATCATCATTTTCCCCTTAATTAAATTTGTTTAGCCTTGATGACAAGGCTGTAAATAGTCATTATTGATAATATTTTATTTTGATTTGTGTTGTGTTGAGATTTTACAATACAAATTGGGGATAGAAAATTTCCATGGTGTAAAAATGAATAAAATGAATGTTGAACCAATCAAAAAAATATTTTGACCCCTCCCTAGACAAAAGGGTCGAGCCTGTAACCATAAATCTAGAATTAATTCAAGAACAAAAAGATCTCCACCTCAGACGTGTTTCCTTGAGGTAGCACTGAGGGGGCCTTGGTGGGTCACGTGAACAAAAAGGGCCCAAAAATAAGAAAAAATGACGAAAATGGCCATTCTTCTGGGGTGGTGACAAACTTTTTTGAAGAAAAATCCCGGGAAGGGGTTGAGGGAACGTCCAGAATATACCCAGGATCCCAGAAAGTGAAAGCGGTGAGGGACAACAACTTTCAGAAATTAATAACGGAGCAACATAATGTCGATTGAGCCAGAAAAGAATATTCCACCTTTATGACGAACAGTGTAGTAAGACACAGTAAGCATTGAATAGAATGACAAGATACTAGTCAGATTCATCCTCACACTTTACTTCATTGGGAGAGGGATTCATGCATCAAGTCTATTATTAGGCCATTGTTATAAAGACACATAAACATTGAAGAGAGTGACGAGAAACTAGTTGAATCCATCCACACTCTTATTATGACGGGGGTTTATGTGACACACGTGACGTATCCACGTCTACTATTATGCTATTGCTATAAAGTTATATTGAAGAGAATGCCACAAAGCTAGTTAAGTTCATCCACACTCTTTCCTTCATTGGGACAGGGATTTATGCAACAGTCATCCACGGTGACTAAACGTATGGCATTTGAAAAGATATTTATAATAAAGAGAAAAATAAGAAACTAGATTATAATTTATCATCCACGAACCTCCCTGCATGGTTTCAAAGGTTAAAGATGACAATTATCCACATCTTAGTAATATTATATTAAAGAAACAATGGAGCAAAGTGACAAGCGGATACGGTTTTAGTTATATGACAAGACACAAATATAATAATAATAATGTTAATAATATGATATCGACATCGTGCAGAAGAAACTCATCAAAGTGAATTACTACTTACTACTAAGATGGGACTACTTACTCTTCTCACAATTGACACCTTCAAATCCATCTTTGCAGATACATGTGAAAGACTCTCCACTCGGTATACATGTCGCTCCATTATCACATGGATTACTTGCACATCTGTCCTGGATAGCTGTAAAAATCACACCAAAACAAAAAATATCATAGCTTGTAATTGTTATGTTCCCAAGCTGAGCTTAGTACTTTTTAGCCTAATGATATCACCTGCGTATAGTACTTAATGGGTAGAGTCTAATTCAGATTCTGATTCAGATTCAGATTCCAATTCCGTCTAAAATCATAAATATATCACCATTTAAATATAAACAATCGTAAAAATACAATAAAACTGATCATTGAGAGAAAAGACTCGAGAAGAAGATTGAGTGTTCAAGCAAGAAATCGGTGTTTACTCATTAGAGTTTTTACTGGTGTAGCCCTCTGCATTGGAGTACCAATATTTTTTTTTTAATACAGACAGATCATGCCATATGAAAATGAAATAATATTTGTTTCGGTTTTTCAATTTGAAAAAAAAAACACAAAAAACTTTGCTTTGGTGATAAAAATGCTTATAGACGCCCTCACATTGGTAGGCCTACTTGGATGACAAAATAAACACATTTTTGAAGAAGTTAAAAAAATGTAACCCTTTTCCCCCTAAAAGTGGGCTACTTGAATACCATTTTAATTTCCCCTTACCTATCTGACATGACATTCCGTCCCAGTCGGGTGGGCATAGACACGTGAAGGATTGTCCAGCATCCATGCAGACTCCACCGTTACGACATGTATTCGATTCACAGTGGCTATCAACTGTAAAATAAGAGCATGTATTACAAATAAATCAGAAGAAAATTTTGAAACCACGGGGATGTAAAACTGCAACATATAAAGATATGTCCAGGGATACCCCAAGGCCAATTCTGGTCTATGAAATAGACACGATTAATCTGCGATTAACGCATTCCGGCAAGATTTCAATCCTCTTCATTCTGACTAACTGATACTGAGGATAAGAAGGCAAGATATGTGAGGAAGCTCCAAGTATTTTTTATTTATACATCCGTCTGTGATCAGCTGGAGTAACAGCAATCAGTTATATGACACGAACATACAAGATTCAAGATTCAATCTTATTTCCGCTTATAAACATAAAGATATAAACATTCATTATTAACACATCCAATAATACATTTAAATATAATATAAACAAGCTTGTTCAGTATGAAATAAAACGTATTTTAAACAACACAAAGGATTATGAGAGAGCAAGAACTGAGCAGTAAAAGAAAAAAAATGACGTGTGTTGAATAAATTTTGAATGCACTGGTGCGGTTAACCTCATTTGGGATTTACTTGGTCTTTGCAAAAGATGACCTCACCCACAAGATGATATCTATTTTTGAAATGAGTACATTGTGGGTAAATCTACATAGATATGACACTGATGGGGCAGGTCAACAGTCAGAATTAAGAACTACTTACGTGAATTACAAGTTCTGCCTTTCCACTGTCGAGGGCACAAGCATGTGAAATCAGCATGAAGATCGACACATGTTCCGTTGTTTCTACACGGTGACACAGCGCATTCATCAGACCCTATACAAGGTACGTATAATTACTGGAATATCTAACTCGGGCTGAACCGACAACAGAAACATGTATTCACGACTCACACTTATGAAGGCAAAATAAAGATAACTTTACTTAAAGCATCACAAAGATGAATGCATGTTTAGGTTTATCGCATGACTGTGTTGTGCTATCCATACTTATAATATATTTTCATTAATCTTACGCTTTACACTCACGATGGGTAAGAATGGTCTAATTCTGGTCCATTGGAGCCATGCGTGATTGAGTATGGTCCCAATGGACCAGAAATAACCCCTTTCTGACCCATTTTTTGAGTAGAATGTACTTGTGTACTGTTTTAATATGAAACACTGCTCAAGATTTATTTACAAGTAGTCTTTATATCATAGTCTTTATATAGAGGTCTGCCCTACATTGGCAAAAGGAAGCACCTGACAAAAGTGACATTTCCTGTAAATGAGCAAAATGCCTACGTCATTTACACTGATATCAATGTAATCTCCTAATGTCTTACCTTAAATATTTCAAAGATGGATAAACTTTGAGACATGAAATTTGGACTGCAAAAAAGATGGCACCACATAAAATATCAGAACATTAAAAACTCAAATTTGGTTAGTATGTCAGTTCCTTCCTTTTGCCAAAGTAGGGCAGAAGTGTAAGTGTACTTTCCAAACAGGTAATCGCAGTACTGGGCTATCTTTTAGAGCATGCTACATTCACTGCACATAAACTCACCAATATGACAGAACATTCCCTCCCATCCCAGTGAACAGACACACTGGATTGATAATATATTGTTGATACAAGTGCCTCCATTCTGACAGGGATCGCTTTGGCAGTAGTCAATTCCTTTGAGAGGAAGAAAAACAAAATTGTGCTAACTGATAAAATTACAATGTCTAAATGCCCATATTTTGTCTTGTACATGGTGTTAAAAGAACGAGGAAAAGATGAGATTCAAATTATGGATTATAGTGTTTTATCATTTGCTTGCACTCACAGAGAAAAACGGGTCCCCCTACTTAAAAACGACTAATACGGAGGCTGTCATCAACTGACAGGCAACCCAGCTTTCATGCATCCGAATGAGGAGAAGGTAAAAAGATATTATTGCCCAAACCAATTGAAATTCCATCTTACTTTCATGACAGTACAAGCCGGTATATCCCGCGTCACAGATACAAGAGAAACCTCCATCATTGTCAAGACTGATACAAGCACCATGGGCACCACATACATGGGATGGCTGCTCGATCGGTCCACCAGTGCTCGTCGCCCCTGCCGTCACGGTGCAACTATCTATCACTTTGAGGGTAAAATAAATTAAGAAGACAGTTTTATTGATTGGTTTGAAATAGCTAATAAACCAAAAAATATAATGTAAAATGTTTCAGATTAACCTTCATGCATCACCGAAAAAAAACCAATACAGAGATGAAGGGGGAAAATCATATTCGTTTAAAACGTTAGATCCGATCGTTGTTGCGAGTATAAGCCATTTATGCTAAAATTGACAATTTCAGTTATTTCGGCACTATTTATTAACAACTGAAATACATATTTGATAAGGAAATGATTTATTTCAGAGTCTCATACCTTGGCAGAGAGAATCTCGACAAATATTCTTTGGTTCTGAGCAGTTCTTTCCTTGGTGACTTTCTGGACATGCGCAGAAGTAATCTCCAAAAAGATTAAAACATTTTGCTCCCTGCTCACATGGGTTTGGGTTGCAAAGGTCCACTTCATACTGAAATGTTTAAGACAAAAACAGAATTAATCAAATATGTTTTATACCTTTTATGAGTGTTTTATAATGAGTAAATCCTTCCAAATACGGCACTAGCACATTTTTCATCATAAGTTACAAGCCTGATATCCCTATTTGTGTGTTTGAGGTTATCAACATTTGATCAACATCATGCTACAAAGTATTGCATATGGCATTGTATTCAATAGAACCACATTGCTTCTTTCTCATGATAATATAAATACATGCATTCGAGAATAAACCCGCCTTATAATTTTGTCAGCGGGTATGACACAGTTTTGTACTATGGAGCCATTATTTGTTTGCATTGAATAATTGGGATTGTACACTATTGTGGTGGTAACATTTATTTTTGCACGTGCTGTTTATGAAGCGTACCACACTGTATAATTAAAATGAGTATGATAGAGAATATTTAACCTCTTATATAGTGTAGGAGAGTCGAAAAAAGTTCAGGGGCCATAATGGAAAAAAAAAAGTGCATCATTCATTATTTTGTCAAATTCTCAAATTATATTTCTAAATTTGAAAAGTTCAATAAAATCATTGAATTCACAAGAGCCCGTTGTAAATAATAGAAAATTCATCGACCGATTACACTTTTCTCACCACCTACAATCTTTAACGTCCATATAGATGAGTTAAAAAGAGAGGAAAAAGTGGGCTACCAACCTGGCAGCGTGCTCCTGAAAACCCGACCTTGCATTCACACTGATAGCCATTGATTTTATCCATGCACTTCCCTCCATGCATACAGGGATTGCTGCTACATTCATCCACGTCAGTCTCGCATTCAATGCCGGTAAAACCAGGTCGGCACACGCAAATGAAGGAGTTGATCAGATCCTGTTATTACAAATAAAAATATACATACTTATATGAATAGATATCATTTAATTTTACTGTATAGCTTAATTTTCTACTGCGTTTTGTATATATTTCCCTCTATCTATTATATTTCTTATAATGTATCAAAGCTTCTCATAATTAACTTTTTAATCAACGATTAAGAGATTGAAAGTTATTGCATATACTAAAATTAATAATACATTTGGTAAATACAGCCAATGTTAAAACATAATCTTCAATATTGGCTCCGTCCAATACATCAAAATGATACATAGGCGGTGATGCCTGGGAACCGGTAGGCACGTCTTCCCCAGAAATTTGGACTTTTGTACAGTAACGAACGTGAGAGCCTCGTCTCCTCCCCCGCCCCCCCCCCCCCCAAGAAATCGCCACTCTTGATATCATGACAGATAAAATATGATTATAGATTTTCAAGCTGCTAATTGTCATTTCGTACTATATCTTACATAATATTAGAATTTAGATTTTATCAAGGAAATCGCAAAGTAAAACGGACAAAGGAGAAAATACCTCAAATATCCCAAAAGGTAAAAATATCATCGTCAATGGACTTGATAACTGAAATGACTCACCATACATGTTGCACCGTTCAAACATTGCCCTATACAGTCATTTGCATCTGTAATGATTTAATTTCAATGTTAGAATATATTTTTTACATTTCTTACAAGGCTATAAACCTGGATTATGAATCTTAAGTAGAAAAAAAGGCAAAGATATACGAACAGTTTAGAAACAAATTACATGTAGAAATAAATATGAAATCGTTAGGACTATAATAGTAATTTGTTGCGATGTACATAATTATTATGTTATCATCAAAACTTCTTCATGATAATTTTTTTTTTTTCAATTTAAAAAGACAAAACAACCTTTAGTGTTTACTTTCCCTTGTGAAAAATTACCTCCGAGGGATGCAAATTATGCGATCTTAACGTACATGCCCATATTTTTTCTTCATTTTAAAGTAAAGTTACAGTAGCATATTCAGCAAATACTATCTCTACCTTTGCCGAGACATTAATATAATATTTGTCACACGAGGCCCAGGTGAGGTAATTGGGTATCTGGTAGGAATAAATTCTTTGAATACTCATCAACCTGATCATAGACTTAAGCCGAGGTTTACAACATAATACGGTAAACTGTGAGATCCTTTTTTATATAATTTCTGAAATATACAAGTTTTACTCACTGACATCGCAATTTCTGCCTGTCCATCCGGGCTGACAGTCACATAGGTAATCGCCAAATCGATTTCTACATCGGAAAGCATGTACACAGGGTTGTCCCGTGCATTCGTTAGAGTCTGAAAATGAGACAAGTTTTGTGAACAATTTCAAATTTCAAAGTAATTCATCAAATGCTATATTCCAACATTGATTATATTAATATGCGTTTAGAACAAAAAAGGGAATATATATAGACATTTGCTTGAAAAACCAATAGTTGACTGATTAGTTGTTTGTATCACTTAAATGCAAAAAAAAAAAATTGTAGGTGAACAAGGAATTATACCGGTTTTGGTCATATGTGAGAACTTCGTAATGGTATTGTGTTTTTTTTTCTTCGTTTCGAGCTCATGACGAGACGACTGATCTACGAAATACGTTAATAAATTAATTATGCTTCAAAGTTGCAAATATATTCTCTTATATTGTTGAATTGTAAAAATGGGAAACAAAAATTGGCTTGGCTATACATATTAATTCTGTTTCTAAAACCCGGACCCTGTTGCTTGAAACGTTTATGTAATTATGTAAGTCGTAAATCAAGTTATAAATCCTAGAATCATGACATAAATCCGTTGCTAGAAACTCTATGTCGGAAATCATGTGATAAAAGCATGACATAATTCCCCTATCGTGACATAATTATATCAAGATACATAGAAAGTTTCTAGCAACAGGACCCTGGTTTTATTTACCCCCCCCCCTCCCCCACGAAGATCTGAAAACGTTTTAAATTATCAAGATATATCATATTTGTCAGATCTTATTGTTTGTAAAAAGTTTGGATAAATTAGATGGAAAAACACATGAGCATACAACACAAATAATGATAAAAACTATCAAATAGCAAACCATTTTCTGAGTATCTGGTGCTTGAGAACAAAAATCCTTACCAAATTGGCATTCAGGTCCCTGCCATTGAGTTGTGCAATGACATTTATATCCATCTACCAGGTCCAAACATGAACCACCGTTTAAACAGGGGGAGTGAAAACAGTCGTCTATATCTGTAATATGAAAAATAATAAACCACCAAGAGAAAATTGGTTCAAATCCAACTTTAGAGCACATGTGATGTTTGTTGCTATTACTTATCGCTCATTTAAGGTAATAATTATGATATTATGTATTTCTTGCAGAAACGATGGAGACAAATATATACGGTGTTCAATTAATGGGCATAGAGGGGGCGGTCAAACGGGGTCTTCCCACGAGTCCTCGGTCCCACGAGTCCTACGTCCCACGAGACCTCGGTCCCACGAGTCCTACGTCCCACGAGGCCGA
>CALNVZ010000174.1:56379582-56519842 GCA_940671915.1 Paracentrotus lividus
TATATTTTCCCACGAGTCTACGTCCCACGAGACCTACGTCCCACGAGTCCTACGTCCCACGAGGCCGAGTATTTTTCCCACGAGTCCTACGTCCCAGAGTCCTACGTCCCACGAGACCTACGTCCCACGAGTCCTACGTCCCACGAGACCTACGTCCCACGAGTCCTACGTCCCACGAGGCCGAGTATTTTTTCCCACGAGTCCTACGTCCCAGTCGAGTCCTACGTCCGCCACGAGACCTACGTCCCACGAGTCCTACGTCCCACGAGTCCATCGGCCCACGAGGCCGATTTTCTCATATCGCATACTTTAATCATTATGATGTTTGGCTGCGTCAAAAATTGACTAAATTTATGATGGAAATGTCTCAAATTGTACTAATTCATGATCTTGTAAGTTTTGATTAGTACAACGGGCATTGGGTTGCTGCAGGTTTTGTAAATCGGGGAAATATTATGATTTATACTTGAGTAGCATCATGCTATTCTGAGGGGGGTCCACGGGGCACTGGCCCCGGATAGGGGAAAAGGGGCGCCACAAAGATGAAAGGAAATAGAGAAGAGAAGAGAGAGAGAGAGAGAGAGAAGGAAGGAAAGGGGAGAAAGGGGGGGAGTAAGAAGACAAAGAGGAAAAGGAAAAAAAGACAAAGAACCAAAAAAAAGGGGGGAAGGAAAGAAGAGCCGGAGAGAGAGAGAGAGGAATAATAATGATTTAAAAAATAAATAAAAAATTATACGTGGCGCAAAATTGACGTATATTTAGGGGTTCAAAATTAAACGCTGTTAGGGCGCCAATTTAATCCAAAATCCTGGGCATCAAAATTAACCTTAATAAGAGGTACCAGAAACTGAGGGGGTGCCAAATTGATTTTAAATTTAGGGGTACCACATCGACTGTATGTAGGGGCGCTAAATCGATCTTCAACATAGGGCACTAAACTGATCTAAACTTAGGGCAACAAATTGATCTTAATTTGGGGGGGGGGTATTGGTTTGAACAGACGTGTATCAATCAGATATGATTATTTACGTCTGGGACCGACCTTTAACGTCACTATCCGAGAGACGTGACTGGTTTCGAAAGCGGTCCACTCCATGTCAATTTGTAGGCTGATCATAGAGCACATGAGGGGGTACTTGATGGGGGCGGCGGTAATTTAATTGATTTTTGAATGGGCAGGGGAGGCGGGGGGGGGTTAAGAGAAACCCCATGAGCAGTGTGTTTCTGAGTAGGGTTGGAATATCATGTTTATTATGAACAAAAAATTGGGCGTTTAAAATCTGAAACAAGGTGAGTGAGTTTTCTGATTTTTATTGGATAAGTTTTCAAAACCCCTCCCTCCCGACGGCCCAAGATTATAACAAAATTGGGATGTGTTAAGGTTTCACATACGCAAGGCGTCACTGCAATGTTGCAGTTTAAAACAAATGATAGAATTTACATACAATAGATACGGGAGGGCTTGAAGTGCCCGCCCTCGTAAAAATAGAAAGCCTCCGCGGCCCCGCCCCCCCCCCGACGACAAAAAAATAAAAATAAATAAAAATCGGTTGGGTAGGCCTTTTTCCATCCGCAATGAAATGTTTTATTGAATTTTCTTCTTGAACTTATTAGGTTGTTGTGTTTTGGTGTCAGACAGTCATAAGTCCAGGGGAAAGGGGCCGCCCCTGATAACAAAAAAAAAAAAACAATGAAAAAGTGCCCTAGAATGGGTATACCACCGACCCCACATGTAACCAGCATGTAACCAATATTTTTAGTAGGGTACACGCATGTTTGATGAAAAGGAATACATTAGAAAGTGCCATACATTATTGTGCTTCACTTTTATTTCTGTTTAACCAACTGTTGATGTTCATACCTTTGTTTTCAAGGAGCAATGCCATATCTTATTGGCAACGAGTCTAGACTAGTTCGCGATTTGAGTCTCGAGAGTCGTGGAGATGTCTCCTGAGTCTCCGGAGAGGTGCGGGATATTGGATTTAAAAGTCTTTCCAGTTGCGAGCTGCAAGCAACCTGACATCGCCGATTACCTTTTGTCTACTAATATACACAAAATCGGTCGCAACTAGTTCGCGACCCCAGTCTCTGTATGTAGGCTTGCAGATGTCGCCGTGCATCTTCTGGTCTCCAGGGAATCGCCCCCCAAAATCAAAACTCTCTGGCATTTTTTCAAAGTCTTTTAATTGATTTTGGGGGCAGATTTGAGGGGTTGTGCAGAGAACTTTTACTGTGCAAAACTATCAAAGCGAGGCGCGGACCTCCGTCTTCGGCAGGAGTATAATTTACAAAAATTATATTCCTGATGAAGACGCAGGTCCGTCGAAAATTTGACATGAAATGAATACAGAACTTGGCGTAAATGCATTATCCCGACTATTTGCTTTTTGTTTGATGACCGCCAAAATGTGAAACTCTATGTTGCTTAAAGAGATAATATAAATAATTAATCTGGATTTTAATAATGAAAATAATAATAATAAATAAATAAAAATAATAACAATAATAAGCGCGAGCGAAAAATTGTTAGAGTTCCGTGGACATGATGGAAGAAACACGAGTGTGGAAAGCCCATTTCAGCTTTTAAAAAAATACATATCACCCGCGTAATTCGGGAAGGGGGTGATTGTACATGCCATCCCCCATCTTTTTAATTGAGGTGCACCCCCCCCCCGGTGTCTACGCCCCTGTTCGGGATTCATGAATTATGATCTCTCAATTTCGAGATTAGATTTAAATGTAAATCATTTGATAAATATGTAATTAGGATTTCTCAAGGATGTAAATCTTAATTTTCATGTAAAACCAAAGAACTACATTCATTAAAAATATATCCGCAACTAATGGTGGAAGCTAATTTCGCGGAGATGGATTTGAGACGGAATTGGGACTACTTTTAGACTTGTTAGACGAGTTGTGAGACGGTTTTGAAACTTGTCGCGGAGACGTCGCCGATACTCTTTTTCCGTCGCGGAGAAGCCTCCTATAATTTTTTTTATTTATTTATTTTTTAATTGTCGCGGCGACGTCTCTGCACGCGAGAGGCGGATCCGGGGGTGGGGTGGGGGGGGGGGACGCGCCCCTATAATTTGAAAACCCACTCATTGACCGTACATTTTAAACCGAAAATTTTGGAGCCCCCCCCCCCTCCCTCCAGTAATCCTGGACCATCACTACTGAGAGGATTAGGGACGTCTTTAGAGCATAGTCCCAAATCAGTCTCAAACCCGCCTCCGCGAAATGAGATGCCACCATTATTCGCATGCTAGTGCCTATGGTATTAACCACAACTAAATTAATTCATGTTGTATAATTCAGCTTACAAAATGTTTCATTGATGTTGAAAACATTCTGATAAAAGAAAATACGATATGAGAAAAATCGGCCTCGTGGGACGTAGGACTCGTGGGAAAATACTCGGCCTCGTGGGACGTAGGTCTCGTGGACGTAGGACTCGTGGACCGAGGCCTCGTGGGACCGAGGACTCGTGGGACGTAGGACTCGTGGGAAAATACTCAGCCTCGTGGGACGTAGGACTCGTGGACGTAGGTCTCGTGGGACGTAGGACTCGTGGACGTAGGTCTCGTGGGACGTAGGACTCGTGGGACGTAGGACTCGTGGAAAAAAACTCGGCCTCGTGGGACGTAGGACTCCGTGGGACGTAGGACTCGTGGGACCGTAGGACTCGTGGGAAAATATTCGGCCTCGTGGGACGTAGGACTCGTGGGACCGAGGACTCGTGGACCCTCCCCGGTCAAACATCCATTTGAACCTGGAAAGGAATGAGGGAAAAGTTTGAGGTCGTCAGGACCCCCTGGTGTAAAAAATCTGGATGGGCACATTGACAAAATAAAGGATATAACAAAATGATACTACTGAAACAAAATAAAATATTCCAACTATGGCAACCATTGTATTTTGAAATTTTCCTCTCCTTTTACCCCCCCCCCCTCCCACACAAAAAAAATTTAAAAAATAAAAAATCACTCCTTACTTACTCGTATCGCATGTTGTTCCCGTCCATCCCGATGAGCAGGAGCAAACGAACTCGAGATCGACCTCCATGCACTGACCGTCGTTCAAGCACGGATTCGAGTAACACACTCCCCGTGCTATGTCATCAATTATTTTAAAAAAAGAAGAAAACTTTATCAAACTAATGGTCAAATTATCGTCAGTAGATGATTATGACGTATGTATACCAAATATTCCTGTACTTAAAACAATCTTTAAATCGCCAGAATTTAATTTTTCCCTTAACCCTCTTTGTGCTTTGTAGCCATATGGCTACATAATTATCATGTGGCCATATGGCTACAAAGCACAAAGAGGGTTAAAATACTTCAAAATAACTTTTTTTTTTCAAAGTCTGTAATTTTATTGGTTATTTTGGCAATGAAATATGATACTGCTCAATTTATGGTCGATGTTTTATTTTTTTCCACTTCACTTTATAACAAGTATCTTTTATCTATGACGCATTCTTATGGTTTACATTTTGTAAATAATTTTTTTTAAATAGAAAAATTAATCAATAAAACTCATTTCCATACTTAATTCACAGTCTGGTCCTTCGAATCCCTCTTGGCATCTGCATGCATACTCATTTGGACGGATATTGATACAAATACCATCGTTTTGGCACGGGGTATGGCTACCACAAAAGTCCAAATCTATATGACACAGAATTAAAATAAAGGTTATTATTACAACTGTAAAATAGTGTTCGTTCTACATGTATATACATTACGCACCTTTGTACAATATCTTAATTTATATTAAAGTCTGTATGAAAAATAGTCACATCATTAAAAAAAAACATATTGTGAATTGGCTATATACATAATATCCAATACATTCAGTCACATTTCATCAACACAGTGACTAAAATACCAATAATGACTATCTCCGGACAATGTTCCATTGATCAATCCCTTTAAGTGAACCTATATCGTGTCAGCTGTATTTTCTCAATCAATATTACCCGGGTTAATTACCTAGAAGAGGCGTATACAGTGAACCCATTATGCGATCATTGATATTTGTTTCCTAGCTGACTTCTTTAGGTTGATAACAGGCAACTTCTCCGAATAGAGAAAGTATATTTTCTTTGAAAATATTATTGTTATGGCTTCTAGTAAAATCGGTTCCATATACAAATATTTTATTTATATGAATTAAAGGAAAAAATGTTGTTCTAGGTACTGTTGTTTCTAGGCTATATTGGACCTGATTTTTAAGGACAGGTTTCTTTTTCTCAATATTTAGGCCTTTGCATGATATTTTATAATTTTTGAAGACAAATTTCTAATTAGTTCAGTTGGTGGGAACAATCCATATTTTTGCTATCAATTGAAATGCTCCCATATCATCTTATCCCATTCTATGATTTGGAGACTAATACGTCACAAGTTCAAAGGTCAGGGAGACAAACGACTAAATAATTAATGCAAATGGAGTTTCACTAACCTTGGTCACACAATAGCCCGCCCCATTTATACTCGCAATTGCACTGCCAAGGCGACACACAACCACCATGTTCACATCCAGGGTATGGCATGCATTGATCGCACAATTCACCTTGCCAACCATGACGGCACCTAGATCACGTGATCAATAATGATTAACCAATCACGCATCGTGTTATAATAATCATTCAATAGCGTGCGTGTAATGTGCTTTAGTATAAAGTTATCAATTAATTATCAATTTTATATTGTAACTCTATAGTGATATTACACTAAAAAGAAATGGTCGTATTGCTGAACTTTCACTTGTTTTTTTGTGTTTGTTTGTTTGTTTGTTTGTTGTTGTTTTTTTTTTAATCATTGCAGGTCGACATGCAAACCTGCAACTTATTCTAAATATCGGAAATTAATTCATTTTCAAATCATCTGAACAGTTTAAATAAACATTAGGCCGAATACCTTAAACTCATGATTAGTTTAAAATCAGCTTTAGGTAGCATAATCACTCAGTCGAAAGAGGTCTATAAAGTTCATTCTCATATTCATACTGAAATACGATCGATTTCCGGATTGTATAAATTATGTATTACAATTTCGTCTAGATTTTCATTACTATTGACCTTATCGACATTTGACAACCATTGTGTGTAAAATGTCCTCGTACTTCGTACCTAAAATTCAATCAAAGACTGATTAAATATTTACATCATATTGACTTTTAACTATTTTGTTTATTTGAGGATATTTTTTAACAAATTTCAAGTCTGCTGCGTTCCTTGAACTTTATTCATCCTCCCTCATTCTTTCTCACGAACTTTTTCTTTCTCTCTCTCTCCCTCTCTTACTTCCGTCCTCAATTTTGATCTAGGCCTACACTAAATTAAAAAAAAAAATTACAGATCCAGTAACAGAAGGGAAACAAATTAATAATAAGAGCTTAAAAACAAATAATGTGGACTCATAGTAAAGCCATTCACCCAGATTAATTTTGTCGCTATAATTTTGAATTATCTGTAAACGTATTATATATTTTTCAGCTGACCAACATAAGGTTTAAGTTACGTATATGTTTTGGATAGATGCAAAGAATGTAGAACTTCAGATACCTAATATTATGTAAACATTGACTTCTGTTTTGTAAACTTTTGAAATTAATGTATTTTAAATTATCTTGTTATGACGTTAATATGTTTAATCTAAATTTTGACAAATTACTTCCCGCATTGAAAAAAAAAGTTTAATTGCTTACCTGCATTCATCAGGCGAATCACAAAATCCGTACGTGGCATGACACCCTTTCTTGCAAATTGCTATTAAAAAAAATTTAAAAAAATTATGACAAAGAATATAACCCCCAATATGACCATGTTGTAATTTCATAATTAATGTCATTTTGCAATAGATTAGTATCACTGTAACCAATAAAATATTAGCCCTATACAGTGCGTTCCAAATAAAAATAAACCCAAATTTGAGAGCCTCAAAGTTGTATAACTTAAATATCATTAATTTTTATATCATAACAAAGAGTAACACACATTCTATCCAATTATACAAAAATTATACCTGTATACTGTCATGGGTGACTGAGCACTCGAGTTTTTAATAACATTACTTTGGTCGAAACAAATTGTACCAAGTTATTTCAGAAGCAACCCTGGCTTTCTGATCATTTATTCTTTGTGTGAGGTCAGCCTTCCTAAGTCCATTTTAATAGAGGCAATGGATTTCTTGGACTATTGAAATGCAAGACCTGCTTCGACTGAAACTTGGTACAGGGCAAAGCCCAAGTGCTTAGTCATCCATTACAACACAAGTATAAGTTTGGTATCATTGAATAGAGAATGAGTTACTCTTTATCATGAAATAAATATTAAGGTCAAGCTATAAAATATTAATATGAGGCTCTCAAAGTTTGGTTTACTTTTTTTTCTAGGACGCACTGTATAGGGTTTTGACAGTAGGTAGGACAGTGTGAGTTACAAATATACATGGAGGAACTTCATATCTACTTTAGATGAACGTATTTCAAGACTCAGGCTACCTATACCCTGAGAAGATGGTCTCAATAACCTCTGACCTCAACTAGGTAGAATGTAGCAAACAAAAATCAATATTTTCCCAAAATTTTTTTGATATATCTCACCTGACATACAATGATTGCCGGTCCATCCCTCATCGCATACCCTACCACCATCATCATCACAAGTGTAATGTCCGAAGTGGTCGTCGCGGGGTGTGCAATAACTCATGCACGTCGTTCCGTAGAAGTTGACGTCGCACTGGAGGCGGACGCGGTAGAGGATGGTGGCGGTGGGACCGTTGTGACGCAGTGTGACCCAGGTCGACGAAGGGACAAGAATGCCGGAGTAATAAGCGCGCTCGATCAACTGGAAGGTCACGTTTCGAGACCCCGGTTCAGGTGGTGACGACAAAACAGATACTGTCGGTGCTGGAATGGGTTTGGGTGTGAGAGTGACAATGGTTGGAGTTTGTTGTGATGATAAAAATGATGATGGTGGTGCTGGTGGTTTAATTGACCAAGGTATCTTTGCTAAATTTTTTTGGGAAAAATAAGTGAAAAGTAAAATCATGATCGATAAAATTACTGTTAAGTCAGACGATTAAAAAGGACAATAAAAAGATTAAAATTATAGCGTACATACATGAATAATATATTAATATTGTTCGGGATTTTTAGAGCCATTTTAATAATTTTCCAAATCTTTCTCTGATCGTTCTTCTTTTGTCAATAATTTCTAAATTAGTAAAAACTTAACTTTACAGCTGTATTGGACATGGAAATTACTTAAGAATATTCATATGCCAAGTTTTTAACCAACAATGCCGAAAATATTGTTAACTTACACGTTTTCATGTTTACTTCATCAACATCAAGAATATCGAGTATCAATGTGAATATCGTCTGCAACGAAAAAATGTCAAAATATAATTTATAACCTTAAATTGACCTATACTGTATACTCAAAAGAGTGAATATTAAGTGAGGAAAGGGAGAGCTAAAACTGGATAATTATATTGAATGCTTTTCAAACAAGCGAACAAAATAACATTTTAAAAAGGTCATACAATTTTAAACATAACTAAGAGGACATTAGTTCAAACAAAAAAGTGATATGCATGATGTGTTAAATTTGAGGGCGTTTTTTTTTTTGACGGAGAATTACAATTATTTCTTTGGCCTATTCTGCTTCATTTACAATGGATTTATAGACTAACTATGAGTAAAGAATGCACCAATGTGGACCAAAGCCTTAAAATCGAATTGAGCTCTCGGAATTATCTACTTTTATTGAAAATCAATCTGGTAACACATCAAAGAGATTACCGGCCACGCGAATTCAAACGGGAACTTAATGGTTGTTGCCTTCTCAGTAGATCTGGTGTCATTCATCAACGGTGTGGAATCCGTTTCATCGTCGTCATTAACGGTCGATAAAAATGTGTTTCCGCCAATGACATCGGTCATTCCTTCACCAAATAAACACTGTCCGTCATCGTGCGTCGTGCGCGGCTGGTAGTTGGTCAGACAAACGCGGAATGCGACGTCACACTCGTCTACGCATTCATGATCGGTCGATGATGAGGATGATGACGACGACGATGATGAGGTAGAGGATGGGGACGGGAAAGATGATGGGTCGCAACATGAGCCGTCTGCCAGCTCGCCCATTGGATCCACGTATGAAATCACATCCAGTTCAAAGTGACCGTCCCCATTCGTTAACTATATTTGAAATCAGAAAAGGAAAACTAGAAAAGTATAACTAGAAATGTATCAAAATATTTAAAGAATACTCCTCTATGAAGATCTGACCCCCATTTGCAATTAAAATTTTTGTATATACACCCTTCTTGTAAGTAATTTAGATTTTATTTTAATCAAGAAATTAGGAAAGACAATTCGAATGAAAATCTTGATAAGACCTTAATCATTCACAATACTGCATATTGTAATTTATTTTCATATAATATACGTTTATGATAGACATATAACTATTTCATTTCTTCATGGACAATGACAATTTAAACGAAATGCTTAATTATTTCGTTTGAAGCTAAAACGGGAAAACAGACTAGTAATTTCATTTAAGTAGAGGTAGAACCTCAAACAAATTAGCATCATACAATGTACCGTACAGTTTGCAACATTTCGCGAGGGACGAGTGGGGGAGGGGGGTGGGGGGCTAAAAGCGAATGTTGGGGCATCATGACTTTTACGAAAACATTAATTTCGCACATTAGGCAACGGATGCTACCACTATACCAAATAAAACTCAAATAATAAACGATGAAGTTCTCAAAATATTAACTGGCATGCTTGCTACTCGATATGTTATATAGGTCAAGAGTTATAGATACATGTAGATGACGTTAATACTCGATGTTTATGCAAATCGATAAGTTTTTATACAAGTGCAATGATCATCATAATATTTGAAGACGGCTGAAATAAGATGGCCTAGCCAAAAGTGTAGTCTTATTTAGATATCATGCAGGAGGAATATTCGTGCATAACGAATAGATTATAAAAGGATAGGATTGTTAATTTTTTTTTTAATGCATCAGAACCAGCCAATTTGCCGATTTCTTGTTTATAACGAAATAAAGGTGAACCATTTCTCAATATTTGTCAAAACCAGCAATCAGTCAATTTGCAATCAATCAACAACAATCTAAAATTTGCTCATTTCCGTCGTGTAAAAATTTGTGCTCCAAATAATAATTGATAATCATAAAGGCTCCCATAACATTCTATTGAAAAGTATTCTGAAAAAAAAAAATAATGGGGCAGAAATTGAAAAAAATAATAATAAAGTTTGGAATATAAGTAGGCCCGGTCGAAACCAATCAAACGCAGAACAAATGTAACAATTTCGAATGGCAAAAAAACAAAAACAAACAAACAAAAACACAAAACAACTACACCATGATCATACAAACAAAACGAAAAATGAAGGGGAAAAGAAAAATATCGAGATCCGTGTGTAATGATAACAAATGTATATTCAATAACTCACCTGGAAATATGTAAAAAGAAAAGTTGCGACATAAACCATTATTCTGGATCGAAGAGGCATACTTAATAATCCCCACAGTATTTTTCGATATCTGCAAAAAAAAAAATAGTATATCCAATTCGTATAATTCCAAGTAAGTTAAATCCTGTGTTTCACGGTGATGACAAAACTCCAGGCACTGCTCAATATATTCACTCCTGGTTTCTGTCTTTGCCATAAATTTTTAACCCAGCACAATATACCTAAATTGATTAATTTCGCACAATATAATTATGAGATCAAGAGTATTTTCCTTTCACTTGGCTCCGTTCAACTGGGTTTAATGTGCCCCCAAATTACAATTATTGTGGTTGATGCTAATGCAGATACGCTCGAGGCGTCTCTCGTATTCCGAAGATGAAATTAAGAGGAGTATAAAAAGAAAAAGAAAAGAAACATATCGAGAGGGCTGTATTGTTTGTACAGGGGTCAATAATAATGCCATTGTGGTATGCAAATGAGTGTGGGAATGTATACAGGTTGTTTGGTTATAATTATTGAATCCTCGCCCCTCGCGCGAGGCGGCACGCGCGCAAATAGGCTCAATGGTCAATCGAAGTGGAATGTAAATTATTCCTCGAATGCGTATCAGGACAACTACCCCGTGCAATTACCCCCGGGACAACTACCTTTCAGAAATAGAGTTAGGCATATGAATTTTAAACCCCCGATTTCTTTCACCTAATTTGACGCTTTTAATCAGCCCGGGTAAGCTGTGCGCATACAAAAACGACTACGCGTACAACATTGTGTACAATGTGCGGTCAGCTGTGCGGTTGAATCTGATTGGCCAGCCAGGATCACGATAGGTTCGCGACTGTTCTATTTAGAGCAAGGGGGTGACACGGCGTTTGGGCTTAGTGGGAGGGACACGTACGGCGATTTATTGAGAACATTTATTTATTTTCAGCAGACATTGTTTCTTGTCATTTTCTCAAAATCTCATCGCCACCTGACTGCGTGATTATTTACGAAAAATCAGTACAAATGTCGCCTCTTTTCTTCTTTTTCTAATTCAATCTCATCGATACTGCAGTGATGCACGCTAAACACCCTTTGGTTTCCCATGAGCAAGAATGGTACGACCCGTAGCCGGCCTGGCTCGCTATAGCCAAGTTCCCCAAATCAGACGGAGACAATTGGTTTGATCTTTTGATTTTAAAAATGACGGTGGTTTTTTTCATCCAATAAGAATAATTTATATATCAACATTTCCGGAATGAACTGAATAACTTGAATCTTTTTCCGTTGGTGAAAAATAGCCCGCTCCTGGCAAGAAAATTTCAGATAAAGCCAGAAGCATTCAGTCAAAAAAGTTCAATACCACAGAAACTTTGACAAAATTGATGAATTTCAAACAAAAAATGACGGTTCGATAAAAGAGCAAAATATCGTGATTTTATATCACCATAAAAGAAGGAGAGTTAAATTTTCTAAAACTTTTTCCGTTCTTGAACTAGGCCCATCGGATCAAAAGATATGGTTGAAAAAAGAGGAAAATTGTACCGTTTTGCAGCTTTTTTTAGCGGCGCGCGGTGTGTTTGTAGGGGTTGACGCTTAAGTGTTAGGGTAAAATCCATATGGTGAGGTGTAGGATTAGGTAGATTTTCGGTGGGGAGTTGTACGGGGGTCATGCCCAGGGGGTAGTTGTCGAATATAATAATTATATAGATACCATGATACAAACAGGTTCTCCCCCTCCAAAGCGAACCAGTAGGCCCAGGTGTGGATTAATTAAGGAGAGGAGGCACCACTTTCCCTTAATCGAAAAGGTTGGAAAATGTGCTTTAAAATGAGTAGGTCCAAAATGCGTTCAAACTTATAAGTATGGCATTCCGGATCCGCCACTGCGGATTAAGTCATAATCCGGAGAATCTGTAAATATTGTTCAGAATACTTCAACACGTATGCACCAACACTGTCTAATACCAACACGAATTCATTTACCGCCCCCCCCCCCCCCCCCTCAGTCTTCCTCTCTTTCACCATCTATACATTTCTCCTACAGTAAGATAATCAACATGTAGGCGATGTCCGCCTTTGAATAGAGAAAGAAAAAGAAAAACAAAATGAAAATGAAAATGAAAATGAGAAGGAAGAAACATTTAGGTTTTGGATGTAGCCTATTCATAATATTATAGTGGCTCAATCAATATTTTGTTTCAACCTACCAAAAATGGAAAGGGTATAATATTGGTGCCCTGAACATCACCTCTTGACTTTCTCGTGACCGCAGAACCAAGAACCACAGAGAGAGGGGAGGAAGAATGAAACATAAGATCAATTTGTATTTGGAGGACCTGTTTCAATTAAAGCATAATTAATCGATATCAAAGCGGATATTATTGCAGAGCGATAATGTGGTATAGGCCTAGATTCGGTGTACATTTTGTGAGTGTCTCGAGCGTAGATAAATAGTTCAGATGTCTTCATAGATTTAGTTGTTCACTTACTCCGTGAGTGAGTGTAGCGAACGATCATGAAAATCACATTATAATTATATTATATAATCACATTATAATTGTCGGCAAAAACGACAAAAAAAATAATAAAAATAAAATATGCTGAGTATTCCTGGATATAATAAACTTTGCCTTCATAAAAAAAAAGGAACATGTGGAAAAATTGAGTGACATTCCTTTCATGAATCCTGTCGATCCAGGTAGCAATTATCTGTCTTATAAGGTGTTATATTGATGTAAATATAAGACTTTTATTTCATTATTATCGAGGGAATATATTTTAGATAATATAGAGTAGATGGGCCCATTTTCCCAGACTACAATAGTACTACATCCGAAGAGTCGACAGGAGAAAGTCCCAGTATCCAGATATATCAATTCTAGTTGTAAACTTAAGGGAAAGAGGGCGCTATCACTCTACTCAAAGCGAACGCGGCCATCATGGCCATAGACATTTTGTATTTTGCACAGTTTTTTCACTTTGTTTTCTTGATTATGGTGAGCAACAAATTTTTCAAATGAATGTTCACTCTGATTAAGTAAGCTAAGATTCTGAATTTTTTAATAACAGGAATCACAAATTGGAAAGAAAAGAAAAAGTTCTGTCACTTAAGTCAATTTGAAAGCCACGTCAGATCAAATTCCTGTACAATATGGCCATTTTGCTCTCAAAATAGCTCATACCCTGCATAGTCATCTTCCTCAATGACGCATAATTATATTACACCTTACTGTTCAGGCAGTTTTTAAAAGCTTGAATTCTCAGCTTTCCAAAGATGGTACATTCATTTCGATTGGTTAAGAAAAAGTCCTGTCACTTTAAACATTATCACAAAAGAATCTTTACTCGATGGATCAGTATTTCCGCATATCACATGCATATCGCATGTGGACGGCGTCTTCGCAAGAAGTGACAGATCACTATTTATATCAATAATCGTTTGGAACATAAATCTGTGAAATAAAGATTCTGAATACAACTTCAGCACGATCGTGTTATAGGCTTGCCAGAATGTCTTTTCCCCCAATCTGGTCTGAAGCATCTACCTACGAAAACTATGATAAAAGTTCAATTATTTCTTTCATGTCCACGAATAATTTGCTCGAACAGATCGACGGACAATACCATTCTACAACAGGGAAGTTTTCTTAGGCGAGTTTTTGTACGCTAAGTAATAATTGCATGTAGTTGTCAGTTGTTCGCTTCCCCTTCGCTTCCCGCCGTCAGCGCGGGTTAAGTTGACATTAATGTAGAGCCGTATAATTTTCTGCGCTGCTCAGCACGTATTTCCATTAAACTCATGAATGTAATGTTGCGTTTCCCCTCCTCAAATAATGGACGCGTCTTTATGTTAAGATTTAATGCCATACGTTAGATTTACATTTCACGTGGAGTAGAATTGATATGGTTGGGCAGGGGGCGAGGATTCCGCTAGTGGACCTGAGGACATCATCCCTTGATGACGAGGAAAAATCTGGCGATGATGACTACACCATGAAATTACGGGATCGGATGAATTAAGAGAGGGATAGGATGATTAATTCAACTCGGAACAGTGCTTGGTTACGAATACTTCATGAAATGTATTTTGTTTTGAGTGGACTCGAGAAGTGCTCTTTCTTTTGTTACGTTTCCATACTCTTTTTTGAAGCTCCTTCTCCCTTCTCTATCTTGTATCTTCCTACTGTTTTCTTTCTATTTCTATGAGTTTCACTTTAGTATTACCAGTATTTTGTTGTATTATAATGTACAGTACCTTTTGATTTTGACATACAACTAAAAATGAGAAAGAAATAATTTTATTCTTCATGCCAAAAGCTAGGAAAGCCTAATTTTTATGCAATTTAGTTCATGATATGCTTTTATATACCAAATAGTTTATTAAATTGCATCCAGTGTTTTCTGTCTAAAGTTTATATGGATACATGTAAATGTTATTTTGTTTTATTGAGAACTCGTTATATTTTCAAGTCGTTTTTATATTTTCGAAAGTGATTATATTTTTGTATCTCGCAATTGTGATTATGTTTTATAGTTGTTTTAAAACAGGGATGTTTCAAAGTTAGCGGGGGGTCGTGTGACGAAATAGACGTCGAGAGGGCCTTATCAGTTTTACTAGGATATTTAGTAGTGCCTGGCGGTTGGGTCAGTGGGGTATAAAAGGATCTGTTCTGTGGTGGCCATCTCAGTTAATGTTCCATTTCCAGCCCAGGGAGGTTCGTCTTCTTGGGTCATCCAGTTAATTACAGTGTCCATTGTGCGTTTATCAAAGCTGTTTATTGCTCACTGCTCATTGCTCATTATACTGTGCTCAGCATGCATTGTTTGTGATTATCATTGTTTATGCACATGTGCTGATTTGGAGATCTGTATTAAAAGACAAGTTCAGGGTATGATTGATTTATAAACTGTATTCTTTGTGACTTCCCCCCCCCTAATAATTATTCGTAGATTAGGCCAAAAAAAAAAAATTGTTTGGTTGTCCTCAACCGACCGACCCTCTGAAAAAGGCCCGACCCGACCAACCTCTTTTTTTTTTTTTTTTTTTTTTTTTCACCCAAACGCCGAAATAACACAGCTCATATTTATTTGTATATATTTTTCATAAAACAGTATTATAACATGTGTTATTTTTTCCATGCAGTCCCATTTTACATAACTCAATAAAAGTAAAAGTGATCTCAAAAATGGAAGTCGTTCGTTTCTTTGTTTTTCTTTGTTTTTCAATGGGAGGGGGAAAAAAAAAAAAAAAAAAAAAAAAAAACCCGACCGAGCCGACCCGATTTTTGAAAAAAGCCATTCATTGGACAACGCAAACAATTTTTTTTTTTTGGCCTTATGTGTAGCTAAGCCGACTGATTGTTTGATTGCTCTTGATGATGATTGTTGGACAATAGACCGGCACAAAAGTCGTGAGGAAAAGTTGTGAGGGATAGTGTAGTGAGCGTGCATATTGTTTTGGTGTTGTTCAGTTGTTTTCGATGCATGCCAAATAAGCCATACACTTTGGCTCAGATTGATTGCTGTGCTCATAATGATTGTTGCTCCATAACTCACAATAATGACCGCTAGGGAGTGATAGGAGTTTGCTCATGAGTATAGAGATCAAGACCCTAAAACGCTACACTATGCCAAGTTATACTAGTAGAAATCAATCCTTTGGAAATATATCTGTATTTTAATTGATGTACAAACAAAAATGATTTTGACAAGGACATGAACAACGTTAGATGTTATATACAGGCATACGGATATTTAAGTGAGACATTTTCAGGATACTGAACAACTTACAGTGAAGATTGTATTTTTCTGAAACTTTTAAACGGAAGCAGAATATACAAAGGTAACTAAACTGGACAATACAATATCTTTGTATAAAAGGAGAAATATTGAAACACAGTGATGGCACCAGGACAGGAAACACTTCGTAATCTGTGGAATACGAAGGTGTGTTGAGGATTGTTTAAAAATTAAGTTAAATAATAGACAAGATTGTAGTTTGTTGCAACAGGCCTTCCGCCCTTGTTTTTGGATAGTTCGTAAAATTTAACAGATCTCTTGATGAAATTCTGGATGAATCTAGATATTTGAATATTTTATTTCGAAAGGGGCGAGTGTTTTTTTGGTGTTTTTTTAACTGAAAAGCCTGGTTCAGCCACATATCATCTTGAAAGTTACTTACACAATAATTTTGATGGAAAATTTAAAAACTATCATACTTTGGATCTTGGCTATAATTTACTCTCTGTATATTCTTTAAATCTCTAGAGATTTATAACCTCAAAACACCCATATATATACATACCTGAGGCAACAATGATTGATAATCATATACTGATTCACAGCTACATGATAGAAGGTATAGTATTTGAGGGAACTGAACATCTATTCAACAACAACAAAAAATGTTTAATAAAATCTTGCTACACATATTTTATTTATTATTTTTTTTGGTACAAATATTTAGTAGCAATGACAAACTAAAGATGAGCATGATGTCTCTGAAAATATAACCTCTTTTTAAAAAGAAAATAGTGAGCACAATAGAAAATGCAAATGCAATTCAGCTGGAGTGGACCTTATAAGCAGAGTACTAAAATGTATTTATTTGGAAGTTTGATCATTATTAAACATGAAAGTGACAAGGATTTAAAGAAAATAACTTTAAAAATTTGTAATTGGGCTTACTCGTACCTAAATGTGAGCATCAATCTGTTTTATTATAGAATACAAACTCAAATAGTGTACTTGTATTCAAAGGGGGAGAAAATATAAGAAGCCTCTAAAAATAGATGCAGATACACATATTCTAGTAGTCTGCTTATGTTACCAGTATGAGAGCACATATATAGGAGGAATGTAAATGATTAACTTATAGTGAAATCGCAAAAACTCATTCTCAATTCTCAAAATACGCCAATAAAAAACAGATACTGGCTATATAATTGTCTCATAACTATATATGCACTTTTAAAAGAGACCATATCAACTCCAGATTTTCTGACAAAATACAAAAATATTGACCTGATTTACATCGTTTCTCCTCTCCTCATTTCATTTCAATGAATACATATTTTCATCACATACCAATAATACTGCTCATTGCAAATTACATCACAATCATTGCATTATTGTTATTATGTATAGATAATATTTTTGTACACCCGCCCCACCCCAAAAATAAAAAAATAATAAGCCTACTTCAAATATGGTATACACTATGAGGCGCATCATTCTATCAATGATAATCTCATATCTGTTTAGGAACTGCAAAGGCTATTTGACAAGAGTTTTTCATCTTTCATATAAGTTTTCCATTTTCAAACATAAAGGCAATATTTCATCTATAAATTAGAAATTTGAATATTCACTCATGATTATTAATAATTAGTTTTTTTTTATCATATATTCAAAACATGCCTATGGAACATATATTGTCTGCTCAATAAACACATATGCTTTGATCTACTCAAATAAACACACATAACATGCCATTCTCTTTCTCCTCCCCAATACCCTCCCCCTAAAAATTGAATAAATAAATATAAAAAAAATAAATAAATAAATGAAATATCTGAAATTCAGTAATTAGTACAATACAAATTAATTTGAAATAGGTCAAAACTCTATGATCCAATTTCACAACAAAGAGGTTTAAAATATAAACCATAGGTATGGTATAGAAATGTTTAAACCACCTCTATTTATAAAAACAGATATATCTTGTATGTGCTCATTGCATGTATCAATAGACGTTTTAAACCATATTATATTGTCAAGGTAAATCTCCTTATTGGATTCTGAATTAGGATTTTCACATACACCAACTTTGGCTATACATTTAGTTAGGTTGCACTTATCTACCAGAAGCAAGACTGTATCATTGATTTGATTAGAAGGTAATTAGAGATACAGTCTATAGAAGAATTCGGGCAGCATTTCATGAAAGTGAGCCCTCCATGTGCCCGCCATATAGCTGGGGGTTACCCAGTGTACTACGCATGCGCCATGTGCGCGTGTGTCTGCGCATTCATGCATTTTCCTTTGTTATGCATACATGCACACACAAGGAGCAGGCGTTGTACATTGGAAGCCCCCCCAGCAATGGCTGCCACCATGAAAAAACATCACCCAAACCACATTCGTCTATAATGAGCAAAGATAAAAAGAGTACAGACACCTCATTATAACAGGACTGGACTGTAATAAGAATATAATCTGTGAAATCATGCGTTATACTGCATCTATTGGTTTGTTGCCAGGAATTAAATGGGGTGGCGGTATAAGCTGCCTGCACGATGGACCTTTGCACATGCTCAGTTCAATTAGCTTTTCGCTCTGGGAAGTGACAAACTTTGGGTCCAGCTTGCCGATAATGTTGGTCATCTGGTGAGGGTCAGCAGTGATATTGTAGAATTCTTGGAAGTTCTGAAGACGTAAAAATACATAAAAACAATTACTAACAAAATCAGGTTCAACATGTTCTCAAAATCACCCATGTTCAATAATAAGTTTAACTTGATTGGAAAATGTTCATTTCACACCTGTGTTTAGGTAAGCTTTCAATTGACAGATCTGAAAGCTTGGAAGACAAGATTGTAAGCTGGCAGATCTACATGTAACAATCAAAGCTAACCTAAATATAGATCAATATTACTGACAGTCTCAACCAAACTCTTCCCCTTCTCTTAGGTAATGATCACTGTATTGTTCCTGTTCCTGTTTGATGTAGCCAACTTCTCTCGTTCCTTATCAGTGGCGGATCCAGGATTCATTACAAGGGGGGGGGGTCAAAAATTGGAATTTCAGATTTTGGTACACCCAAAAATTTTCAGGTTCAGGGGGTCAATCGGCCCGCTCGTCCATTTTCCTTCGTTTTTTTTTCTTTTGCTAGGGGGCAAGGCCCCCCCTGGATCCGCACCTGCTTATTGGCTGCCCCCTATCTAGCACCTCTTAATTCATCCCTTTTGTTTCCTTTGTTCTCTTTCACTACAGGCCTTCCCTTTATTTGCTGTTTTATGTCTTTGCTAGTTTTTGTTACTCTGACTCTGACAAAGATTCTGCTGGAATCTAAAGCTCAAGCTGAGAGAGGTTCATTTACATGTCCATGATACACCAATCTTGCATCCTCACACACGTAGGACGTAGGATGGGAAGCATGACTAGAGGAGAGAATAAAGCTGGGTTATTTATCACCATGAAAACAAAGATCAAAAGACAATGCTAAAGTGGATCCCGATTCTCAAATTCAGTTTATGTACAAGCCAATCTTATCGAAAACTCACGTTGTTGAGTCATTGTTTTCACAATCAGCTAAAATATTGGCAATGAAATACTCTATACGCAAATATTTTTGCACGTTGTTGGATTTGCAATTATTGAAATTTGCAAAAATAGACTTCTGTGATATAAGAGTCAAGATTCACAGTGCTTTTATAAATTGTGAAAAATTACCTGCAATTACAAGAGATGTCAATGGCACTGCAGCATGATGGATATTTGGAACAACATAGTTTGGTACATTTTAATAATGAAAGAAGAAAGCGAAACACTGGAAGCACTAAATTGGTTTTGTAGGTATCTCCATTTTTCAAAATCTAAAGCCAATTTTTCACCCATTTTCTTTGAAATCCATCATTTTTCTTGGCAACAAACTACTTCATCGACTTGCCACAGTACCACAGAGTCTCCGTCTTTAGTCCACATAGAGTACTCTACCTGGTCATCACTGAATTCACAGTAAATGGTACTGTCTTGAACACCAATGCTTCTCAGACATGTGTATGTGTTGTTTTGACTGTCTTCACAAACACAGGATGGGTAGCAATTCTGGATATAGGTGGAGTGAAAAGGAGGAGGTGGAAATCCAACAAAGTAAGTCTAAATAAAGCAGCACATAGATGCGCAATTCCACAGTAACATCGTTACCGAGATATTTTACATCTAAATTACTTGTTTCCCACTTATGTTACAGGAAATATACAAGCGTCTGATAATTGTAGGGGGCCTACTCATATTTATGATGTATATATTTACTAGAAGCCCTAAATCTTTCCATTTACACAAGTACTATATGCAAAAGCCTGGTAACTGGCGTTGCTGTGGAATTGCCCAGATACTAACTGAAACAAAGCAAAATTAATCAAGCAGCAACATTTGCTCTGGATAATGTCTACGTCGAAGAGGTACAGTGGGTTAGGTTTTGGGTTGGAAAAGTATTTAAAGGACTCATCCGGGCTGGAGTTTGCTTTATAAGAAAAATAAAGTAAAATCGAAAAAGCACAACACTGAAAATTTCATCAAAATCGGATAAGAAATAGCAAAGTTATGAATTTTCTTAGGTTTTGATTGTTTTAGGAAACAGTTCTTCAAATTGGCAACCTGATGATGTCTCAGTCCCCCTACTTTCTTTGTTTTTTATTGTATGAAATACCAATTATCAAGATTTTCTGCCCCAAGGACATAAAAACACAGATTAATCCTTGTGGAATGTTCAAGGTCACAAGTGCTTTTACTTATTTCAGTATGAGGGACAGATTTTCTGTATAGCAATATATGAAAAAATGAGATAAATAGGATTTCATATAATAAAATACACAAGAAGTAGGGGGACTGTGACATCATCAGTTTGCTCATTTGAATATTCAAATATTCAAATGAGACAATTGCCAAGAACTGTTTTACAAAAAAAAATGCATAACTTCGTTATTTTTCATCCGATTTTGATGAAATTTTCTGTGTTGTGCTTGATGAATTTTACTTAATTTTACAAAACTTTTTTCATTAGAGCACGGACTCCTCCTTTAATTTCAGTTTTAGAATACGGATTAGAGTAAAGATTGGTTTTAGTCCATGACATTTTAAGACAGCAGGTATTTCCACAGCAGATGTCGCACAATCATCAAATGGATAGCATTTTTAATAAGAAGTTGAGTTGTCATGGCTTTAATTTGAAAATATATATTTTTCACATTTTTTGTATAAAAAAGAAAAAGAAAATAAAAAAGGCAAAACTTGCAAAGGTCTACATGTATCTATATACTACATTGTCTAATAATAAAGAACCCTCTTTCACTTTTATTAGTTATTGTTCAAAGCTTCAATTCAACACTTGGATCATATAGCATACATATTCTTCTATAGTGTTGCTTTATCAATTTCCCAATGCTATCTTCAATATATTTTTTTTTTCCATCTTAAAAAAAAAAAAAAGATATAAAATTCAACTATACTATTAACTAGTAAGTTATGGTATGAAAGTGTTGTGTTCCCTGGAGATGGGCTGAACACAAATTTGTATGCAGTAAATAGAATTTGAGATATTTTTTTATATAATAGATAAATCGCCCTTTCATGACCAATAACCTGTTGGAGACGAGCTGATTTGACTATAACACAATGGACCTCAGCTGCTCAGTCCCCAATGGATTAAGACAAAATAGCTTAAAAAGGTGGGGAAATTCCATAATTACCGGGTAACGGTAAATCAAAAATTGCGTTTACATAAGTTCTGGTGGTCCAACAATGAAAGTGCTAATGATGGTGGAAAGTGTAGGCTATTTAATGTGATGTGATTTTTGATACATCTGGATTGAATGTGATTGCAGCAGAATAGATATGAGATTTCAAATGTATTATGGCTAAAACAGTAGTATTTTGATTCATGAAAATAAAATAAGATTTTGACATCAACTTGAAATTTGTGATGGGCAAATAGTAATAATGGTTTTTGGTTAGCAATGAAAGCTGGCGACGCTCCCCAATATTCATAATTTCAAACAGAAAAACAACTTATAATTGTGTTAACATTTATTGTTATATTACCACATTTTAAAGGCACACATAATATAGGTTCCAAAGTATTTTCCTTTATTTAAAATACAAAGCTTAAAATTTTTGAAATTCAAGCATTTTTTTCCCTAAAAATTAAGTTTAAATTTGTTTAAAAAAAAAATCTTTTTGTAATCAATTTTTTTTCCCCCAGATCTGCACTTCATAAGAAAGACGTAAAATCAATTAAAAATAAACGTTTATCCCTGGGCTAAGAATAAAAGTGAATCATGCTTACATCTAGAAATTGTGTTTGCGGACATCCAGGAAACCCTTTTGGGTTGTACAACCCCTGGTGCTCAATTAAGATCTCTTGTCTTCATGGAACAGTGGTGATTTCATTCTGAGCATTTTTAGGAATCTGGATGTATGGGGGATGTGGAGAGTGGGAGAAGGGTATGGGGGAGGGGGCGGGTATGAAGGATGAGGGGTATGAAGAGTGGGAGAAGGGTATGGGGGAGGTATGGAGGGGGCGGGGTATGAAGGACGAGGGGTATGAAGAGTGGGAGAAGGGTATGGGGGAGGTATGGAGGGGGGCGGGGTATGAAGGATGAGGGGTATGAAGAGTGGGAGAAGGGTATGGGCGAGGTATGGGGGGGGGCGGGGTATGAAGGATGAGGGGTATGAAGAGTGGGAGAAGGGTATGGGCGAGGTATGGAGGGGGGCGGGTATGAAGGATGAGGGGTATGAAGAGTGGGAGAAGGGTATGGGCGAGGTATGGAGGGGGCGGGGCATGAAGGATGAGGGGTATGAAGAGTGGGAGAAGGGTATGGGCGAGGTATGGAGGGGGGCGGGGCATAAAGGATGAGGGGTATGAAGAGTGGGAGAAGGGTATGGGGAGGGGGCGGGGTATGAGGATGAGGGGTATGAAGAGTGGGAGAAGGGTATGGGGAGGTATGGAGGGGGCGGGGTATGAAGGATGAGGGGTATGAAGAGTGGGAGAAGGGTATGGGGGAGGTATGGAGGGGGCCGAGGTATGAAGGATGAGGGGTATGAAGAGTGGGAGAAGGGTATGGGGGAGGTATGGAGGGGGGCGGGGTATGAAGGAAGAGGAGTATGAAGAGTGGGAGAAGGGTATGGGGGAGGTATGGAGGGGCGGGGTATGAAGGACGAGGGGTATGAAGAGTTGGAGAAGGGTATGGGGGAGGTATGGAGGGGGCGGGGTATGAAGGATGAGGGGTATGAAGAGTGGGAGAAGGGTATGGGGGAGTTATGAGGATGAGGGGTATGAAGAGTGGAGAAGGGTATGGGCGAGGTATGGAGGGGGGCGGGGCATGAAGGATGAGGGGTATGAAGAGTGGGAGAAGGGTATGGGGAGGGGGCGGGGTATGAAGGATGAGGGGTATGAAGAGTGGAGAAGGGTATGGGGGAGGTATGGAGGGGCGGGGTATGAAGGATGAGGGGTATGAAGAGTGGGAGAAGGGTATGGGGGAGGTATGGAGGGGGCGAGGTATGAAGGATGAGGGGTATGAAGAGTGGAGAAGGGTATAGGGGAGTATGGAGGGGGCGGGGTATGGAGGAAGAGGAGTATGAAGAGTGGGAGAAGGGTATGGGGAGGTATGGAGGGGGCGGGTATGAAGGACGAGGGGTATGAAGAGTGGGAGAAGGGTATGGGAGGTATGGAGGGGGCGGGGTATGAAGGATGAGGAGTATGAAGAGTGGGAGAAGGGTATGGGCGAGGTATGGAGGGGGGCGGGGTATGAAGGATGAGGGGTATGAAGAGTGGTAAGAAATCATGCAAGTATTAGGCAATAATAAGACGATGATAGGATATACATGAACAGTGGGAAGGTAAGGATTAGTATTAAACAGGGGTTCAGAACCGATTAAAAGTTATTGAGTGTATCCAAAACCACAGAGAAGAAACAGAGATGGAGAAAGAGATAGAGTGCAAGAGAAACAGAGGGGTGCAACAACGGCGAGGGCATCCATATTAAATATTTGTGAAATGAAATTTGAATGGACAAACGAGTAATAAAAAAAATTTAGTCAAGGAAGATTAGAATGTGGAGAGGTTATAGAAAAGGATAAGTATTCACATAAAGTATTAATAGTATCAAATTAATGACAGATGGATACAAAGAATTTGTTGTGAAAGTCATGAGATAATTATTTGAGGACAGACACACAAATTTACCAGAAAGGAAGAAATTCGCAAGTTAGAAGTGCACACATGTATTTGAAGGGATGGGTTGGGGTGGAGAAAATGAGAAAATAGAACAAATTCAATATGAAAATGTTTGTGATGACAGTTACATCAACACTAAATTCATTTCCAACTATTCTTGATTCTTTCAGTTGCATCATTTGATTAGCTTCCAACTTTACAAGAGCTTTTAATGTATATATATATATATATATATATATATATCAAACAATAATCTTTTCAATGTATTCTACAAGACACCAGTATACTTGTAACATATCCTCACAGTTGTAATTATATCACCAACATTTCTTCCCTCACATGATGCAAAAGAATTGTCAAGAATGCGATGGTAATGAAATGATTGAATAACATTTCTTTCATCAAGTTATTTACAACGATTGGATACCTGCATAAAAGAATCTGACAGACAGGATGTTAATATATCATACAATGAATTTTCCTTCAATCAGGGCCCTCTGGGAGAACAGTTGTCAGAACTGAAGTGGCTACCCTGGGTAAATAAAACGATATTATTATTATTATCATTATTATTATTGATATAATATTTAAGTGTAGTATGGTAAGAGTCAAGAGATGTGAGCACTATTAATGTCTCTTATCTTATTTAATTTTTTTTTTGCCATAATGATTGATCAATAGCCTAATAAAATTAAAAGAAATTTCTACTTGTGTGGTTTGAGAGGTATGATTTGGAAAACATTTTACAACCTGCCATTCAAAATGAAGCAACTACGCCTGCTGTATCTATTATTATGCAAAGGATATCTTTGAAATCACTTCTACAAATCAGATTCCCCCCCTCCCCCCCGCTTGCCCAGAAATCATGGTAATGTTTTTCCTACACTTACCAGAAGTGGCATGAGACTCATCCCGTCAACTACAGAGGGCGCACTTCCTGTTGCCATGTCAACTATTGTAGCATTATATCAATGTTGGCAACAATATTCTTGCTGGTAGATCCAGCAGGGATGCCTGGACCTCTGATAATAAGAGGAACTCTGATGTCATTCATACAGCTGGCGTTTATCATTGGGAAGTGAGAACTGGCCTGATGGTATAAGAGGGGAATGTATTAATAGAACGAAAATTAGATAGGAATTTGTATTTGCTGCACAAAACTCTGGAAGAAACAAAAAGTAAATAACAGTCAAAAGCTACTACAGTTTATTTATTTTTTTACATATTAGTCTGCCAACAGAAAGTATCAAAAAATTTATAGAACAAATTTGTTCAATAACTAGATATTAAGTGAATCACAAAAAAAAATTACATTGGAACAATGTTTTTTTTGTTTGTTTTTTCTTTAAAAAATTGATTTATTTTACATTATTGGAAAGAAATTGCCATAAAATTTAAATCATACATGTGTATTTGAATCAACAAGCACAGTAATAAATGAAGAGTACCCCGGTAATACAAAAATAGAGTATACCTAAATGGAAGCCATTGTCTGAGGAGAAGATGATAAAAGTCTTATCCATCATTTTCTTCTTATCAAGAAGCATAACAACATTCTTGACCATATCATCTACAGAGAGAAGAGTCCTCCACCTAAAATGAACAACCATTTCAAGGATTAATGGCTTCTCTCGTATAAGGATTGCCTCCAGAAAAATGCCTCCAATAGGGTAGATGCGATACACATCTATTGCTGTAGTACAGCACGCATTAAAACGGGTCCCATGACATTTGCTTTGGCTACAATTGCTCCACTATAAATTCCATCCACTAATCAAATAACTGATTTCAACCCTGGACTTAAAGGGACGTATAATTGATAAAACATGGGGAAATCACCTTATCTCGGATGAAATAATAACATTCCAATCAGAGCCTGAGGCGTGTTGCGTAATCTTCAGCGCCAACCCGTCTGGAGTTAATCCGGTTAATCCTTCATGGCTAGGCTAACTAACCAGAATTCCGAAGTAAATCTAACCTATGTTTTGTTTTTGAAATGGAGCATTATACAAGTCCTCTCTTTGAATTTATACGGAGAGACCCGTTGAGAGTCTATAAACTAAGAATTGTTGAGGACTCGCGAATCCGAAGCTACTGACCCTATTTACTGACTGAATTCGGTCAACTTCGTCATGTTCGTGCTGTCCGAATGTTAATCCCTAGTAGGCTGACCCATGCGTAAGCCACTGTCGATTGTGTACGAGTCAATGGAGCTCAGGAAAAACGCGCATTCCCCACGATCTCCGACTTTCAGGGCCCTTTAAGACTATAGATACCCTTCCCTTAACCTAAAAAAAAAGCTATAGCAATCCAAACCCTAACCCTATATCTCAGACATAATAAAGACAGGAGCAATTGTTGCAGGATCACATGCAGTGTCACCATTAACCACCTGCTTACAGATTCACCTCACATCATTTCTAACCTAAATGAGGCATTTTGAAGATGTAAACTGGACTGGAAACAACCCTATCTAGCATAATAACATTCTTCACTACGTCAACTACTAAAAAAAAAAAAAAAAATTTAAATTTAAAAAACACCATCTGTAAAAAAAGCCTGTCCCACCCAGGATGTTGGTGTAGCATCAACTGCTTCCCTCAAACATCCTTCTATGACTCTGATAAGATAAACTTTCATGCTGCTTAATACATGTAAGTCTTAGGCAATTACACTCTTTTGATCGCTTCCAGTTAAAATTAATAGCTTCCAGTTAAAATTAATAGCATATCCTGGACAAAGCATTTAAACTTTGAAAACATACATGTACAGTATCTTTTGACAAAAGTTGGACAATAAATTTTTAACAAATTTCCCAAATTTCCTTCTTTCCTAGGTACATGTACCAGAAACAACAATTTCCTTGGAGTATTTGAAACGTCATAGAATATGGGAAAGATATAATTTATTATTTATTTATTACTGTATAATCCACTGAAAAGCTGCACAAGCTGAAAGAATCAGTTTACAATCAAAATACAATTTTTTTTTTTTTGCAAACTGATTCTTTCAGCTTGTGCTGCTTGTCAGTGGGTTATACATAATATACAGTTGAGCCCAGAAGTTTACATATATATACACCTAGGGAATTCAATGAAAATTGTTCACTAGCCAAACATCAAGAAATTTACTCTATCTACAGAAATATTAATATTACTATGACAAATGTGGTATCAAATAAAAAAGCGTATTAAGCTCTTTAAGATGACTGGGATGCCAATGGGATTAAAGTATATTTCGAGTGGAATCTTCTTTGTGGAAAAAGTAATATTTGTGCCAAATGTATTCTATTGTTAGTCAATTATATTTTCAATCATCATTTCATAGAAATATATAAATGTCAAATTCATGATTGATATTACATTTTCTATCATGATATGTCAACACTAAACAAAAAAGTGTCATCTGAAATGTTTGTGTTGAGAAGTAACAAGCACAAATATTTAAAAAAAATTACAAATTTGTCAAAAATATGAAGATTTTTTTGTGGAAAAAAATGACACCAAAATATATCTCAGCTCCTGATGACAAACCAATGTGATGAAAGAGCATGACATACTTATTTGTTTGATACCAAATTTGTCATGATAGCACAGATATTCTATAATATACAGTAGATTTTATGATGTTTGGCAAGTGTACAATTTTCATTGAAGTTCCTGGGTGTATGTAAACTTCTGGCCTCAACTGTACATATACATACATATACATCATACATGTGGACTAACCTTTTTCTGAAAGTATCATCCAGATAGGTAATGGATTCATTTGACATTGGGTTTGGAGCTTGTCTTATGAGCCAGTGTTTGTCCTGGAAGAAAAAGTATCGAGATGAGTTCACCTGCTTCTCGTTAAAACATATTCCATTTTACTTCTGTGAAGTCATACATATATATGTAACTGACTGATTCAGAAAATGATATTTAACTTATGATTACATTCAGCTCTCCCATTTGTAGTAAGAATGTATGTTAATTATGCCTGTGAATTCGATATATAATTAACATACATACATTCCCTCTATGAAATAGATCTCTAACTTCATCAAAACCTTGAAGAAGACATTTAAAGAATCTTAATTCAAAATAACGAGATACCTCCTCCCAAATGATAATGTAGAGTTGCCATTATGCATTTAATCAACTGCAAGTTTATAATGGCTAATCAAAATCTTTGTTGCATTGACTTCTTGCATAAAAGTCTCACGCAGAACCAATCAGAGCAATCGTTTCAAATTTACAATGAACCGTATTTTTTTTTTATTTAACAGGTCACAGATTATCTAATGTTCTGCTTTTATTGAAAACAACTCAATTTCAGGTTTTAACTTGTCTTTAAAAATATGAAACAATATTTTTTTATTTTTATTTACGATTAATTCAAAACTGTTGCTATATTTCATTCGCATTAGACTAATGCTATCTTCTTATCAATTCTGATACCTCAACACATCCTTTGTTACAACACATTGGTTCTTCACATTTATCTTCATATCATGCTCCTGTTTTATCATTTTCAGAATTCTTTGATAAATTATGTTTACAATTCTCAAATTTAAAAGTATTGCGTAAGAATGTGATTATTTTATATTTATGTAATTTGCGTAACTACCTTACTTTTCGTTATTCCTTTGATGTATTGTATTTTGACTCTTTGTAAACTTGAAATTTTAAGGCTTCGGACTACAGTCTTGTGTATTTTATGTATTTTTAATCCAATAAAAACCTCATTGAATTGAATTGAATTTAATTGAAAAAATTCCTCATAGACCTCAGCCATAATATCGTCAGTGATTTTACAGTCATCCGCCTCGGCGAGTCCCTCAAACCAGCTTTTGAGATAATCGCATTCATAGTTTGGATGTTCTTCTGATGCTCATAACTACGCGCTTTGAATGAAACCAAGGCAATTATTTATATCAATGTACAGCATACATACTATAATTCTACAATATGAAGGGGGAACAAATTTTGCAATTTGAGTGTGATTTTTAAATATTTAGAATAAAAAATTTATTTCAGAAACTTGTTTTTATGAAAACAGGGGGTTATGGTCACTTTGTAAAATCACTCGTATCACGGGCATGCTTTTTAGAGTCAAACCACGAGATGCATACGCCCACCGCTTACCCATATCTAGGTCGTGTTGCGCGCCATTCGCGAGACTGCTATAGTGTAGAAACAATGGTTTAGGACGCTTCATAAAATCACTGGAAGGGACGTGACGTTTTGAAAGAAATTTGAATTTTCTCTTATTTTTAATATAATTCAAATTTCGGCCTGAAATTTGGTCATTTGATAGAGTTAAATACAAACTTTCAGAATTTCCAAAAAAAAAAAAATTTCGAAAATTTGACCAAAAATTAGGTTTATGACGGTTCGTGAATACAGTGAGGATATATTTGGACTCTGTCACTCAGTCCTCAATGGGTTAAATGATTAGAAAACAAGATATTATTTTGACTTGAACTTACAGTTGAATGAACGTTGAAGCTAGGTCCCCTAGGTGCCCTCTTGTCTGTGAAATGCGACATATACTGGGGGGCGGAGTCAAAAGGTTCATGACAGGCCGGGGTGGACAGCATCATGAAGAAAGGACTAGAATCGGATTGTTTCTGAAGGAACTCTAGTGATCGATTGTTCTACATGGTATTTAAAGAGAGATACAAATAATGTTATTATTATTTTACCATGGACCTACAAAGATAACTTTAACTTTCAATCAGAACTAGAAAGACAAGCTTTTCTCTGTTTAAAAAAAATTACACACAAAAAATAACAATTGACAGATTGAGTATCATTTTACCTTACACTTGTTTACAGACTGTGCACTGTACATAAAGGCCGGTATTTAAGAAGGGTGATTTAAGTTAGTAGGCCCACTACATGTACGCATTTAGTAGGCCTACTAACTTCAGTCAAGAATACCGGCCATAGACGTCATCTATTTATAAACAAACAGCTCATTCCAGAATAGTTGTGACAGTTATATCATACATGTATATCAAATGTTACATAAGATGGCTCCATTGGAAGAGCAGTGGTATCAAAGTCAGGAGGTCCTGGGTTCAATACCAAGTAGATTTAGTCGAGCATTTAGGTACATGTAAGGTATCAATCTTCATTATCTCTAAGATTGAAGCTATATATGCCCACCTGGGGCCTGTTTCATTCACTTATAGTAGATCTGACTAATGCGGCGGTCACAACTCGTTTTCAATTTCGAACAAAGAAAATCGGCCGCGGAATAAGGAAAGTAAGAGAATAATAAATAAATAAAAATGTATCTATACACGCATTCAGATGGTATAATGTAAACAATATTGCCACCCATTTTCTTTCGAAATATATCTTACCTCCTTCTGAGCTCAACATATGTTGTGTGAAATAAATTTTCCCATGACATATTTTGAGCTCAGAAGTAAAGAAGACAAATTTTGAAAGAAAATGGGGAAAATCTGAAAATTTGTATACAAAATGAATGGAGAGTTGTCCATAAGATCGGCCATTTTAAAGCCGATGATGCCAATTTGAGGATCCCCATAGAAGGAACAACTAGACTTTTCAAACTTCCATAACTCTCTTATTTTATAACCGATTTTGATGAAACTTTTTTTAGATTGCTCCTCTCATTTTCCTCTTTCCTGAAAGGTTGATTCTCTCCTTGGGTTGGATTCCCCTTTAAGAAACAGATGTTTAGATACATAAATAGCTTGCTTGACTTGATTTAAGGTTTCACACACTTGGAAAAGAGATTTGATAGAATTGCAAACACTCATGAATATACCACTTGAGGTAACTATTAACAATACAGTGTATAATTACACCTAGAATCTAATTTGTATTGGGAAACTAAAATGTTTTGAGGGGGGAAGTATTTGTTTTGCTACTTAGTAACATAATTATCCCAGTGTGAATTTCTTGAGGAGTGAAAAAGTGTAATTCAAATGGGCCTGTATTTTAAAACTACAATACTCAGGAAATTGCATTATGGGTTAGGAATCAGGGTAGAATTGAGTAGTTGAGGACTTGAGGTGGTGCCATACAAGGCTGCTGGTTTGTATTGGCTTAAAAATTCAACTTATCTCTTTGTGAAATACCCCCTGGTCTTTCACCTACAATAATTCAATTGCTTTCTAATTAGTTAGGTAAGTGAAAGTGAAGATCAGACCCTCTACTTACAATGATATCTGTGAGGTAATCTTTATGGTAGTCATCTCCATGTTTCTCTTCCTTTCCATTCACAGACAGGGAGTAATTATAGTATACTGAGTTTAATTTCTGCAAAGAGAGTTGGAGAAATAGAAGGAAAATTTAGAATATCATAGGATCACATTATTTTAACCATGAAAACTGAACTAGTTTGTCCAAATTAAAACAGGCAAATTATTTAGAGAAAGGGCTCAACTTAAAATTTGTTAACTTGTTTGTTTGTTTTTTGTTTTAAAAATAAATTTACAGTATCTAATCTTTATGGGAATATTTCAGAATTTAGCTACAGTAAATGAAATCACAATTTTTCATGCAAATTTACAAGGAACTACATCAATGAACTAGGCCCTAACCATCATGATCTTAAATGCATACAGTTTTTAAATCAATTTCCTCAACTATTAAACGGGCAAATAAAAATTCATTGAATTTCCCATCTTACATTATCAAAGTCTTAAAGTCTTCTGCAACATCAATGCTCCTGCTAAAAACACTTATTTCTACAAAATAACTGAATATTTAATCCAAACACTGATTTGTAGGCTTAGGTAGAAATGATCTATGACCTTACCAGTCCAATCCACTGGTCCCATCCAGGAGGAACATGTGCTAAGCCACCAGCTCCATCTATTCCATACTACATCGCAATACATATTGTAAGCAATAATGATATAATGAGATCAGATAAACATGAGATCAAGAAATTTTGGAGAATGAAACGCCAATTGAACAATTGAAAAGCGACTGTTAAAAATAAGTGATATTGTAAATGTATCATAGCAGAGAAATCAATTACTGCATTCGCTGTAATTTTTTCGTGCTGAGCGGCCTCAAAACACGTTCACTGGTTCTTAAATTCGCACTGCATGTTCGTAAGCTTGCAATTGAACCTATTCAATACACGCATTGGAAATCATGCCTATATATTCGCTGGTTTTTTAATTTCCGCTTGCCTCTATTTGCACGAAATCCGCGAAAATTAATGTACCGCGAATATTTCCACGAATACAGTATTTGAAATTAAGCAAATTAAGCTATGGCTACTGAAGATTATAAATGTAGGCCTATTCTAGTGCTTGTCTAGCATACATGCACATTCGGGCTCATCATGACTTAAAGATGTAATTTCAATATAAGTTATAGTTTAAAATATTTTCATACTTTATTCTGGTGCAGGAATTGGGGATTATTACATATACAACTGATATACTATTATCCATATTTTGTGCAAATACTTAGGTTTAAAGAGTAAACCTGATGGAGCATGAAGCTACTCCCAACAATATGAATATTTCTAAAACAAATCAAATTTAAAGAAAAAAAACCAAAGTATTCCTCTAGCTTTCCTAAGTTTTGATGGCCTCACCTTATTCAAGTACTTTCCAGCAAAGAAGGTTTTGTATCCAGCGTCCTGTAGAGAAGTGGCAATTGTGTTTTTCTCTGGGCCTTGTTGCCAGGCTGGACTGCTGCAATTCCCAGTCAGAGAGTTGTTCATAGCCCCATGATTGTGGATGTAGTTGCCCGTAAGGATACTTGATCTACTCGGGCAACACAAGGGGCTACTTGTAAACTGATATGATAAGAGAATAATAGTGTATGGTTTTTCTTTCAATCTCCAACAGATACACTAGAGCAAATGTGGTATGGGTAGCACACATTGAATGAACAATGTATAGTTAAAGATAATCTTAATACAATTACTATACAATTTTTTATAATATGTTCTAACAGCATACATCCAATTCATAACCAAGAGTTTAGATGTTCATACATAAGTTGTATCTGAAAATTAAGGTATGCTCAGTATGTATTTATGAACTCACGAGATCACTAACCAATCAATATTGTAAAAATACATGCATCATTTCTGAAATATTAGATACGTATTCATGGTACTCTCAGCATTTAATTTAACTCTTCGGATGCCTCAGATAGTTTCAAGGCCCCCCCCCCCACCCCCAATTTTGATGTTTAAAAGGTTATTGCACATAGAAAATTTAAAAAACTTTTAATTTGATGTATACATAATCCAATTTTCTGAAACATTTCACTAATTTAGATACATCTATATAAAAATGTAGAAAGGATACCTACCATGTTAGTAAATGTCATGCCTTTTTTCCCCAGGAGGCTCAGCGTATTGGCCATAGGACTCTGAAAGTGAAACACAGAAAATGGTTACCTCCTCAACACTTTCTTAAAACCATCAATACCATAATAAATGAAAAATCTACAGTTTTTATCCTACGATTGGAAGAATAATTGTTGAACATAAATTCAAATTCATGTACATAGTTGAGATGTATGGCTATTTTTTTTGTGTGGTGAAAGACTTGGTAATTGATGATCTTTGCGCTAAATCTGCTCACAATGTGTGTCCCAAGAGCAGGCAGGGCCATTTCAGCTTGGGGATAATGTATGTCTCTTATCATCATGATTGATAATATGTAAGTTAAATTTGAAAGACTCCACTCCAGTGCAAACTCCAAGCAAAGCAACTAAAAAGTAGGCCTACATTTTTTGTACTTACGCAGGGAGGGTAGGCCTATAACAGCCCCCCTGAACAAAATAGGCTAATCATGTTTTTAATATTTCAAAAGAATACTCATCTAGTTGTTAATGCAGATTCATGTTGTATTTGTAATTATTATTAGTGATAAGTGACCTATTTAACTGCTATACTAGAAACCCCCTCGTCATACCATGATATATTGTGCTGTTTTTTTTACCAGTAGTCATTCAACTTTTAATGTTAAATAAAAAGAAGTCATTGACAACTCACATTATCCGTCAATATTAACTTGTTAGTAAAATCCAACTTTAGTTTGACCAATAAATAATACCCAAGCTGAGGGGAAAATTTATCAAAGTCAACATGGTCCCAACTATTTTAAACACTTTTTGAGACAATTGAATCAATTGAAATAATCTAAAATACATTTTAGTCATACATGTTTTTTTTTAATCAATGAGTCCCATAATGAATGAATAGAAGAGTAATAGAAAAATAGAGTATACCTACATGTAAATGGAAGCCACTGTCTGAGGAGAAGATAATAAAAGTTTTATCAGCATCTTTTTGGTATCAAGAAGGAAAACAACATTCTTGACCATATCATCTACAGAGAGAAGAGTCCTCCACCTAAAATGAAGAAATATTCCAGGCTTAAAGTAGACAACTGGAGAGTCAAAACTGCTTTTAATTGCAAGACAAATTCATACACTGCAACGAAAAATCTTTACTGATTCAGGATATCTTAAACCCCTTGTCAAAATCTGTTTTAGATCGGGAGTTATCACCTTTCAAAGAAGGGCCCCATTTTCAGGCTTCAGCGGTACCCGCAGGGCGTCGATGTTATGACGTTCACACTTGGGCACCCGTAACTGTGTCCACTGTATGCACTTATCCTGCACTGTGTTATATCGCTACATTGCACATTCTGATTCTGAAAACTTTCTTTCTCTCTTTCTCATCTCATGCTCTCCCCAGGCCCTGACTAACTGGTCAAAAGTGATATCTCTTGCCGACTGGTTCCTCTACCATTTATCTATTATTTTAAGATTAATCCGCTGTCTAATAATGTATTATTTTTCAATATATTTAACATTGTATTGAATAGGCCTATCTCTCAGCCTGAGAGTGAGTGAAAAAAGAGATAATAAAACAAAAGTGACTTGTGTTTCCATTGTGGACTGTTCAAATCACACTTTTAGTTTGTGTCATATATGACAAATTATGAACCATAAATCATATATATCTATATTGTTAAGGTTATCATATCTATGAATGTTCATTCTGAGGTTTTGTAAGTCTGTTATATTATTGTGCTGTGCAGATCCCGAGAGATAAATTTCATCCGTTAGCTATAACAATAATCGTCCAAACTTTGGATGGAATAGCTCCTTAGTTCTTTCAGTTACAGTATGGTTTTAGATATTGTTCAGAATTGAAATAACATTTTTTGTAGATTCGACCTTGTTTGCAATGAATTTGACAGATTTTGCATTTGTTGAAAAAGCAGCAGCCTTACGAGAGACGACTGTATATTCCATCCGCTCCTGCCGGACTGATTATACACTACCCCACCTGTTGCGTGTGTAAGAATTAAGCCAAACTAAATTAGTAGACTGCAAACAATTCAATGCTTACATCATTGATTCTTAAATATTCTGTCTCTTCAATACATATTGATTTTATTTTAAGGAAGTTTCTGGTCTTTTAGCCATTGAATTTCGATAAACAAGGAATTTTGGAGGATATGTGACATGACCATCTTGTCAAATCAATGATGGTAGTGTTAATCCGTATAAGTTAGTTGGGAAAGTCATGACGGAGGCATGATTATATTTTGCTCTAAAACCTTATTTGGAGGGATTCATATTAAAAAAAAATCGTATTAAAATCAATATAGATTCAACACAGAATAAGTCTTCTTAAGAATGAAGTCGCTATAAATTTACGTGGAATTTTAAGCATTATATCTCCCAATGTCAATGGGCAAATTAAACTATTCACCAACAACAGACGGATCGCACCGTTCCCGGCCCCTCGGTGAGAGATGAGCAAGGCAATTCGTGCTTTTATCATGATTGCAAACTCTTCAAAAATCTATCGCAGCAAGTTCAAATCTACAAAATAATCCCAATCGTTAACCATATCTCAAAACACGATATTCTAAGGATATGCAACCCTGTAGGATTTGTCCAATGGTGTAATCAGTTGTGATAAAACTTAAAAGAGCCATGATAATCCGAGACACAGCAGCTATATAGCAAGCTAGTACAGTGCGAGCAATCTGTTTACTTGTATATACGTATGCATCAAGCTGCGCGCGCAAGCTCAGATCAGCTGGCGGTTGTTCGAGCTGTCCAAGGTGCGACGTCACAAACCAGGAGCTCCTCCGCACACCGATCGGCCCATTTGGGGGCGGATTAAACAAAAACGCTAAAAACCATTTACAGCTATTTCTGAGAGATTCAAGTCATTTTCAGGATGTCAATCGTATAAACGAAGGAAAATCTATTCAGTAACATGTAATTTGGCCATTATTAGCAAATATTGTGTATTTTCTCCGTGTGTCTACTTTAAAGGCTGTTCTAATATAACGTTTTCATCCTGAAAAATTCATCTAAGGTTAGATGCTATATACACATCTCTTGGTACAGTGTAGCATGCATTATGTAACCACATACTCCCAGATTAACTACACAAACTTTCTAACATTTGGAATTTGGCATTTTGGAAGCTCTAGGTAAACTGGAATGGAAACAACCCTAATAAATAATGTAGCATAATAACATTCTTCAACGTGTCAACCAGGGAATAATTTTACTTCTAAAATTTGATTAGCAGTTTAAGTTGAAGGGGAAGTATCATTCCAACAAAGTGTGTATAGTCCTATGTAAAAAAAAAAGTTGCTATACAAAATAAATTTTGTGTAGCAATCATACAGAAATGCATAGCAAATTGCAATGGGATACCAGGAAAATTATTCCCTGTCAACTACTTAGGAAAAAAATCCTTCATCTGTGTAAGAAAGAACAGATTGCAGAATTTGTCTAAACATGTTATGAGATCAGAGCCCCATTGCATAAAGAGATTGATAACTTTATTATCAATGGTAACTTCAACGGTAATGTACCATTTTGATTAGCAACGTAACCATGGTATTTACCATTGATGGGAAAGTTATTATAATAATATAATACTACTAATAGTATCTCTTTATGCAACCGGGCCCAGGATCGGCTTGCAACTGTATCATCTCTTCAAAATGAAGTCTTTCCCTCCAAGCATGTTGGTCTATATCAACTGCTTCCCTCAAACATCCTGCTATGACTCTGAATTGGAAACTGTTGTGAGCTTTCACACTACCCCCCCCCCCCCCCATCCAAAGTAAATGCCTAATTTTAAGACTGGTAGGCTAATCATGTTTTTAATATTTCAAAAGAATACTCATCTTTGGCATCTAAGTTAGTTGTTACAATTTAGATTTATCTTGTATTTGTAATAATTATTAGTGATAAGTCATCAAGTGAACTATTTAACTGCCAAACCAGAAACCCCCTGGTCATACCATGTTATATTGGGTGGGTTTTTTTTAGTCATTCAACTTTTAACGTTAGTGTTAAAAAAACTAACATCATTCGTCAATATCTTGTTAGTTAAAATCCAACTTTGACCAATAATACCCAAGCTGAGGGGAAAATTTATCAAAGTCAACATGGTCCCAACTATTTTAAACAACCTGTATAAAACTTACGATTGCATCCATTGTCACATCTTGATCATCTGTGAGAATGAAGACAATGTTCGATTTATCCTGCGCCGACAGTCCCGACTTCCCGCGACGTAGACCAGAAGATGCATCATCGGGAATGTGGTTATCAATTCGCCTGCTTCTCTGGCTGGACAAGACGTCACGAGCCGTTCCGCCGATCACACATTCACGGAGAAAAAACATTACTATGAAAATCGTTATTTCTCTGAACTTCATCGTTGTTTCCCAGTGATTCAAACTACGATACAGAATGAAAAGCTTCCCTTGATCTGAAAATTAATAAAATGGAGTTTACTTCCCGATCCCTAATCCTAAATTAATCAAGCGGAGCAAGATGTCCAGAAAATGGTGGGCGGTGCTCGATTCCAAAGACACCGACAGAATTATAGTCGCTCACGTTTTATACGAATAGCAGCCTTTCATAAATGAATAAAAATTTTGTTGTAATTTTGTGCGTATACAAGTGTATGCATACACGTACACTAATAATAGATTTTTTTTTTTTTTTTGAATGCATGATCCAAAGCTAATAATACCGGTAGTCATAGTCATTGCAACAACAAAAAAGACGAAACTTTAAAACAATCTGTCAGACATTGTGATAAGATGTTGAAAACCTGGAACCAAAATCTTGATAGGGTCTGAATGTGGACTACCAGGGGGTCATTATCTATAAACTGTGATGTTGTTTCACATTATGCAGCCACATGCGGTCAGTCGAGTAATTTCAAGTCATATTTCAAGAAATATTGCAACATTTTATTCAGGTTACTTTCCCCTGCCACGTCGTTGGAATTTTCTCACAGATTGTAGGCCTAGGCAAAAGATTTCTGCCTTACTACACACTGTCTTACTGGCCAGTTACAATTATGCTTGTAATGATAATTACTTTTCGCTGCCTCTGGTACGATAGTACAGTATGAGCAGATTATATCGCTCACTTTCACTCATGTCTGGCACATTTTATCCCTGGGGCATCAAAGTGGCTTCAAAGAGAATAAATGAGATGTTTCTCCATCTCTTTATTACCTCCATGTTTTGACAAACTCGAATTTGTTCTTTTTCTTTCATAAAAGATCTGGAAACTCCTAATTGAAATTTTATATCCAAACTTTATGAAAATACTCAATTTTAGTTTGGACCTCTCTATATTTTTTACATGTAAAAAAAATATCGAGTATAGGAAGAGGGAGTGTGGCCGATCAAGGTATAGACTGACGGGGTAAAAAGATGCCCCAACCACGTGCACCCGTCACGACCAAGCCAGTTTTGATCTAGGGAGGCAGTGACGATCTTTGACCTATTCGTTGACATATTTTAGTTGACACAATCGACCTAGAAATAAGGTCAAAGTTCACAGAAACTCAGGTTTTTGCTAAAAAGATGTCATTTCCAGGTTGTTATAATCCAGGCCCGTAACTAGGATTTTTACGGGGGGGGGGGGGTTCGACATCTGAAAAAGTGGACCTTTTTCAAGGATTTTTTTTTTCGAGCGCGAAGCGCGAGCGAAAATTTTGAGTTAAACTTTGAGTATAATATGCATTATCATGATTATAGACTCTATTTAGGAGCTAAAAACTGGGGTTAATTGTGCATTATAGTCTCTACTTATAGTATCCGCGAGCGCGAAGCGCGAGCTGAACATTTTAAAAATCTTAATGGCTTTTCTTTTTTATTGTTCATTGAGTAATGAATATATAGGAATGCGAGCGCGAAGCGAGAGCTCAAAATTTTGAGAACAAAATTGGAGTTAATTGTGCAATATAGAGCCTATTTAGTATCCGCGAGCTGAAAGTTTTGAGCTAAAAATCGTGCCTTATAGACTCTTTCTAGGATCCATACTGAAGATACATAATAATCTTGGCTTATTAATAATCTTTGCTATGAATATTTTGTGAGCTGCAAGCACCTAGGCCTCCCCCAATCTAGCCCAAACACAATTGCAACAATTCTTTTGACAATGCTTGTCTCCAGCAGAGAGCACTGGGTCCAACCCTTTTAAAAAAAATACTTATTGTTTGTAAATTTTACAGTTCGAGGTCGCATAGTGACCGAGCAGGAAAATTTGGGGTATATGAAGTAAAGAAAAGGAGCACTTTTTAGTATTGTAAGTGATACTTTTTAAGAAATGTTATTTTCCATGGGACTTTTAAAGAGTATGAAAGGCTTCTTTTTAGTATAAAAAGGGGCACTTTTAGAGTGCATGAAAAAAATGGGGGCACTATGCCCCTGCCCCCTCGGTTCTACCGCCTCTGTTAGACCCCAATATCCTCAAGCGCGAAGCGCGAGTAGAAAACTTTGAGCTCAAAATTGTAGTTTATTGTGCATTATAGACCCTATTTAGTATCCGCGAGCGCGAAGCGCGAGCCGAAAATTAGGGATTTTTAAAAACATATGGAGTAACAAGGGGCCCTTTTTAGTATTAAAAGCGCCCCTTTTTAAACATGAATTGTCCACGGGACTTTTCAAAACTCTGAAAAGCTTCTTTTTAGTATAAAGATGACAATTTTTTTAGCTTAGAAAAGGGACACTTTTTGGTCATGAATAAGGGCACTTTTATAGGGTGGATTAAAAAGTTGGGGTCACTGTGCCCCTGCCCCCCCCCCCGGTTCCACCGCCTCTGCCACTAGGCCTTATTTCTGTTATATCGATCATTTCTTAACATTGAAGATAACATCATTTAAAAATAAAAAAAATAGAACACAAAAGCAAACGAAAACATTCCTGCGAAATGGTTTAAGTGTAATTCCTGCGTAATTTGTTCTGAAAAACATGATTATCATCCCCAAAAATAGAATGTTGCGAGCGCGAAGCGCGAGCGAAGATTTTACATGTAGGGGGACTGAAGCAAAGTGATTAAATCTTCCTTTCTTGTATTCTGTTCAAGTATCTGCTGCATTTCTGCCAAAAAGTGTGAGTTTTAATTTTTTTTTTTTTTTTTTTTTTTTTGGTCAAGCGGACCCTGCTCGCCGCGGGGGGGTTCGTTCGAACCCCCGAACCCCCCCTGGTTACGGCCTGTATCATCATGTAAATGACCTTGCCCTAATTTAAAGAATCATAAGGCAGGGCCTCGCCAGGGGGGTGCGGAGGGTGCGAACGCACCCCCCTTCAGAACAAAAAAAAAAAAAAAAAAAAAAAAAAAAAAAGAAAGAGAAGAAAGAGAGAGAAAAAAAGTGGGATGCGAAAGGGGAGCAAAAAATAGGCCTATATATGGTCGTCCAGGGAGAGGGGTGCGGTGTGCGGGTGGGGAGGTACTAATTAGTCCCGCTTGTTTCGAACACCGGCACCTATCAAGACTAACCGGCGCCACTAAATTCGAAATGTGATAGAGTATAAAGTTGTAGTATTTTGCTCTCCCGCTCCTTCTTTGGACATCATATCCCTGCGGCAGCCGACCCATATCTCCCAAATTACGTAATTTTTCTCTCGCTTCGCCTTCGAAACTTTTTTTCTCTAAGGATTAGACCTACATCTTCTTTTAAGATAGAGTTAAAAATAAATTTGATGACTCCTAAATGCCTAAAGAAATTGCATTATTTTTATTTTTTCCAAGCGCGCTCTCCTATGGTTGTCTAATTCTATTACAAAAATTATCATCAATTTTAGGAGATGCGTTAGTCAGTTAGTTGCAAAAAAAAGTTTTAACTGCCCTGCATTCAGGTCATTATAACAAAAAATGTTGGGCATGCATGTATGCTATAAACTTTGAAAATAAAACAAACAAAAGCCAATGATTAATATTTCGTTTTCAGTTCTCTACGTACGATTTTCCGCTCGCGCTTCGCGCTCGTATGTTTACAAAAATTATCATCATATTCAGAAAGGGATTAGTTTTTATAGACTATAAACCACTGTGATTTTCATTCGCGCTTGGCGCTCGCATTTTGTCAAAGGGCGGGGGTTATCAGCTCCTATAAGGAATTTAAAAAGAAGTGAGGGGCAAAATATGTGTGAAGTACAATGCCTTCATGTTGTTATATAGCAAATTTGCGGCCCGCGCTTCGCGCTCGCAACCAAAAAAAATAAGCAATTAATAAAAAATATTCTTTCTTCAAATAGGTATTTTTGAAAGCTTTGCCCCGCTTTCGTGTTGTATGCTTAAAAAAAGGAATTATCATTTCCCGAAAGGGATACTACAATCATTTATATTGAACATTCTTAAATAGGATTTAATTTCGCTTGCGCCCCGCATTCTGGTTTAAAGGCGCGGTGATTATCAACTCGTGGGGACTTTTAAAAAAGTCATTATAAGGCAAAATTTGCCGGCTCGCGCTTCGCGCTCGCATAGGCCAAATAGAAGACAATGATCAAACATATACACTGACTTCATCACGTTCGTCAGAAATGATATACAGACATTTATTAGAACATTATAACAGACCTGTTAATTAAGAAGTATGGTCGCACAATAATGTGTAAAAATACAATGCCTTCATGTGGTTATAAGGCAAAATTTCTGCTCGCGCTTCGCGCTCGCAAACAAGGCACAAAACATATGGTTAAACGAAATTCTTTTTCTTCAAAGTCGATATACAGAAAGCTCTCCTCTCGGGGCTTCGCGCTCACATGTTTAGGCCTACATCATAAAAGGGAATTACCTTTTTTTCATGCGAAAAACAAAAAAAATCTCTATGGTGTATAAGGAGGTGCCGTGGAGACACCCCCCCCCCTATACCCACCTAAACCTAAACCGCCTAAACGCACTCCCCTAGAAAAAAAGCTGGTGACGCCCTGTAAGGGTCACCAGAATGTGCAGCTATGTCAGGCTAGTATGACCTATGTTGTATTCTTGATTAGTTGCTCTATGATATTGTAGTATATATATGTTATGTATGTTTATAGTGAAGCTTGACACAATTATGCATTTAATTATGCATAAATAGCTAATTTGTGCATATTCTCAAAACTGGCGCTGGTCCAGGTGAAAAAAATGTTAATAGACTTAATAGCTAGTTATAAAAATGAAGCCTGACCTCCTCTAAAAAATAAGGTATTTTACCAAGATTAAAAAATGATTTACTAATTTTCCTTACCTTAATTGATTCTCTAAATTTATACCAAACAGTATGTCTTCCCATTTTAGATTATCATTACTGTTATTCCAAATAAATCTGCGTTTTGGCATTCAAAAAAATTATGTGGCGGTTGGTTTCCTCTTCCTCTTTACAGTAAGCCACATAAGGAATTTTGAAAAAACCCGATACGAATAAATGATGATTTGTATTTTTAATGATTCCATATAATTAATGTACTGTAGTATGCTTAATAAAACAGCTTAAAATCGATCCGCGATCGCGATCGTATCGAATACTGTGAACAAAAAATGAACTTAGTAAAAAATGGTTCCCGGGAGAAAAAAATAGGAGCAGACAGAATCCAATCGATATGGGGAACTCAATTCCACAGAGATAATATGAAGAACTTCATGAAAGGTATCTATTTTATTAGTAGTGCAATCAACAATAAATGACACCAACATGTGGTTATGGCATCGTAATAATAGTGTCGCTGCGATGTCTTGGATAATTTCGGTGTAAGATTTCTACTGCCACTGCACTGGCACGCACTGGCATCCCCAGGCCCAGGCCAGGGCCATCGCTCGCGCTCTGGCGCTTCCTGGGGCCGGGGTACGGTGGCGGTCGCAAATGACACTGCGCTGGATATAGTGACGCATTGAGTGATTCACGTTCGGTGTTATAATCGGTGTTAGTGTTTATTTTGGAGCAGAAGTCTGATCTTAACACCGAACGTGAAATGGAAATAAAATTAGTCGGGGTTAGGTGTTGACCTCTAAATTTGACGTATTTCCGGTTGCTGGTGTTTCATTTTGTGTCAAATGTCGCTCTGCTGAACCGAGCTCTGCAGCCGGTGGTTAAATTTCATCGTGCAAAATTTCCTGATTGACTAACACTTAAACCCTAGGATTAAGAAAAGTTCATTTCACACTCGGTGTGTAGTGTTGGTGTTGGCCAACGCGTTGGTTTGTCTGGTGAAGAGTAAGGGCAGTGGAGGCTCGAGTGGCAGAGTATCGAATACTTTTATTTACAGAATAATAATCAATTAAATATTAGACAAAGACGGTACTTCAAGACCCTAACGTTAGGCCTACAAAAATTTGTTAGTTTTGGGAGGGTTAACGAGATGGGATTCACAAATTGCGCTACTTACTCTTCAAGCCTAACAAGGGTCCAAGAAATTTCATCTAAAATTCATTGGGGAAAATGATTAGGAAATATAAAATAAGATATTCCGTAGTAAATCGTATAGGGAATAAATTCATCAACTATGGATGTCTTCTCAATCTATATTTTAGGAACAAAAGGCGATGATCAATCACTGCTAATCTGAACCGATGTTATGAAATTATAGGGTCTGGGGGCTACGCGCTGCGCGGCCCGGCCTGGCTTTTGTAGTGTAACTAGGTAACGCTCCATTTCCTGCTGCCTTGCAAAAAACTGCCCGAGATATGAACTGTAAACTTACTGTTTCGTCAAAAAATATCCATCATGAGGTAAATTTGTATCAAAGAGAGGTTTGAAGAAGGATTAATTTTCGATTTACTGGTATGATTCTAACCTTTTAGGGCCTTCTTCAGGTTATATTCGAACAGTGTTTAAACAACAAACCAGTACTTCGTTACGAATTGCGTCGACGCCATTTTTCTTCAGACGGTGTTAGGCTATCGATCCGCGCGTATTGCGGATATCGCGTATCGACTCTCATCTAGATCTGAGCTCGGTGTTTGAGCTCGATTTTAGCAGAATTTAACTCTGTTAACACTAACACCAACACCAACACCGAACGTGAAATCACTCATTGTGTATTCCGGACGCACATATTTCTGCTAACTACAGCAATTTTGTGCGCGTAGAGAGACGGTTGCAGTTAAATTCCACACGACCAATACATGGAACAAGATTTCTTAAATGAGGCGAAAAAATCTCAGTTTCACCTTAGACTCTATTTAGATCTATCTATAAAATGATAGAAAATGCTTAAAATTTCATTCAATGCATAACAATGATAGGTCTATGTTTTCTGATGATAAAATGAGCCTCTTTGCCGAATTTCAATCTCTCGGCGTCCGCTTCGAATGTTGACGTGCCGTGTCGTGTATTTTGGTGAATATTGCATAGTTTTCCAATCACAACGATCGCCGCGAGCGTGATCGAGAGCGATAGATATCGAGATTAGTACAGTCGATAAACAACACGCAATTATAACGTTGTATCCCCATAGAGAGGATGCACCGTCCGGAATCATAATGCAATTTTTTACACGCAAAAATAATTGTTTTTCGTAGAGCGGGGTATGCGGCAAGTGCGACAAAAAGAAAACGGTTAGTAAATAATCAAATAATTTTACCATAGACTCTAATTATAGTTTTCATAATATTTTGGAATAGCTAGTGCGAATTTTTCTAGACTTTATTTCCACTAATTGTCCTTTTAACCCATTTGGGGACTGAGCCCGAATATATCCGCGGCTGGGGGTCTATGTGGGAAGATGTTGTTATAGCCAAATCAGCTCGTCTCCAACAGGTTAAGGGACTGAAATAAAGGCGGTCCGGAAAATACCATACACTGCCATACATGGAGGGGTTTCTACATAAAAGACAGTTGTATGTATGGTGTAGAATCTGAGCCAAGATCTAGATTCTAGATGAGACGAGTACCAATGGCCCTAGAAATCTATAGATCTAAATACTAACAGTTATACGTTAGATCTAGGTAATGGTTAGATTTAACGTTAGATCTAGGCCCTAGATTCTATTTGAAAGCAAGTTTTTCTGCTTTGATTGTAAATTTTGGTTTCCATGCCACTTTTGCCGTTGGGTAGTCCTATGAATGATTTCAGAAAACGGGTGAATCGGCGCCTTCAACGCACTTCACGTCTTCAAGTCATCGCACACCGAGAGGAGCTTTACATGTGCGGCCCGCGGGGGTCACTCACCAATGATGTTGCTACGCAAGCGTCGTCCCCAAAAGCGTCGAAAAGGGTCTGTTTTCAGCCTTTCGACTGGCGTCGACGCTTTCCTTAAAATAGGGGTGTTTTTCATTTCAGTCGCCATTTTCATAAAAATAGGGGGTGTTTCAGCGAAAATTGCTGTTTTATAGGGTTGAAATTTTGTCGGTTGTTTACGCCATTTAGGGGGTTGTTTCAGCGAAAATTGCTTGTTTTGGGGCGCAAATTTCACGGTGTTACGCCATTTAGGGGTGTTTTTCCAGTCGACGTCGAAAGGGGTGCAAATTTGAATCATCTGCAATGAGACGTTTAGGGTCCATTTTCAGGGTGCGGGGACACGCATGGGTAGCACTTTTTTCTTTGAGTGACCCCTAGTCCTGGCAATCCCAGTAAGATTAGTATGTGAAAAGCGCCGGAACAACTGACCCCATAGGGGGTTGGGATGGATCCTGGGCCTCACAAAAATGAATTGCTGCCGGGTCTAAGCTGTGGCCTTCCCGCCCAAACCACACATTTTGTGACGTCACTACCGGAAGTCACTTTTGAGACAATGTACAGGGAGGTGCACTTGACACTATCACACAAAACGTGTCCCCAACATATTTTTAGGGCTTCATTTTTTATTTTATTTTTTTGAGTTTGATTAACCGATAGTAAACGATGCACCACAATGAGTTTTCCTAGCATTTTCGTCCCTGAGATCGATGACAGCGACGTTAACATCGCGGAGCGACGTCGTCGACTTGCGACCAATTTGTCTATTTTTTGACTCGTTTTCGGTTTCAAATTTTGAAGTTTTGTTTAGATTGTGTTTAGAATACCCGATTGCTCTGAAATTTTGGCAAGGTCTTAAGCAAGTCCTCCGCTTTCTGGAACATATTTGGTTTTATAAGTTACATGCATGTTTACCCTATTTTTAGGCCATTTAATTAACATGGTTTTAAGGAAAATCGGTCAAAAAAAGAGAGTTTTTGAGGGTAATATTTTGGAGCCATTCATAATACACGTGTTGTATGGGGATTAATACCGAACTCATTATAATCTTACAAACATACTCATTATCCCCTTGTCCCCACTATTGTCTCCCAATCATATGACCCCACACTCACCCACCCAATTACCCACACTCACACACACACCCTCACCCACGCACACACACACACACACACACACACACGCACACACACACACACACTCTTCTTCACCCTCTCTCTCTCCTTTTTACGTCGTCTCAAAGTACTTAATTTTGCGTTACAAGTCCTTCACGACTTTCAATCCCTCTCTTTGTCACAAATTTCTCCGGTCCCCTTCCCTTTTCCCTCTCTTTATCTTTCCTCTCTCTATCCACCTCTCTCTGTCTCTCTTCTCCTTCTCTTTATCTCTCATCTATCACTCCCTTTACACTTCTCTATTAACCCCTCTTACTTCTATCCTCCCCCTCTCCCTCTCCCTTTTGTTTTCTCTCTTTCAATTTTAATTGCGGCCTGTATAATTTATTTTTCATATATTTTTCATGCAAATTAATTTTACAGTTTTCCAGGAAATGTAAAATGTTGTCTTTCTTTAATTCAAAGAGATATTTGATCAGATATATTTTGGTTTCCATTCAACATAATGAGTTGCGGGGTTTTTTGTTTTGTTTTGTTTTGTTTGTTTGTTTTTTGTGTTTTTTTTTTTGGGGGGGGGTGTTGAAATTTTCAATTATTTTGGATTAGATCCTTTTAACAGGCATTGATAGAGTAAATCAAGAGAAAATAAAAATTCGTCAGGAGAAGTTGAATTGGCTTCCTCAATCTTCAATGTACAAGCAACCCGTTCATTTACCAGCTCTTTCTCCAAGTAGCCTATGTAAAAAAAGTTTTTAAAGTTTAACTAACATGGACGACATCTCTAAGTCCATAAGTTAAAACAAGCATTCTATGACAATTTTACAGCAAACAAAGCGTGGTGGATATGAAAACGTTACCTTAAACTTTTGCTGTAGCTCTGAAAACATATAGTTGTGCTGGCACCAAGATAATTATGAGTTATGGGGAAAAGGGCTGAATTAGAGCTACAACGTCTGGTGATCTGGTTTAAGAATCACTTTCTGATTTCACGAAAGGACGGTTCTACAAGACAGTGGTGTAAACATGGTAACATGCGCTATCAACAATCAAGTTCTAGCTGCTGTGATGAAGCAAGCACTGCCCAAATACATACATGTATAAGGTTGGGAAGATGTTTACCCTTCCCCGGTCATGTCGGTGTAGATCATGACAGTGACTCCATCTACGCACACTGGCTCCTTGATGACAAGGCTGCACTGAATGATCTCAAAGAGAGATATAAGAGCTTCTTCCAGGATACCATTAACATGATTAACTTACTGGAAATAATAGAGGCACAGCTCCAGAAAATAGGCCTACGCTATCTACCTCACCGCAAAAATAAATAAAGTGTATCGTGATCTACATCTCACCGAACGGTTGGATGATATCGAAATACGTCTATATACTTCACATGGGTTACCGATGTGTTCTTGGCTATGAAAATTATTATTTTAAAATTATGCAAGGTGGGGATCCATTTTTCTCAAGAAGCTTCAGGAGCTTGACGCCAACAAACATTACATTTCTGAGGCTGATGCTTGTTCATACAACGAAGCATGTCCATACATTGCTTCATGAACTAGTCCGTCATATCCACCCAAGGCATGGGACGATCATTGCCGTTGAGCTGGAATGTAAATTTGCCAGGCCTATCACTAACAATTTGACAAGTTTTTATTTGTATGGCTCAGTTATATTAATGTAGAATACTGAGATGTAGATTGAATTAGATGGAAGTTGACTGGTGCTTGTCTTATGTGAGTTTCATTTACTCTCCGCGACTCGAACAGACCCTTTCCAAAAAAAAAAATTAATTAATTGAAGAAAAAAAAAAAGCATTTGGTCATGGCTCTGTATGCAGGTTTGCTTTGCAGAAGATTAGTTTCATGAATGATTTTACATTACCAACAATCCAACTTTCTGAAATCACGGAGAGATTTTGTGCAACACTGATCTGCTTCCTTTCTGCATTAAGTTTTCTTGTAGAACCTGCCTAAGTTGTCTTCTTCTTGTTTAGACGATAATGTTAGAGGAGTTACTACAGAGGAATCAGCATGACATGCATCAAATCCAGGGTTATTTAATTGCTCATGACACCCAGCCGGATAAGGGAAGCTATTAGTCCCGAGCTGAGAATCAAATAGAACGGATTTATAGGTAGAACCACGGTTGCTCAATCCTGGATCAATTAATGAAGAGGTAAAACTGAACAACCTGCCTGCAGTGCTGACATTGTCGATGTCAAGAAAGCTTTCGATTCCATCCATCGCAAAAAGATGATGAAAAATGACTATGGTATACCATCATGACCATCATAATCTACTAAATACCATTTACAACGTGTACACTGTTCAACACAAGGGCTAAAGTTGTGACACCAAATGGAGAGATGGAAGAATTTAACATTCTTGCTTGCAGGAGTTTTGCAAGGAGATACTCTTATATGTACCCTTTGTCTTCACAATAGTTCTTGAGTATGCACTTGGACTAAGAGAGATAGCTAGATGACTCTAAATACCTTGGGTCATAAGTAAATTCAACAGGGTCTGATGTCACGATCAGTGGGACGATACCCTGAAAGCTCTCAATAAAATGAGTGCCATCTGGAAGTCAATGTTGTCCTGAGGAATCAAATTATAGGCTTACATGTAAGAATAATGCTGCTTTCGACACTCAGAGTTGGCCGCCAGCAGTCTTATCCTTTGGGACCTGACGCAGGAAGTGTTGTATACAACACAAGACGTACCCAGGCATTATGAAATCTGATACTGGAGTAGTTGCAACTTGGCAAAGACGAGCTGAAAAACTGCATGCGTGAGAGGGATAACTCGAGGATTCGTGCCAGGTCTCGGCAGTTTAGCCGGCCTGGTAGGTAGGCTGGTAGGTATATACCTCTAGCTCTTGAAAGCACCCTTTTACGTCAGCTTGTTCACTTATTCTGCCTCTAGGTCAAGACTCACAAGTTCAAGAAGCAGTGGGGGTACACATTTCATTATGAGATAGTGAAAAACCCATTTTCTCAAAGCACAAAGAGAATTGGTGAGAATTGCTCTGCCTTATATCGTCAACTCAAGTTCTAGAATAGAATTAGAACTATCCTGCCTCAAGATTATCGCGTTCTTTGGTATCCATGTCTTAGATCTCGTTGAGAAAGAGGAATTGATATCATATTTTGCAGATTCCAAACAACGAATCGGTTTCCTAAGGGGAAAACAAAGACTTATCTATAACCATTATTCGTGTGGTGTACTGTAGATCACGATAATGTATCTGACACATATGACTGTATACGACACAAGATTCTGTAGCTGTGCCTCCATTATTTTCGGTAAAGGTCTCCTGATCCGAAAGAAAATCTAGTACCTCATTCGGGGATCATTCAATACAGCATTGTCATTTAGAATTTGGAAGTGTCGTACGATGGAGTTGTAGAAAATCAGCTGTTGAACTTGCATTTCATGACTGAGGCAAGTGATCCTTCGAACGGGACACTATAGCCTCGGTGAGAGTAGACCGAGGCTGTAGTTGTATATCCTGCCTCAAGAATATCGCGTTCTTTGGTATCCATGTCTTAGATCTCGTTGAGAAAGAGGAATTGATATCATATTTTGCCGATTCCAAACAACGAATCGGTTTCCTAAGGGGAAAACAAAGACTTATCTATAACCATTATTCGTGTGGTGTACTGTAGATCACGATAATGTATCTGACACATGACTGTATACGACACAAGATTCTGTAGCTGTGCCTCCATTATTTTCGGTAAAGGTCTCCTGATCCGAAAGAAAATCTAGTACCTCATTCGGGGATCATTCAATACAGCATTGTCAGTTAGAATTTGGAAGTGTCGTACGATGGAGTTGTAGAAAATCAGTTGTTGAACTTGCATTTCATGACTGAGGCAAGTGATCCTTCGAATGGGACACTATAGCCTCGGTGAGAGTAGACCGAGGCTGTTCTGTCCTCATCGGGCGGCTACTGGCCGTATATCCCTCTGAATGAGGACAGAGCAGCCTCGGTCTACGGTGAGAGATGCTCTATTGCTGATCCAGTCACGAGGGTTCGCAGAGTTTCCCCCAAAAAGCAACATCTATTAGTGAAAATCGCCCCATAACTATGTTAAATTCAATTAAGGTTGGCGCTTGTAATACTTGAATGGAATATACCTTCAGATCAGGTCAGGTAATGACCATTTATAGGCCTACCCGTTTCTTTTTCTGCGAAACTGTCAAATGCTTGACGGGGCTGAGAAATGATATACATGTGAGTAAATCGTGACTTTAGGCCCTGTCTTCAATTGATTAAGGAGGCATTCCGTTACAATATTTTGAGAAAAAGCCGGTGTTCGAATGAACTTTTAAGATGAAAATTGAAGGAACCACCTGACACCCTTCTTCTCCCGCTGAATCTTCACTTTCTCCTAATGTAGTTGCTAAATAATCTTTGTTTATATACACATTTGATATGATACTAATGTTGACAAGGTAAAACAACCCAAGAAAAAAAAAGAACAAAATAAATATATCAATACAAAACGGAGACTTTGATTGAATTTTCAAAACTATACTCACTTTTTTTTAATATGCTAATGAAAAGGGGAATGGGAGGATAGTAGTAAAAGAGGTTGTTAGAGAAGTGTAACGGGAGTGAAATAGAAAAATAAAGAGAAGGAGAAGAAAGACAGAGAGAGGTGTAGATAGAGAGAGGAATGATAAAGAGAGGGAAAGGGGAAGGGGCGGAGAAATTTGTGAAAAAGAGAGAGATTGGAAGTCATGAAGGACTTATAACGCAAAATTAAGTACTTTGAGACGACGTAAGAAGGAGAGAGAGAGGGTGAAGAGGAGTGTGTGTGCGTGTGTGTGTGTGTGTGTGTGTGTGTGTGTGCATGGGTGAGGGGTGTGTGTGTGTGTGTGTGTAAGTGGGTGGATGGGTGTGGGGTCATATGATTGGGAGACAATAGTGGGGACAAGGGGATAATGAGTATGTTTGTAAGTTTATAATGAGTTCGGTATTAATCCCCATAAAACACGTGTATTATGAATGGCTCGGAAATATTACCTTCAAAAACTCTCTTTTTTTGACCGATTTTCCTTAAAACCATGTTACTTAAATGGCCTAAAAATAGGGTAAAAATACATGTAACTTATAAAACCAAATATGTTCCAGAAAGCGGAGGACTTGCTTAAGACCTTGGCAAAGTTTCAGAGCAATCGGGTATTCTAAACACAATCTAAACAAAACTTCAAAATTTGAAACCGAAAACGAGTCAAAAAACAGACAAATTGGTCGCAAGTCGACGATGTCGCTCCGCGATGTTAACGTCGCTGTCATCGATCTCAAGGACGAAAATGCCAGGAAAACTCATTGTGGTGCAGCGTATACTATCGGTTAATCAAACTCAAAAAAGAAAATAAAAAATGAAGCCCTAAAAATATGTTGGGGACACGTTTTGTGTGATAGTGTCAAGTGCACCTCCCTGTACATTGTCTCAAAAGTGACTTCCGGTAGTGACGTCACAAAATATGTGATTTGGGCGGGAAGGCCACAGCTCAGACCCGGCAGCAATTCATTTTTGTGAGGCCCAGGGTCCATCCCAACCCCCTATGGGGTCAGTTGTTCCGGCGCTTTTCACATGAATAAATCTTCTGGGATGCCGGACTACCCCCCGGGGTGCGGCCTATCTTGGGGGGGGGGGCACTGCGTGTTGGTGAGTTACCTAAAATGAATATTGGCTGACATTCCCGAAACGTCTTGATGATTACATGGAAATCTCCATTCCGGGCTACATTTCAAAATATCCAGCTGTGACTCCGCTAGGGCAACCCAAAGACAAAGTGCGCTGCCTCGCTTTACTTTTCATATAGCCGTACGCGTACGTGCGCGGGGTCACAGCTGGATATTTTGAAATGCAGCCCGCATTGGAGATTTTCGTGTAATTACCACCGAAAAACCATTTGCGAAAGACGACAGGAACACAGAATATCCAATTTTAAGCCTAAATTTAGGACCACTATTTGTATTTCCTGCCACCACGACAATAATAATAAGTTTTAGGACCAGGTATTCTTGCTGCTCTATCAATTTTATGTGAGTATCGATGTGTATTTATTAAAATTAATGACTCATTTTGGTCTATATATCTACAATCACCACGTATGTTCGACGGTCAGTTCCCATCGCTTCACGACGGGAACTGGTCAGTTTACCCCTACAGCTGATATGTGACCTTATGGTGGCCGAAGGCCGGAAAAAATTTGAACACCTACCCCCCCCCCCCCACGCATTTTGCATAAACATGAACTGAGTGACGCGCTTCGCACGATTAGCCAATCAGAGCAGTTACCGCCTTGATTAGCAGCTAGAATTTCAGGACGTAAAAGATCACAAGATATTATTGCGCTTCGTGAGTGTAGTTTGCCATCTCGTTACATAAAGGTAGATCTAGAGCATATGGATGTCTGCTCTGCAAGGAAACGCCCATACACACACACACAGCTAGTTTTGTGATTCTACATTGTATGTATTCTAACGAATTATCTTATTCACTGTAGGCTTACATAGCATACCAAATCCAATTGTGTAATAATGTCAAACCCACTGTGATTGGATTGAGTTTATGAACAAAATATGGTTTTTCATCTTTTGAAAGTTTTGTTCCTGATAACTTTCAGATATCTTATGAAACACTTTTTTTTACAACACTATAAAGTATCATGTATTTTCACGAGATGGGTCACTCAACAACAGAATTTCATTATTTGTGAAGACTGACCTAATACCTAAGATACAAGGGTCAAAGTTAGAAGGCCAAACTCCTACCTCAATCAACCTAAAATGAAAGATACATTTGTATTGGTGCTGTGGTATTGATCACACTCAACAAAAATGGTTGGGTTGAAACCAATTGCGTGATTTCTAATAGAATGACACTGATATTAGATTGATATTTTTTCCACATACGTATATATCCCTTGTTATTTTTATCCTCGGCAGTCAAGCTGTCAGTTTTTGAAAAATAAACTTTACCCATAATCAGTAAAATCAGAGATACTGTACTAAAATTTTATTGTTATCCAATTCCATTATATAATTGTTATGATCAAACCTAATTTTAGTTTGTTTACAAATGCATCCTTGACTCGTTTGGTTGGCACAAATGAGAGATTTTAATGCCATGTTTAAAATCTGGAGGTTTAAGACAGTAAAAATATACTGTATTAAGACTTTCATGCCCAAAGAAAAAGTTGCTTAATCTATTGGAGGAAGATTGATTTCAATTTAAAGGCAAATGATAACATGCTGGATCTCTTTATAAAAAATTTAAAAAATGTATTTTTCACTTTTCTAGGCCCAGGGAGAAGAAAGCTGCTTATCAACCTAAAGTGAGCTTTTCACCCCAAAGATCTTTTGGCAAGAAGCGGTCAGGTTTTGATCGTGTCAGCATTACAGCAACACCAGAACCAGCATCAACAGGGTATGGCTCTTTCTTACATGTTCAAAAACAAAAAACTAATAATCCATCCAACAGTAACATCTATGGAACAACAAGAAAAGAGAAGCAGTCGGTTCCTCCTGCTCATCGTCATCATCACCGTGTGCCTAATCGTTGGAATCACAATGTCCAACGGAGCCAGAACGAGGACTACCGGCAGCAGCCCCCGCCTTTGGATCACCAGTATGACTGCAGGGTCCATAACAAGATGACCTTTGACATAAGAAACCAGGGAACACAAGGGTCAAGTCAATTGACAGAAAGTAGTCAACTCCACGTGCCTGTTAATCAGAAGCAGGAGCAGCAATCCAATCAACAATTTCAGAGGCCAGAACCAAACTTGAAGAGACAGGGCCAGGGATCTGGACTGACTCCCTATGTGCCCAAAAGATTGAGAAAGTCTAGTGACAATAGAGACTCTGATGATCGTCAAAGACATGGCAATAGATTGAGAAAGGAAACCCTCGACTTTTACACCTTGGACCCTTTCATTGCCTCCCATATTGAAAACCCAGAGACAGGCAGCAAAGTGCCCAAACGCCTTTTCTGCAACTTTGTTCTCCATGAGGGACCAGTTACCCATTTGCAATGGAACATCCCACAGTTCAGCCATCTCTTGTTGTCCAGCTCTATGGACAAGACAGTGAGGGTGTGGGACTATTCCACTCAGAGGAGATGTGTGAAAACACTGAAATGTCATGAGGGAGCAGTGAAGGATGCTCAGTGGAATGCAGATGGCCAGCTGATTCTGAGCTGTGGCTTTGACAAGACTGCCAGACTAACTGATGCCAAAAGTGGTTAGTTCTTTATGTCAGTCCCTTTGGCTTTTACATTGAATCAGCAATCCCCATTTTTCACTCATTTATCATTAAGAATAAATTCAAAACCTTGTGGTAACAGACAATAGTAAGAGTTTAAACAAAAATGATTAAAGAAGAGTCTTTATCTAAATAAATTCTAGTTTATTACATTTTTGTATTATTGTGGTACCATTGTACATATTTGATTTGTACTCACTACAGGTTACTTCAAATATGTTAATTAATGTTATGATACAGTAGTTGCAGCATTCAGTAATTTATCATTTAAATAATTTCTATTCATGTTTTTCTATGTACATGTAGTTTTATTTATTTATAAAATTCTTTGTATTAATTATTTTATAATCATGCCAGTTTTATATTTATTCAATTTTCAGGAACGAACTTCCAGGTGTTTGAACATTCAACATATGTGACATGTATCAAATGGCATCCTACTGACCCTCAGATGTTTATCAGTGGTTCGTATGGCTCCACAATTTACTGCTGGGATACCAGAACAGGCACAGTAAGTTGAACCATCCGGTAAAATTCAGGTTTTTGGTGATTTTTTCAATTATCTTTTAATCTCGAAAGATCACTGACAATTTTGAATCAATTTGTTTGCAGTACATTATGCCATTCACAAACAAGAAATCTTCAATTTAAAAAAATGAATAAATGAAAAAAAAATTGGAATATATCTTAAAAACAGCTTTGAAAGAAGAATTTGTGATCACTATTCTCCTGCACAATTTATAAAAAATTATGGCACTTTTAATTTTTCATTTATAGAGGGACAATAATAATTGGAATTCAGAAAGTGTTTTTGAGACCAGATTGTTGAGACGAAATATGAAAGAAAGAAAACTTTTTTCCTGTGTATTCGTGTTATAGATCGTTCATGAATACGCTGGCAAGCTGGGTCAGATCCTTGATGTAGAGTTCATCAACAGTGGCATTGAGTTTGTTGCAACTTGCGACACCGTCAGTCGGGACTCCACGGATAGGACTATCATGGTGTGGGACACAAAGACTGCAGCTCTTCTCTCAAATCAACTCTACCATGTAAGTCTGATAGTTTAAAGAACCTAGAAGCTACCTTGCTCTTTTCTTGAACAATGGACTGTTAAAATTGTATAAGGAAGCATGACTCTCGTTGCATTTTTGATTTTCCTCTCTCTATACAAGAGAAGTATACCTGTTGTAGTTTGAAGGTACATCGTACAGACAATGTCTTCATGGCTAAGTCAAATGCAAACTACATTGTTCTGTTCTCAACCAATGGACCGTGTTAAAATGATATAAATAAGCATAACTCTCACTGCATTTCTGACTATTTCCCTCTCTCTATACAGGAGAAGTACACCTGCTGTAGCTTGAAGGCACATCCTACAGACAATGTCTTCATGGCTCAGTCGAATGCAAATTATCTTGCTCTCTTCTCAACCAACAGGCCCTACAGACTCAACAAATATCAACGCTTTGAAGGCCACCAGGTGAGTGTTGTTAATGCTAAGAATTTTTGTTGATCCAATTAATTCTAGGCTTTTTTTTTGTGGGCAATCTTGTGTCCCTATTTTGTCAAAGATGGACTATACAGTTTGAGGAATACCCCATTTATACTGGCATACTGAATCCAAATTACTATGCTCATTGGATTATGTATGGATTTTGCGCAATGATCGGCAGGCACGAATTTAAAAAGAAATATAGGAGAATGCTTTCTTATGCATGTTTTTAACGGGTTCAATGCAGGCTTACGCACATATAGCATGAATTTAAGAACCTGGGAATATGCTTTGAATTTGCTCAGCACGATAATAACAGCGAATACTGTATGTAAAATCTTGGTCATTTGGACAAATCTTGTGTTTGGTCTTTTCTCAGTCTGGACTAATAATAATTCATGTTTCCTGTATTGGTAGTTGCAAGAGAATTAAAAAATCAACAATTTTCAAGATTCATGCAATGCAAGATTTTTTTCTATTATATTTTTAAGTGCATGAATTCATTGCTATGAATTCATGCAGGATATGGGTCCAGGGTTTCAATATAATTTAGATCAGGGGGGCATTTCATCAAAGGACTTGTTGGACATTTTATCCGACAAATTTTCTCTCAGCCAATCAGATGTAAGCATTTCAGTAGCTTATAACAGTTTGTCGGATAGGATGTCCGACAAGTCCTTTCATGAAACGCCCCCCAGTGTTGGGTATCGACAGGGGAGGACTTGTTGACAGACTTTGTAATGTTTAATTTATATTTTATTTGAAAGCTGCAATATTAAAACTTCCTTTCAAGTAATCTTCCCACCCCCCCCCCATCTCTCTCTCCCTTTATGTTTGCTGATATTTGAAAACTGGGTATCCCATCCACACAAAAACAAAACAAAAAAACATACATGTTCAAATAGAAATAAATAATTTTTCAACAATTTACTCCCTCAGGTTGAAGGATACCGAATCGGTTGTGACTTCTCCCCTGACGGTAGCCTGGTTGCCAGTGGTAGCTATGACGGTAAGATGTATATCTACAGCTATGGTAGCAGTAAGCTGATCAAGACCTTGAGAGGGGACCAGCAGCAGGAGGAGGGTGCATGTACTGATGTGGCATGGCATCCTGTCATGCCTGGTGTCGTGGCAAGCTGCAGTTGGGATGGGAAAGTCAATGTCTGGACCTGAAAGGTAATATATTCCCCTAAAGACACTACAATGTGTCTTTGAAAAAATAACTTTTGAAATGGCTGCCAAATGAAAGAATTAAAAATATATGATTCTTGGGAAGGTTAATATGAATAGAAAGCTCATATCCTCATATAACTATCATTATGAAACCAAAAATCTGAAAATGATTAATACATGAGTGAGTACTGTCTACATTTGAAAAGGATACGAAAATGAGGCTGCACAGAAATTCAATATTTACTTATGGGCAGCCATTAAGTCCATAATTATTTATTATTCTGCTCTGTCTTTATGATATATAATCCCTCTTCGTTTTGAAATGTTGATATTAGAAAAGTGCTTTTCTTAAATTGTTCCCACCAAACAACAATGGGACAGTTCCATAAATTTTGATTAATGTGGGGTCTGTTGAACCTCTTTCTTCTTCTCCCTTGCAGAGCACTGATTGCCTCTTTCATGATGCCACTTTCTGCTGATGCTATGCTGGGCAGACCAACATGACCTCCAGCACTGTCTTGTAAAGGTCGACATGAAGAACAATGGGACGCTCACCTTGAATGAACTTGATTGCGGTCTACCGGAAAATCCACAAGACTGCAGATCACAAGGTTCAAAGTTCAAGTCCCCGCCATATCACTGACATCCTCCAGAAAATATTACATGCAGTCTAGCAGATAACAAGATCTCATCACTAATATCCATTTGCAAGATATTAATTCATAAGTGCCCCACTTTACCATGGTGAGGTAAATGGTAAATAGTAAGATAGGATGATGACATCAGAGAGAATACATTTTTGTGATCTAGTGGATTAGAAGATCATGTCAGTAACCTCTTGTTTGCAAGATATTGATCTATATTTTATGCAAGTCAGGGAAAATAGATACTGTGCTTTCGCTAGGTTGTAAGTCATCATAGCAAGATAGACATTTTCTGAAGCAAATGGAATGGAAGCAGGGATGTTATATCTTACTCTGCGATGAGGTTTACATGCAAACAAAATTGAAGTCTTCCTTTTCCTTTCTTCTTATTGAAATAAACCATTTAAATTGCAGTGCAAACAAGTAGTCTCATGAAGCAATAACACTTAAGAATCTACTGCTTTCAACAATGGGGAATAGTGAACAAACCTGTGACTTCTGAGATTTTGCATCTCAACATGATGTTTTCAATATATAATTTTAACTATGTTTTGAAAGATCATTGTCCCATCTAGGTAAAATGGAAGAAGATAGAACTTTTGCGGATCTGAATAATCTCTCAACACTACAATCCTTGCTGAGAAATTACTCTTGAGTCCTTCTTAATGTATAGAAACTGCAGTTCTTGTCTGGGGCCTTGGAATCATGCTGATCTTCATGCATAGCAATCGGGTGCTGGCAGGATTTGAGATCATGTTATGCATGATCGAGAGATAGGATCAATTAAGCCCCTTTCACAATTGGTCTGCGACCGTTTGCGACCTTTTAGTCGCGCGACAGGCTGCAACAGGCATTAATTGCAATTTATCTCATAAGGTCGCACAAAGGCTTTCACAAATGCAACAGCTATCGTACAAGAGGACCGACAACATCCATGTTTTTACATTGAAGACCAATAACGTTCTGAAGCTCATTTTTAACTCCTATTATGTAACCCCGGTGAACGGTCTCATACGTGCGCATGCAACGGTAGTGTAACGTTGTAAGCCGTGTTCGATCGGTCTTGAAACAGTCTTATGGCCTATATATTATTGCAACCAGTCACAAGACTGGTCTCTATACGTCGCTAGCACATATGCAAGTGTTGCATGACCTCCAGTCGACTAAATGCGACCACTTAGTCGTGCCAACTCTCGCATCAAGTCGTACAACGTTAACAACACTCACACGATAATCGCCCGACTGGTCGTACAATCTGATGCGAGTGAATTGATCGTATTTGATCGCGTCTGGATTTCGAACATGTTTAAAGTTCAGATGCGGCCAGTCACGACCACCTCGGATTCGTGCGAATGCCTACAAAAACTGCGAGTGCTTGCAAGACATCAAGCGATCGATCATGCAACACCAGGAAAAAACTGTTGCAGGCAGTCGCAAACTGATTGGGGATCAATTGTGAAAGGGGCTTTACTGAGTTAAGAGAAAAGAGAATTGATGATAATGAGGATGAGGTCGAGATACTAGAGCGGGAAGGTGGGGATTTAAAAGAACTGTTGTTGAGCTACATTGAACAGGCTTTGTGATTGCATCATTCATGTTCTTCATCTTATGTAGATGTCTTGGTAGCTCTTTAATGCAGGCTAGAGCAGCAATAAGTCGGTCTCTCTCCTTAGTTATTTTGGTGACTGTGTCCTGCTGATCCTTTATCTTGTTATTGTTAGTTTGTGTCTTACAAGCAGTTTCCTTCTCTTTTTGACCATCTCTCCGGAAAGCTGAGCTTTGAATTTGCTTAGCTCTTCATTTTTCCCTCTTATTAGCTGCTGGTTTTTCTTCGTCCTATACCTTATCATCTGAGGAGGAAACAAATCTCAGTTGCCTTTTTGTGTTCTTTTGGGTTCTTCTGATGTGTTTGAAGTTGTACGAGTTTGTGTATTTTTTTTATTTTTTTTAATTCACCATTTGAAGTCATTTGATCTTGCTTCTGATGAAGATGGTCATCCAGGCAGCTATCAGCAAAGTACTTTACTCTTTCTACAAATACTTTGCTTCCAGATTGTCGCTTTGCCCATTGCTGGCCATTCACCAACACTTTTCAATTGAATCTCTTTTTGTTAGTAAAATCCTGTAATTAGGGTCCACTTCCAAGATCAGTGAAATCTCTTGAGCCGATCTCGATTGTTCCTTCCTCAAAAAAGTCATACAAGCAACACTTCATAATGCTCCAAAAGATGATGAAATAATGAATTAATTGTAGAACCATTAAAATCTCATTGGGTTTCCTTTTTTTTTCTTCATTTCTTTCATTTGCATCTTTATATCTTCCATATGGGATGCTTCACATAATCAACTTCAGAAAGCGTCCATTGCATCCCAGTGGCTTTCTGAATGAGTATTGGACTTCTGATAGTTTGAATAAGGTGCTCCATTATTCTCTCGTCATTCGTTCTCTCAAACACACAGTCTGCAGCTCTTTCTCTCAATCTGGAAGCATATGGCACTGTAGATTCACTTTCATCCATCCTTGTCTTAAGGATGACATACCTTGCATCATGTTATTTCTTTTTGGCTTGTAGTGGCTATCCATTTTTTCTTGATTTCGGTATATCAATCGTGACCAGATCCACTCACTAAATTCTGATGTGGTTAGAAGAGCAATTTTCTTGCTGCAAATAATTACTCATGCATCAGCTTTATTTTGATATTGAGTTGTTTCTCAATAACAAAATTCCCTTTCTAGGCCCTTTATCTATTCTACTCACTCTATACCTATGCTGATTTTATTATTGGAATGGAGGAATCGACCTGTCATCAGGTCTGCCATTGTATTTACAAAACACCAGTTTCAATGAATTGGACTGGGACTAGCAGTTGGGTTACACTTCGTAATTCCGAAGGTTCGTTATTCCGAAGGTCCATTATTCCGAAGGTTCGTCATTCCGAAACACGTAAAATGCCTATACCCCTCGATGTTGCGTTTATTCCGAAAATAAAAAGGGTTCGTTATCCGAAACATTTGTGGCGTTATTCCGAAGATTTTGTTATTCCGAAGGTTCGTCATTCCGAAAAACGAAATGGGGTTCGTTATTCCGAAGGTTCGTACATTCCGAAACGAAAAAGGGTTCGTCTCACGAAGGTTCGTCATTCCGAAACGAAATAGGGTTCGTCATTCCGAAGTTCGTAATCCGAAACGAAATAGGTTCTCATTCCGAAGGTCGTCATTCCCGGAAACGAAAAAGGGTTCGTCATTCCGAAGGTTCGTTAATCCGAAAATAAAATAAGTTTTATATTAGTCCGAAACTGAAATAATCATGTGGCGAAGCCGGGAAAGTGGAGGCAGGCGTGTTGTGAGGGGGAAGGGTAATCACCTTTCCTGTTCAATTGTTATAAGGGTAGAAAGGGTTGATCTCATCGTTACCACAGGGGCGTTTAAGAATTCTGTCAAAGGGTGATCATAGCTTATGGACTACTTCATGCAAGAATCGTTGCCCTGACCTGTAACATATTCGCTAGGGGAGTATTAATGCATTTTGAAATTGTTTTGTACAAGTTCAAATTTCTACTAAAAGAACTCATTCTTTATTAAATGTCGCTCTGCCGGGGTGGGATGGGGGCTTGTTTGGACCAGAATATGAGGAATTAACACCTCAAAAAGGGCGAACGATTTCTCTTTTTGGCTGGAGGGAGCGGCAAAACTTTTAGTAGAAATTTTGAAACTTGTCCAAAACAATTCAAAATGCATCAATACTCCCCTTAGCGAAATTTACAGGTCAGCAACGATTCTTGCATGAAGTAGTCCCATAAAGCCTATGATCACCCCTTTGACAGAATTCTTAAACGCCCTAGGTAACGAATAGATCAACCCTTTCTACCTCGTAACAATTGCAGGGCCGCGGGAGCATTTTGAAAGTGGAGGGGCTGAGCCGAAAGTGGGGGGGGGGCTGAACAGGCTAAAAATTACAAATGTATGGTCATTTTCCATTTTTGTACACGTTGGCTGAAAAAGTGGGGGGGGGGGGGCTGCAGCCACAGATTATTTCAGTTTCGGACTAATTACTAAGCTTATTTTATTTTCGATTAACGACCTTCGGAATGACGAACCCCTAATTTCGTTTTCCGATGACGACCCTTTGGAATGACGAACCCTATTTCGTTTTCGGAATTACGAACCTTCGGAATGACGAACCCTATTTCGTTTTCGGAATGACGAACCTTCGGAATGACGAACCCATATTTGTTTTCGGAATGATGAACCTTCGGATACCGAACCTTCTGAATGACGAACCTTCGGAATAACAAATCTTCGGAATAAAGAACCTTCGGAATTACGAACCTTCGGAATAACGGGTGCTTACCGGCAGTTGCACAGGCACCACAACTTGTTTGTCCTTCATGTGAAGAGAAAACACATGTCAAAAGGTTTCGGCCAATTTGTTGCATCTGCGTAGATGAAGGTCACCAGAAAGACACTTAGCTGTACGCGCTGGTACGCGTGCGCTGACAAACCAATTTAGTGATCAGTCTAAATAAACAAGAGATCACATATTAATAATCAATAAATATATCAATTTATATTTCTTTTAAGCTTTTAAATATAAAAAAATATATAATAACACGTAAATAAAATTTTAAAACCTGAGTGCTAAACCTTCAAAACAGTTCAAATCAAATAAAATTGCGATTGCGTAACAGCGTAAGCATTCGTTGCAAGTGTATAAATGCGTAATTTGAATTGGCAATAGATTCCGAGTAACTTCATGACCCCAAAGGAAGCACTTATATTCATAAAAAAGGCCAGAATTCTATACAGCCAATAGGAAAGAAGAATAGATAGATCAAACGTTGAAATCGTACTCTTCTATTAGACATTTCAACTGGTTCATTTCCGCCACAAGAAACACTTCTAACCAATCAACAAAAAACACCTTGTCACTGTGGTTTGACATCTTTCTCCATAGAAACACGTGTTATTTGGGGCTTTCAGATTTTGTGTGAAAAGAACAATAAGGGTGTTTTCAAACAAAAAAGGCCAGAATTCCAAAGAAGATACGAAGAAAATTATGTGGTCAATATTTTACATGTATATTCAATATTTATATTCTTTTTCAACTGGTTCGATTCGTAGGTAAATTAAAAAGATATGGGGAATTATAAAAGTAGAAATTCAACGTTTTTGTAATTAATGTACACAGGTCTATGGCGAAAGTTTGGCGCGCGCGCGCGGAGAGGCAGACTCTCAAAATGCAACAAACTAATTGGTATGTGACCCTCCTTTATTCCAAGATGTAAAGTTATAATTTGCTAGATGTCGTTTGAAGAAGATTTCCGTTCTCGTTGACTTTGGCAAGTATATTACTTGCTGGAGATCAAATATTGCAGTGCAGTAAGAAGGATTAAATAAGTAAGACTCTTGACAATGTATTTTAAAATTTGTGATTATTATTAATGCTTACCACAATATAGAGTGGTGACAATACTTGTGGTGTGCAGTACTACAGTGGATATACATCTTGCTCCTCCTCCTGTGATTCTCAAGCTCTTCCAATTGGTCAAGAGTTCTCAGATTTCTTTCTGCCCTTTGTTTCCTTCGGGCTGATCCCTTACGTTGCTCTTTTTTTATTTATGTATATTATTCACTTCACTGGAAAATAATTCCAGTTTTACTTTTTATTTTTCATCTTCTTTTTTCTCTCTCTCTTTTTTTCTTCAACATATATATGCAGACATATATATCATTTATGAAATACACATAAATATATAATAAATACATCTTTTCAAAGATTATATAAACAGGTCTCCCAGCTGTACAAGTGAGTTGGGTATGAGAATTGAATCTGGCTACAAGCAGCAAGGGCAGAAGAAATCTTTGCTTCTTGCAACGTATGCAGTGGTGACGCAACAGGATAAGTGCACCCAGTGATTTGCACTTGTCACACTGTGCCCACGAGATGATGTAGACTGTCTCCCTATTGATCGATGGAGGGACTCTTTGGTTACAAAAGCACAGTGTCTCTGTCCTCTTCCAACTCATCTGACTGTGAGTCATCACTAGGCCTCTTGATGAATTCCAGCTTCCTCTTGATGCCAGATGGACCTGGTTGATGCTCTGAATTGCTATGTTGCTCATCTACTGAAACAGATGGAGTAGGCCTACTTGGTGTCAGAGATGTTTGAAGTTGCTTATTTTCAGCCAGAACCTTCAAGTACTCAGAAGTCTCTCTCACAGCCACTCCAGATGGTTGATATTTGTAACTTCTTCTCTGATTGTTCGACTGAGGTTTCTTCAGAAGCTCATCATCCAGGCGATCATCAGCAAAGTGCCTTACTCTTGCAACTTATGCTTCTTTTCCAGACTTTTGCTTTGTCTGTTGCTTGCCATTCAACAATCTTTCCAGATAAGGTCTCATCGTCTGTTAGTAGAACCTTTTTCTTTTAATTTTTGATCCACTCTCGAGATCTGTAGAATCTTATCAGTCGATCTCCATCGTTGACGTTCCTTCCTCAAAAAACTCATAAAGGCAATATTTCATAATGATTTTAAAAGATGATATAGTGAATTAATTGTAGATCAATTGAAATTGACACTCTGCATTGAAATGTTGCTTATCTACTGAAATAGGTGGAGTAGGCCTACTTGGTGTCGGAGACGTTTGAAGTTGCTTTTTTGCGGCCAGGACATTCAAGTACTCAGAAGTCTCTCTCACAGCCACTCCAGATGGTTGATATTTGTAACTTCTTCTCTGATTGTTCAACTGAGGTTTCTTGGAGGTAGGCTGTGGATTGAAAGGAATGACTCCTGTTGGACGAAATGATGGTTTCAGTTTTGAAATCAGTTCACACCTTCATGCCTCGTGATGAACCTACTGCATGTTGTGTTGTAGGCACACTTTATAGGGCTAAATAACCCAACATCCAGCGGCTGCTGAAAATGACTCGTATATGCTGGTAATGAAGATGAGTATGTTTTGAGCTCTTGCAAAGTCAATGATGTCTGGCATGACATGCGACTTGTTTCCATCACAAATGAGAGAGACGTGTTCGTCATCCTTCCTGCGCTCATTGACAAAGGGGAAAAAATGGGTCTCCATGTAAAGTAAGGAATGTGTTAGCGTTACTCCATCCCGAATCAGACATCTCGACCTTTGTTCCAGGGAGAGCTCCTTTTGAAGGTCGCTGTTTACACGCTTACCCTTGAAGATGAGGAAAGGGGGTAAGCTCTCATCTGCTGCATTGCCACAAGCGATGAGGGTGCCTAAATCATCTCTAATCTTTTGCATTTTCTTCCCCAAATAAGTCTCTCACAGCCTCTCTTCCACGCTTGTATTTATCCACTTCTTTGAATTCAATATCGTAATTTTTTTTCATATCGCTAAATAAGTCAGTGATAGCCTCTCTTCCAGTCTTTTTTTATTTATCAATTCTTTGAAATTTTGTTCTTCATGTTTTCACATCCACTGCATTATATGTCCCCTTTTCTTGTACAATTCATATATTCTTTGAAATTGTGAAAGTAAGTATTTCAGTTCAAAGGGGTAAACATGCATCCTTATTCATATCTTCCTTTTACTCTTTTACATTTGGGAGTTCTTGACAGAAATGGCTTACTTGTTTACACGATGACAGAAGATTGGACAATCCCTTGTATTCTGGACCGCCTTCATGGAACAAACTTCAGTCGATCACTCCCCTCATGTGGGAAAATACTTGCTGCACTGCTCGAAGGGGTTTTGGTGGCTTTACCTTGAGATGCACTTAAATGATGAAGATCGGGAAGTCATCCCCTGACTGTTGGGAGTATGAAGGTCTTAACAGCAATGGCTTTGTTGGTTACACAATGACATAAGATATGGACAGTCCTGTGTACCCCGCTGCCTAGGTTGACGTCACCACCACCTTGGTGGAACGACTTCAAGTCAGCCCCAGCCCTCAGTGGGAGGTGACTTGCTGCACTTCTTCAAGGGGAGTTGATGGCTCTATCTTGAGACACACTCAAATGATTGAAATTGTGAAGTCATCCCCTGACTGTCATTTATGAGTTTAAAGGTCTTGACAGCAAGATGTGGACAGTCCCATGTACTCGCTGCCCATTTTTATTTATAAATTCTTTGAAATTGTATTCCTTATGTTTCACATCCACATAATTATATGTCCTTTTTTTTCAATTTTTTTTGGTTTAATTGTCACAGTTCTAAGGGGAATACATTCATCATTATTTGTATCTTCCTTCTACTCTTCTTTTACATTTGTTTTGAGTTTCCTGGTGATTCTTTAAACCAATGTTACACCTTGAATCTGTCATTCCTGTTTTATATCATCTTCAGATATTTCAATAGACCCTCTCTAAATTACCCCTGTTATTCCTGTGCATTGCCCTTCTACAGGGATGTTATCAGATGATGATGCATGTCTACACCTTAAATGTCTTTTGGGAGTTTGAAGATCTTCACTGCAACAGGTTTGTCGGTTACACAATTACGGAGGATGTGGACAGTCCCGTGTTCCCCGCTGCCCAGGACATTGTTATGACCACCCTGGTGAATGACTTCAAGTCAGGGAGGAGACTTGCTGCACTCCTCGAAGGGGAGTTGGTGCTATTATGTAAATTAGGAGAAAGATATCGGTATTCTCGGGGGTGAGAATATCCACCTCGTTCGAAGTATAGTTGTCGTATTTGTATTTTCTCCATGGTAACGATTTCTCTGTGAGGGAATCGAACAAAAACTTCTTTCTTGAGTAAAAAGAGTATCCAAAACAGGACAATTTTTAGCTTCACCACTTCGAGTTGATTGCATTCAACATACATGTTTGGTTAATCTCTTCTCCTTGCTGTTGATGGCGGAGTGGCAATCTGCAAAGGCAAGGAACAGTTCTTTGTACTTCTCTCCAGTGGTTGCTGCTTCCCTCATGATGTCATCTTGGATGTCCATCTCATTTTGCATACTTTTTAGGGTGAGTAATGGACTCTTTGTCTATGCCTCAATCACTTCAGGCTGAAATAAAAGTGTATATTTGAAATTTTTTTTTTTTTTTTTTTTTTTTTTTAAATGTTTGGTACCATAGAATGCCAAATAGTGCCAAATAAAGACGTACTTCAAGCCTCCACTCAGAGAAATGGTGTACATCTTTGAACATGCTCTTAGTAGTACCTTTTGTGTCTTTTTAAAGTCTGTTAATATGAAGAGATTCACAATCTTTCCAAATGCCCATTTTAGTTCCTGTTTTATCTCATCTTAAGACATTTCAGTAGACACTCCATAAATAACCCCATTTATTCCTGTTCGTTGCTCTTCCACATTTACTGGGAGGTTACCAATTTTGTTTATTTTAATTGCTGGCATATGTTTTTAATGAAATCTACAGGATTTTTCTATAGATATTCTCCACTTTCTCCACTGGCCCCTGCCTCCTTGAAAAAAAAACATCCTCAAAAAGTCATTATAATACTTTACCTCTGCTCCCATAATATTCATGAGGGAATTACGTCAATACAGTGTTTGTTCTGACATCAATCTTCCGTTTTGATGGACTTCACCTTCAATGCCGTCCCTTGAGTGTCATGTAGGAGTTTCACGGTCTTGACTGCAATGGGTTCAAGTCAGCGGCACTCCATATGTAGGAGGAAACTTGCTGCACTGCTTCAAGGGGAGTTAGTATGTCTACCTTGAGATACACACTTAAATGATGGAAATCGCGAAGTCATTCCCTGTCATTTGGGAGTTTGAAGCTCTTTACAGCACTGGGTTGATCGGTGATTGGATGACGGAAGACATCATCACTGCCTCAATGAAATGGCTGCAAGTCATATGCTCCCCACACATGGGAGGAGACTTGTTGCACTGTTTGAAGGGGAAGTGGTGGCTCTACATTGAGACGCACTCAACTAATGGAGATGGAGAAATGTGGGTAACCACATTGCCTCAAGCAGACAGTTACGGTTGGAAGGGTGCCGATCAAACCTGCTCAACAACTAGCTTTGGCGTTGGCGTCCGTGGTTGGTAGCTTTTTCACAGCATCATCCTTCTGCTGTCTGGCCTATACCAGTTCCATTTGTAGGACCTGGATTTTCATGGCTGTGCATTCAGGTACTTGTCCTCTATAAACTTGGCCCTGAGGACATAGTTGGAGTCACACTCCATTTGGCCTCTACCAGTTCCATTTCTATAAACTGGATCTACATGGCTGTATCCAGGTACGTATTCTCTATAACCTTAGCCCTGATGACAAAGTTGGAGTCCTACACCATTTGGCCTCTACCAGTTGCATCTCCAAGACCTGGATCTTCATGGCTGCATCCAGGTACTTGTTCTCTATAGCCATAGCCCTGAGGACTTAGTTGAAGTCACACACCATTTGGCCGCTACCATTTGCATCTCCAAGACCTGGATCTACATGGCTGCATCCAGGTACTTATTCTATATAACCTTAGCCCTGCGGACTTAGTTGGAGTCACACACTATTTGGCCTCTACCAGTTGCATCTCCAAGACCTGGATCTTCATGGCTGCATCCAGGTACTTGATCTCTGTAACCTTTGCCATGAGGATACATTTTAAGTCACGTTCCATTTGGCTTGTACCAGTTCCATCTTAAAGAACTGGCTCTTCAGATGACCAATGATGTTTGACATACCATACCAGTACAGAAATCTAGTGTTTTCACCAAAACAATTTCTGACTTGCGGAACATTTATCATGTTGATACTGTTTAGGAGGATGCTGAGAACAGCGCTGATTGAATACCCGATGACAAAGAAATATCTCTCCCTTTTGGGAGTTTGAAGCTCTTCACTAGGATGGGTTTATCGGTGATGCGATGACGGAAGATGTGGACAATCCCATGTACTCCGCTGCCCGTTTTTATTTATCTATTCTTTGAAATTGTGTTCCTCCTGTTTTCACATCCACAGCATTATATGTCCCTTTTCTTGTACAATTCATATATTTTTTTTAATTGTCACAGTTCTAAGGAAATGCATTCATCGTTATTTGTATCTTCCTTGTACTCTTCATTTTGTTTTTTGTTTCTTGGTGATTCTTTTGACCAAAGTTTTCTATAGCCTTAGCCCTCAGGACATAGTTGCCCAATTGACCTCTACCAGTTCCACTTCTAAGACCTGGATCTTTATGGCTGCATCCAGGTACTTGCTCTCCATAAACTTTGCCCTGAGGACATAGTTGGAGTCACGCACCATCTGGCCCCTACCAGTTCCATTTATAGGACCTGGATTTTCATGGCTACATCCAGGTACTTGTCCTCTATAACCTTTGTCCTGAGGATATAGTTTGAGACACATTCAATTTGGCTTGTACCAGATCCATTTCTGAGACCTGGATTTTCAGATGACTAATGATGTTTGACATACCATACCAGCACAGAAATCTAGTGTTTTCACCAAAACAATTTCTGGCTCACGGAACATTTATCATGTTGATGCTGTTTGGGTGGATGCTGAGAACAGCGCTGATTGAATACCCGATGACAAAGAAATATCTCTTACTTTTTGAAAAAGAGGATTGTGTAGCACCTATTAAAATACTACTATTTTAAATAAGGTCATCTTCCGAAGGAACAGTCATTTCTTCCATTGTAAAATTGACTCTATTTGGTTGAAATCAAATTTTCTTCTCATCAAGGTTTCACAAATAATTCATGTATGACCAGCTATGAATCAACCTCTCTGGCACAAGATATCTATGTTTTTGTCAAGGCCTGAGATTCCGGAGGGATGGATTTCAGAGTCTTCTTTATTATATTTTGGGCCACCAAGTCTCCACATAGATCTTACAGCCAAGCAGGCTATTGCAAGAGTCCAAGAAAAGGGGATCCACAGCACCGTATTTACATACTATGCATGCAAATGCGTCCTGCAACTGACTCCTTATTGTCTAATGTGGCTCTTGATGCAGTGTGCACAAGCTGAGTGTCTTCTACCTCAAGGAGAGAATCAGCTGCATCGGATAGTTTAGATCTCTTGGTATTTCTAGGATTATCCTTGTGAAAGTCATAGTATCCCTACGTGGTGTCAGAAATGTTCGAAGTTGCTTTTTTTCATCCAGGACCTTCAAGCACTAAAGAAGTCTCCGTCACAGCTACTCCAGATGGTTGATATTTGTAACTTCTTCTCTGATTGTTTGTCTGAGGTTTCTCGGAGGTAGGATGTGGTTGAATTTCTGCAAGCAAGTTGGCGATGTTGATATGATCATCTTCGGTATCAGATGCTGCATTGTTGTGTTACAGTTCTTCGTTGAGTTTGCTGTAACAACATCAGAACATGAACACACGTCCCTCTTGGTGACTTCGTGTGGATTGAAAGGAATGATCTCTGTTGCACGAAATGATTATTTCAGGTTTGAAATCATCATTGCCCTCCTATGTGCTCTGCAGACCAGTTCACAGATGTTGTACCTCGTGATGATGAGACCGACGTTGTCACGCATGAACCTACTGCAAGTTGCGTTGTAGGCAGACTTCATAACTCTTCATCCAGCAGCTGCGGAAAATGACTTGTATGTGCTGGTAGAATGAAAATGATTATGTTGTTAGCTCTTGCGAAGTTGGGAAGTAAGGAAGATGTTGGCGTTGCTCCATCCCGAATCGACATCACGACCTTTGTTCCAGGGAGAGCTCTTTTTCGTTGGTCGCTGTTTACATGTTTACCCATGAAGATGAGGAAAGTGGGTAAACTCTCACCTGCTGCATTGCAACAAGTGATGAGGTTGCCAAAATCTTTGTGATTATGCTTTTTCTTCCCCAAAGGGCTCATCACCAGATAAGTCTATGACAGGCTGGCATTTAGCCACTTCTTTGAATTCAATATAATTTTTTTCAATTCACTAAATAAGTCAGTGATAACTTCTCTTCTAGTCCCTTTTATTTAGCAATTCTTTGAAATTATGTTCTTCCTGTTTTCACATCCACAGCGTTATATGTCCGCTTTTCTTGTACAATTCATAATTTCTTTGAAATTGTGGAAGTAAGTTACAGTTCTAAGGGGTAAACGTGCATCCTTATTCATATCTTCCTTCTCTTCTTTTACATTTGGGAGTTCTTAACAGAAATGGCTTAGTTGGTTACACGATGACGGAAGATTTGGACAGTCCCTTGTATCCTGGACCACCTTCATGGAACAAACTTCAATCAATCACACCCCTCACGTGGGAGAATACATGCTGCAGTGCTCGAAGGGGTTTTGATGGCTTCACCTTGAGACACACTTAAATGATGAAGATCGGGAAGTCATCTCCTGATTGTCGGAAGATAGGGACAGTCCCGTGTACCCCGCTGCCTAGGACGACGTCACCACGTCAAGTCAGCCGCAGCCCTCACGTGGGAGGTGACTTGCTGCACTTCTTCAAGGGGAGTTGATGGCTCTATCTTGAGACACACTCAAATGATTGAAATCGTGAAGACATCCCCTGACTGTCATTTGGGAGTTTGAAGCTCTTCACTGCGATGGGTTTATCGGTGATGCGATGACGGAAGATGTGGATAGTCCCATGTACTCCGCTGCCCATTTTTATTTATCAATTCTTTAAAATTGTGTTCCTTATGTTTCACATCCACAGAATTATATGTCCCTTTTCTTGTACAATTCATATATTTTTTTCCAAATTGTCACAGTTCTAAGGGGAATACATTCATCATTTGTATCTTCTTTCTACTCTTCATTTTGGTTTGTGTTTCCTGGTTATTCTTTTGACAAAAGTTACATCTTGAGTCCTTAGTTCCTGTTTTATCTCATCCTAAAACATTTATCAGTTCTAAAAATTATCCCCTTTGTTCATGTGTGTAGCCCTTCCACTTTTACTGTATTGTTACAAACTTTGTTAAATTGTTGAATTTGCCGTCATTTGTTTTTTTCATTTTTACAAAAGGCCGTAGGTAGTCAGTTTAATGAAATCTATAGAATTTGGGCAAACTGCCCCTATACTATTGGCAATGGTGATTGGATTTATGTTATTTAGGTTTTTGTCTTTTTTTATATGGGGAGGTGAGGAGCAAGGGAGAAAATGGGTGCCAACATTCTCCGTGAATGATATGTTTCATTTTGGTTATTTTTTATTTGATTTAAATTCTTTTTTTTTTTTTAATCAAGTAAACAAATAACCACAATTTTTTTAAATTGAAGTTTAGTATATTCCATTTTCGTTAAAAAAAATATGTATAGATTTTTCTTTTCATCTTTTTAAAGCCCCCCCCCCCCACAAAAATTTTTCCATCCATACTCTGCCATCTTGATGAGATATTCCACAAGGGACTCCTCTTTGCTTTTCCCCATGTTCGACCCATTTGTCTACCAAAATGACCAGTGATGTGTCACCTAAGAGTCGATTCTATTTCTGGAACACCACATCTCAAAGTCAAACCGGCCTGTCAAATTAGCTTCCCTGACTTCACTAGATTAATGGCCTTATAAATGTTTTACTGCAAACGTCTGTGTGACCCTCACCTTGTTTGTGTGCATAGACAATAAAATGATTATAAATTTTGTCCAATCAATATCTATGCCATCTTCAGATGTCCTGTTCCTTAGAATACCACGTCTCTGGCTGTGCTGCTCTCAGTCTATCTCAGCTTGGGATGAGACGTTGGTCACCATGAAGGTTGAATTTTCTATATGCTATCTTACAAATAGTAGTGAGCTGTATATGGTGAAAGAATTTCTTGTGCCTTTACTGACACGGTTCAATAACACTGTGTATTTAATCTCCTTCACTTTGCCCGTGATTGGTTGCAAAGTAGTTCATGGTTATACAATTGTTCTTGTTTGATGTAGCTTGTAATCAAGATTAATATTTATCTTACCATCTTACAAACAGTAGTGAGCTGGAAAGGATGAAAGAATGTCTTGTGCCTTTACATATATCATTCAACCACACTGTGCATGGAGTCTCCTTCACTCTGCCCATTGTTTGTTATGAAGTGGTTCATGGTGTCACAGTCGATGTTCTATGATGTAGCCAACAGCGCCAGATGATTTTTATCTTGCCATCTTACACATAGTAGTGAGCTGGACTGGGTAAAATATTTCTTGATGCTGTCCAAGACGTCTCTAAACACTGGTTTCCACAAGGTTTTTTTCTTTTCTTTTCTTTTTTTTTTTTAAATCTTGTTCTTCTCCTCTTCTTTCTTCTTGGTCTCCCACGATCTGTAGATCTTCAAAAAGATCCCATTCTCGGTGATAGCAACACCGCCAGACTCATAGGAAGGAACTTTCCTCTTTCTGGTGAAGGGGACCTGGGTTGATGGAGTAGGGTAGTGTGTTGCCAGAAATTCGTCAGCTGGGGTAAGGGCTGGAGGGGACAGAGAGGTGGGATGAAGATGGGCGCAATCCGGGTTGGTTACAGTGCTGGGGCATGTCACTTGATTGATGTTGACTTCTTGGCAGCTGAAGGGGTGAATACCAGTCTTCCTAAAAGCTGATTTTAGATTAATTTGAGACATTGACAGAAATTAATCGTGAAATTCCATAACGTGGAATTGTTGAACCGTAATGATTAGACATGAATCGATTACAGTGGAGATTGTAATGGTGCTTCATTGGATCGAAGCATCTGACGTCAAGTGGCTGGCTGGAGAAGATTGGAAGTGTGCCGAGGTAGGAGGAAGAGGATGACATTGTTCATTCTTGCTTCCTCAATTAGGGGGACACTGATGTGACTTTTGTGTCCATCATACACCAGGAGGATTTTCTGACCAGGATTCTTCTCTGAGGGAAAACTAGGAAGGAAATGTGTGCCAAAGAACTCATGGAACACTTCACCATTACTCCAACCACTATCGGTCACAATAAACTGACTCCCTGCAAGGCGTCCTTCTTCACGTCGTCTTGAGTTGGCACTAGCCCTTAAATATGAAAAATGATGGGAGAGCTACTCCACTAGCACTTCCACAGGCCAAAACGGTTGTGGCTGAATGGCAAGATGTGACTGCCTGGGTATTTTTTACAGCTACTGACAATTTTTTGGAGGGGTTATGCTCACTGTTGAACCCAGTCTCGTCAACGTTGTAGAAATACTGGGGCTTGTCATGGAGGTCATTGTTGACCATCATTCTCTTCAGTTTTGAGTAGTAGTTGTTGAGCCTCTCTGCTGTTGTGCACTTCGCCTGATTCATCACCAGTTTTCTAGGTCATAGAGACTGCTGTATGTTGCTTCTGCTACACTTCTCACCCAATATGACCGGGGGGGGGGGGGGGTGGGAAGACATTCTCCATAAATTATGTTTCATTATGTTTGTAGGTTTTAATTTTTGTTTTATTTGAATGTTCTACAATATTCCATAGTTTTTAGATTTTTATTTCAATCCTGTTGAAGCCACCCTAAAAGAAATTATGATATTGATAACTTTTCCTATCCTGTCTATGGGTCAACCCATATCCACACTCTGCCATCATGATCAGATACACGTCAAGCAAAGAAATTGATGGTGATGCAGTTGATGTTTTTTGATGATGCTAACAATGACATCTTCATCGAGGTTAAAACAGAATTTTTGTTTTGCCCTACATATCCATTGCAAAACAACTCTGTAACTTTTACTCCCTTGCAATCTTGCCATTCAAGAAACTGCTCTAGGTATGATGCAGTTTCACAGGCACCACCTTCTTTTCAGCCTTCATGTGAGAGGAAGCAATGACCCTCCTTTGATCCAAGATCGTAAATGGTAAAATTATAGTTCGCCAATCTATGTTTATAGAAGACTTCTGCTTACATCGACTGAGGCAGGTAGATTGTCATAAAATGCTATTCCTTTTTCTTCTTTTCTTTTTTGTCATTTTTTTTTCTTATTCTTTTCTTTCTTTTTGTTTTTTTCTCCTTTTCTCCTCTTTCTTCTTGCTCTTTGACATTGTGTATATCTTCAAGAAAATGAGGCTCTCAGTTATGGCTTGTATGACAGAACTTGTCCCTTTTTGTTGAGATGACTTGAGTTGGTAGAGTTGGGTAGTTAGTTACAAGAAACTCTTGAGCTGGGCTAAGGCTGGAGGGGTCGTAGATGTTGAATGCAGGTGGGCTCACTCAGTGTTCATGACTGTGCTTGGACGCGTCATTCTCTTCATGTCAACTTCTATGCGGGTGAAGGGGTGGATTCCTGTTTTCCTGAATGCTCGTTTTAGATTGATTTGAGACATTGATTGGAGATATGACATAGAAATGAATTGTGTAATGGCATAGCGTGGAATTGTTTGACCGGGATGATTAGACATGAATCAATTAAAGTGGATATTGCTTTCGAGCTTCATTTGTCCAAAGCATTGAAGAATGAAGGGTGAATATTCCCTTGGCACAATAAAAACAGTAGTGAGCTGGATTGGATGGAATTTCTCTTCGTGTTCTTTCTGTTCTTCCTTTGTTCCTCTACCATGTTGGGTGATACGTCTCTCCATATCTTTCCTGATAGGCAATAATAAAGAATGTGATATCTTATTTTCTTTCCCTAACCTGGATGACCATGAATTTTGTCCAATCAATATCTACGCCATCTTCTGATGTCCAATTTCTCAGGAAACCACGTCTCTGGCTGTGCTGCTTCCAGTCTAGCACAGCTTAGGATGTGACAATGGTCGCTGTAAAGGGTGACCTTTCCTTTGCCACCTTATAAACAGTAATGAGCTGGATAGGGTGAAAGAATTTCTTGTGCTTTTACAGATATCATCCAATCACACTGTGCATGGAGTCTCCTTCACTCTGCCCATGGTTGGTTATGAAGTAGTTCGTTGTTATACAATTGATGTTCTTTGATGTATGATTATTATCTTGCCATCATACAAATAGTAATGAGCTGGATTGGGTGGAATATCTCTTGGTGCTGTTGCAATCGTTTTTCAATGACACTGGTTTCCACAAGGTTTTTTCCTTTCTTTCTTTTTTTTTCAATGTTCTTTCTATTCTTCCTTTGCTCCTTAACTGTCTTGGGTGGTATTGCTTTGCAGCAGGCTATTTAATGGTGTAGGCAAGGAAGTTGTCTTCAGTGTTGGAGAAAAAGAATGTACAATGGGTACTTGGAGGATTCTAGGTCGTTTTCCTCGTTGTTTTGGAAAAAGAATGTGTCCAGAAAGTGGGTACTTTAGTTAATATTCGAGAATACTTTCTTTCATGTTGGAGAAAAAGAAAGCATCCAGAAGTGGATACTTTATGTCATATTTGAGAATAATGTCTTTCATGATGAAGAAAAAGAATATGTGCAGAAATTGGTTCTTGATGTAATATTTCAATACGACGTTCTTGTTCATCATGTTCATTGCAGTAGAAACAATTTTCTATCAAGTCGACTGTCTCATGAATATCCCTTTCTCCTTTCTTTTTTTTTCTATTGTTTTATTGTAAGATATGAATTGCTGCTGTTTCTCTGCTTCTTTACATTAGTTCACATTTTGAACATTTAAATATAGAGTAACTCAGGCCCCTTATATTTTTTTATGTTTGAGGGCTTCCGGTGGCTTCCATCATTTATGTACAAAATATATTTGAAATTTGACCAGGCTGGTTTGGTCCATTCACTCTTGGCTTCTCAAAGAGGGCAGGTGGGACCAGTTTATCTTTATTGTACACCTTTGTAAAGGGGAAAGTCCTGCTCCCCCTTGAAGCCATTCTTTGCCAGCTCTGGCTTCCTGCTGATTTCTTCCTAAGCAGGTTTGAAAGCAGCAGAGAGGGAGTATCTTTAGAAAAATTCTCCAAGTTGCTCTCTCAAAAACTCTCTCTCAGCCTTACCCTATGCCATCTTTAGCGGCCGGAAGATCGATAGGTCACAGGGTTGCACGATGTGGCTTTCGTGTGCAGGAAAACAGTAGAGGAGCACCTCTTCCTGCATAACTCTGCTACCTCAAGGGAAAGATGGCTTGAATGCCCATCTACTAAGAGGAGGACTGGCCTCTGCACAGATAGTCTCATGCATGTTCCTTTCTTCTTCCTTCCACCATCCCTTTTTTTTTCAGTGATGTATGAATTTCCACTGTTCCTTTGCTTCTTCACATTAGGATACTGGCTCCTAGAAGACTTTGCTGATTGGTCAAGTTAAATGTTTTCTTTTGTTGATGAAGTGCCTACACTAGCGTGCTCACAGCTAGGTTTGGTTGTTCAGCATGGCATTTCATCTTCCTTTCAGTTTCCTGGCTATTACAAAAGAATTTCCAAGTGCTGTTTCTTTTGATATCATATCTTCAATTTGTCTTCATTCTGAAATTTGCACCTTTTAGAAGTCTACAATGCTAAATTGTATATAATAAAGGATCAGACCCTTTGCAGCAGGGTATTCAATAGAAAATTTGAGGACATTATCTTCTGTGTCAGAGTCTAGAAATGGGTACCTTATTGTAAATTCTAGGATGTTATCCTCAGAGTTTTTGAAATAGAATGTTTCTATAAAGTGGATGCACTTGTTCATCATGTTCATTGCAGCAGAAATAATATTTGAAGTTGAAAGCTTAATGCACACTGCTTGCTTCTTCCTTCAACTTTCCAGTTTTTATTCTTTATTTTTTTTAGTAACATATATATATATATGAATTACCACTTTTTCGTTGCTTCTTCATATTAGAATACTGTCTCAAAGAAGACTTAAATGGTTGGTCATGATTCTATTTTTTTTATTTTTTTTTTATGATATGCCAACTCTAGCAGGCCCACAACCATGTATGAGTGTTGAGCTTGGCATTTCTTTCTCTTTTCAGTTTCCTGTCAGTTCATTCTATTACATAAAAGTTCCCACAGCTTCTCTAGATATAAGTTCTTTGATTTCTTCTTCATTCAGAAATTTGCAACTTTTAAAAGTCTACAATGCAAAAATGTATAATAAAGGATCAGACTACTTACAGCAGGGTATTTAATCTTGTATTCGAGGACATTATCTTCTGTGTTAGAGAAATAGAATGAGTCTAGAAATGGGTACCTGATGGTAGATTCCAGGATAATATCCTCAGAGTTTTAGAAGTATAATGTGTCCAGAAAGTGGATGTAAATGTTGTTTATCATTGCGGTAGAAATAATCTTCCAAGTTGAAAGTTTAATGCACATTCCTTCCTTCTACTTTACTTCTTTTTTTTTCTTTTTTTCAATAACATGAATTTACACTATTCCTTTGCTTCTTCACATTAGAATTCTGACTCCCAGAAGACTTGGCTGGTCAAGGTAAATGTTGTTTGTTGATGATGTGCCTACACTAGCATGCCTATGTTTGGCCCATTGTGTTACAATGAAATTGGAAGAGTAGTATACTGTCACAGGTTCATGGCTGCATCCAGTTGGTGAACAGGTATAATATATCGAAAGTTGGATCCAGTACCAAGAGCTATCCAAAGCTCGTCAGGATGTATGGTGCTGAAAGAAGCCACAGCCAGCACCACAACATCAATATCAACAGTTCGTAACGTCACCTTCTTCATCCCCTTCATTACAGTAACTACCACATGTAAAAACATGCAAGTGTCTTCCTCCTCGTGTGAACATGGTGCGAGACTGGTCAAGTCGGACTCGGAAGGAGAGCAGAGGATACCAGTTCCACATGTTGCATACAATTCCTTGGAGTTGGATGTTGGCAGACATATCATCTCTCATGAAAGTAAAAACCTGAAGAGTTTATCATTCCCTTCTTTACAGTGTCTGCCAAATGTAAAAACATGCAAGTATCTGCCTTATTGTGTAAACATGGTGCGAGACTGGTCAAGTCAGGACTTGGCAGGAGAGTAGAGGACCCCAGTTCCACATGTATACAATTCCTTGGAGGTCAGATGTTGGCAGACATATCATCTCTCATGAAAGTAAACTGAAGAGTTTATCATTCCCTTCTTTTACAGTGTCTGCCAAATGTAAAAACATGCAAGTATCTGCCTTATTGTGTAAACATGGCTGCGGACTGGTCAAGTCAGACTTGGCAGGAGAGTAGAGGACCCCAGTTCCACATGTATACAATTCCTTGGAGTCAGATGTTGGCAGACGTATCGTTTCTCTTGAAAGTACACTGAAGAGTTCAGTTTTGTTCTCGTCTACATGGAGAAAGTCCTTCCAGGTCTTTAGCATAATGGTGCAGGGAAGCACTCTCTCCCTGATTCTAACGCGAAAGGCAAGTTACGCAGGCCATTACCATATTTATTATTAAAATCAAGATTCTCATACTTACCTCTAGAGGTCATCGAAGCTCTAGTGCCTGTAGCTTGGCTGGGTAGACACCTTGTGCTGAAAATGCCTCTTGTTTGACAAAGCATGGCAGCAGGTGACTGTAGTCTCATGCAATCTATGCATCATTGGCAGGATGACTATGAATGTAATGTGATCAAAACAAACCAATCATAAGCTTCAGGGCCTACAACGTAGCTTACGTTGCCCATACCCCATGTAGGTTAATTTCTGTGATTTCTGCCTTCCTTCTTTTCCTTCTCTTTTTTACGCCTCCGTTCATCAAGATTGATGTGATATTTCTGTCTGCCTGCAGACGCAGCCAACATGATGGGCTTGGCAATAGTCACATTATTGATTCCTCCAACATACTTGATGTGGTCGTAAATAGCCCTCAATGATATCAGAGATCTTAGGAGATTGTCCTCTTCTACTTTGTTGTTGATTGTGATTCCTCTCTCAATAGAGGCTTGTCCATGAGATAAGACAAGCAACATGCGGACCAACTTTAAGAGAGTGTAATAGCGGGACTCGGACAGAAATTTGCATACTACAGGGTCCAATCTCTCTTTCTTTGGATCAAAGTCTCTGATCTCTGCACTTGTTGATGCCTCACCACATGCTTCCGTGTATTCTCTTAGGATATCATCACATGAATCCTCAAGTCTGTGGGCATCACTAATGGTGTATGCACCCGCTTCAGCTTTGCAGTGGAGTTTGCCATGTTCTTTGGACTTAGGCATCCCATATTTCTCCCAAGTGCATACTTAAGCGGACATTGCTTAATGAGCTTCCGGGTCATTGCAGCAAGAAACTTGTCAAAAGCATGCCAGCAAGTGACTGAGCAGTTATGGTATCTAGCCATGCAAAGTATGAATCATTGGCAACCAGACTTAAACATTGGCAGGATGACTGTTGATGTAAAGCCGTGAACACAATCGATCGGTCTTGACTGAAATACTGTATAATCCAATATTTTCACGATTTTGGACTACCGGTAGTTTGGAAAATTCGTGCGTGGATAATGTCATGATTTTTGTGATATTGTCATTGCTATAAAATAGCTTTATGCTGAAATGGAAATTATGGCAAAAATGGACTCGTGAAATTCGCGAAAATAACCACTTTTTTAGTACTCTTATAAACATAGGGATAAACCAGCAATACAACATTCCTCTCAGCCATTCGAAAGTGATAACACCCTTTGCCCCATCGACACAGCCCAGCATTGACTTGTTGCACGAGAATGTCACAGCAGTTTAATTCGTTGCGACCTACAAGTTAACCCATAAGTTAGGTAGATTTGGACAGCAACAAGTGAGACTAGAGAGAGACCCCCAAGATGCCTTAAATCATTCTAAGTGTACAGCCATCATAAATGAAAGAAATGTTTGGGGGGCGAAAACGTGATAAAGAACGTACTGACAGTCCTAAGACAGATACAGGTAAATTTGAATGGGGGTAACCATTAGCAAGTAATTGACAAAACTGTGGCAAAGAAGTTACAGGAGAAAAGACACATATAATTGTGAAGATGGTCACTGATGGCAGTGATGGACACCTTCATATGGGAGTTGTGGTGTTGAATAGATAAACTGGCCTAGAAACAACTTCTGTGTGAAAATTGAGTTTCCATAATGGGATGAAGTGAATGGAGGGTAAACAAGTACCAAAAGACAAGGCAAAGCCAATTGTCATGTGAAAGGGGGTTATGAGTGATAGTGATGGACACTACTATAAGGGAGTTACTGTAGTTGTGAAAGGAGAAAATGGCAGAGAACCTACATCCTTATGTCTGACACATCTTAAACTGGTTTCTCACCCTCTCAAAATATTGGAAAAATGTTTGGTGAAACTTTAAAAAGACTGACATATAGACTCATGTGAACATGTTTGAAAATGGGACTGGGAGAGCTTTCTCGTAATTAAATATTGTTTCATTCAAGTTCGTTTTTATGAGAATAGACTGTATACAGTCATGGAAAAATTATCAGACCAATATGGACAAAAGCTCCCTCATTGTTTGGTATTATAGAATATCCCCATGGCTGTGTACATGTTATTAAACCCAGTTACTGAAAGTATTAGTGTCTACAAATATTTATGCATACTTCTACTCATGTACACTACTTGTAAACATAATTAAAATTGATTTGTGTCTGTTATATTGTGTAAACTCTTTTATTGAAGGCTTATTTATATATCATTCTCTGAGAAAATATTTATTAGTCCTATAGATGAAAAATTTTCTAATAAACTATATATTGAATTCAAACTATTTTCAATTGTCTGCTAATTTCATGTGATCTTCTCAATATTTTTACGCCAATTATCATAAGGCAATGTGCTTGATAAAAGACAGACTATTGTTATCACTCCTTCTTTTCACTCACTCAGCATTTAAAGGTACACACTCAGTTTTTTTTTTTTTGCATACATTCTAGAGAATACTATTCAATTTTTCTTCACTTTCCTTGTTTTTTTTTCACATACTGTTTAACCCTATTCAGACTGGGGGGGGTCAATTTGACCCCCCCTGTACAAAATCCGCGACTGCCGCGCAACCGCTGCGAATCGCAACCCGGCGCTTTATGACTTTTTTCTTTCAAGTGTCCCGCAACTTTTGACACCAAGTTCGAAAAAATCGGACACTCCATTGTCACATTACGCAACATTATGTAATCGCATGTCAGGCCAAAATTGAACGAAAATCGTCATTTTGCATGCGTTTGTGTACAAAATACTGCTATTTTCTAAATTGCTTTATAACACTGATAATTGTGTCTTCTGAGCCTTTGGATTAATTAAATTTGTCTTTATATTGATCAAAATACATTTCTCAAGCATAAAAAATTACAAAAACAAAGAAATAAAAACAATAGAATACATAAGAAATTCATAAAACAATAGAATACAAAAGAATTAATTTGAAATTTCTGAATTTGTCAATTCAATACTGTTGTCTCTGCTACTCAGCAACTTTAAGAAAAAAATTGGGCTTCATAACTATATTTATTAATGAAATATTAACGATTTCAATAAAAAAGCATCTAATTTGCATACGCGAGTATGCATAAATTAGCATAAATTAAATATGTGAAATTTTTTTTCAAAAAAAAACATATCAGCGACACCCTTTACATGTGCAGCGACGTTCGTGCAAAATTTCACGGCAATCGGACCATCCGTGGCCGAGATCTCAGGGGGGGGGTCAAATTGACCCCCCCCCCCAGTCAAAATTTCCTCTTGAAAATGCCAGTCTGAATAGGGATAGCAAAGGCAATAAAGTCACCAAATTTTCTATCCCAGGAGTCACAAAGTCCCAAATCAAAAATAAATCCGGCATAGCATTCTCTCTGTCAAAAATGGTGACACAACATTTCCTCTGACAATTCCTCCAGGCTTTATTTTGTCTATTAAGGTATAGGGTTAGTATTGCAAATGTTTTTTACTCTGTAAATCTTTCTCAATTTGGCCACTGGTTGCGATGAAATTATAACAAACCCTTCAATAAATAGAATAAATTGATTCTGTGACGTCATGTGCGAGCAGCTCTCCCATTGGTTGTGTATGTAAATTCCATAAATTTGTCTTTTTGTCATGGTTCTTGATAAAGGAATGGGTCAATTTGATATAGTCATGTATATGAACATATGTTAGATGGTATATCGACCGCACAGGTGACATAATTATTTTCTTCTGAAAAAAATGACATTTTATGGAATTAACACTACATAACACATACGAGATCTGCTCGCATGTGACGTCACAGAATCAAAATTTTGAATATTCATAACTTCATCATATTTTGGTCGATTTTCCCCAAACCTTCACTCATATTTTTCTTTTATTTTTCTGCATTTTTTAAGACCAACAAAATTCCAGGGTGAACTTCCCCTTTAAGCAAGGGTTGAATTTAGTCATTCGCCTAGTGTATGGAACTTTAGCAGAGGAATTGTCGCTGGAGTAAATGTCATGGAATGTCAGGCATATCCCTTTAATCCACGCTCTCATTGTGTCCTTATTTCTAATTTTCTCTTCAAAACTTTGCTTCACCAACCATCAACAGGCATATTTTTATATTGTTTCCAGCCAACTAATTAACACTATGTTTGCCATTGTCACATTTTTGCACAATTGTACCCAACTCTTCAATCATCCTAATTCATTTTCTCTTTAATTAAGCTGGTGCTAGAAGATTTGAAAAGCAACAATACTGATTGTATCAAGTCTATAGAAGTAATTTTCAGTAAATGCAGTCATTCTACTTCAGACTTTTTTTATAATAAAATTTAAAAATTAATCAAAAGAGAAAATCTTTTCTGCTAGAGTGGAAACTCGGCATTACGAGGTGCTTGGTACCATAACAATTTCCTTGCTATATGAATCTCGTTATATCAAGATTAAAGAACAATTATATACAGATCTGAGACCAGAATATTACCGTGTTATATCAGAAGTACTTTTAAATTAGATCTCTTTGACCTATTCTCAAAGGGTGATTTAAGTTGGAAAGCTTACTAATTATGTATTCAGTACGCCTTCTAACTTTAGTCACGCTTCAAGAATACCGGCCTTTATACAAAGTTTCTTCTGTACAGATTAAAACCACTTTATGAATACCGGCCTTTATACCAAGTTTCTTCTGTACAGATTAAAACCACTTTATGGCAAACAAAGAATTGAACGAATTAAAATGGAGACACACACAGTATATTCCATACACGAGTCTTTCTTCCATAGTTTATCTATACATTATTCATGTTTTATTGTGCAGAAATGTCATACATATATTTTTCAACATTTTGCAGGTCAATCCAACTCTTAAATGTACAATCACATGGATTAGAAAGGAAAAGTACAAGAAGTTAGCTACAATAGTGGTGGTAGTCATATTTTACACTGGCTTTGGGAAGAATATTATAAGTTCTACTCATATCATCATCATATGTTATGAAATATCTTTTATCATCTCATCTGTGCTTCAAATGACTTAGTTGAGAGCAAAATGCTTTCTTCTTTATTATAAAAAACCAAGCAATCTCCTTAAATTACATAATGCAACATTATCAAATTTTCACTACATTAATTTTAACACTACTAAAAATACTTAAATTGCCAATATTTTCTAGTTATAACATGAAAAATATTTAGCAGAAAACCTGTAATATATTAGTATCTACCACCCCAAATTAATAAATTAGCGATTATTCTATTCTATAGACTAGTTTGACTACCACTATTTGACACAGATTTTGTTAGCGCCCCAAAATACAAAACAGAACTCAAATGAACAATTAAAGACAGATATTTATACCAACATTTTCAGATATAGACAGATTTTTTTTCTTCTAACATTAGACTGATCATTTTGACCGTTTCACTATTTATTTCAGTCCTTAGATACATTGGAAGGACTAGTACACATAATTATTTCAAGTTCTGTTATTCAATGAAAAAAATCTCTGATATGTAATCAAAATTATATACAAAAAATACAGCCATTTAAATTAGAAATGCCAATACTATAAATTAGAATGTGTTCTTGTTTTGACAGCTTAGACAAAAGAAAATATTTTTTCCTTTTCAGTATATATAAATATACTTAACATGAGGGTTTGCAAAAACTGAATACATATATACTGAATACATGAACATAAAATGATAAATCTCACACACGTATATGATTAAGTACTAAAAGTATAGGTTTCTGATGATTTTGGTAGTTAATATACAAAGATGTTGAGAGTTTGGTTTGGCTTATTAATAAATAGTTGTAAATACATTACAATCTACCTCTGGGTCTACAGAGATTTAAATAATTATAAATTTGAACAAGAAAGAATTTAAGTCAATATAAGCTTCTTAAATGGGGTTGAAATGTCCGCCACATTTTAATAAAAGCTGATTATTGGGTAATAATCTCTAAATTTTCACAAAATTAGGTACATTCTCATAACCAAGATCTTGAAACATTTGACTTTCAGAAAGAGTACTGGAAAATCTTAAATTAAGAATTGAGTCAAAGTAGTCCAAATATATGCATTCATAAAAATTGCCGATATAATACTGATATTTATACAAAATCGCAAACTGAACTGTACAAATTAGAAAACGATATATTCAATTCAATTCAGGCCTTTCCTATGTGCACTGGATACATGGCTATATATGAATCATATATGACAAAAGATGTATCAAGTATACAGAAAAATAACAGATAGGGTCTATTTGCTGCACTTAAAAAAAGGAATACAAACAAAAACAAAGTCCTCCATTTATTTTGTTGCCCTTTAAGTTTGTTTAGATACTAGTATTCAAACCGTTGCTTTTTTTTCACACCACAAACATTATTACCTTTCTTGAAGTTAGATCATGAATAAAAGTTTGTGTGGGACACTTTAAGTAAAATGAGGTGGTATACATGTAAATGTGAATTTGTCAAAGGTATGGACATGTACCATACTAACCTGCAATCTTATCCTTTAATTTCAATTTGCATACTGTAGACAATAATTTTACGGGAAACTTCAAAATTTCAACGGAAATCACTCCCAATGAGTCATTTTGTATGCAATTTGATCATCCTATACGGATACATGAAATTTTTTTCTTTCTTTTTTTGTTTTTATAGTTACTGAATGATCGATTCATACTAATTTTAATGAGGTGTCCTGATTCACAGATATTGAAACCTGAAATTTTAGTAGTTTTCCACTCCTGCAAGAATTTTTTATTGCTGCTGGGTTATATTAGAACCCCCTCTCCCCGCCCCCCCCCCCCACCCACCCTATGTTAACCCGTTGTATACTAAGCCCGCATATATGAGGGCTGAAAAAAACATAAAACACCCCTCTTGTCGACCGTTTTTTCACTCATGATGGCATAAACATATAAAGACTTTTATATTATTTAAATTGTCTGACACTGTTCTATTTAAAGATGTCTCTGTTTTACCTTTAAATGAAAAGAATTTCTTGCAAGCATGCTTGACAATCGTGATTCCTTCGGCTTTGTAAAAAGTTCTCAGTATACAACGGGTTAACATTCTAACATACCAAAGACTTAATTGTACCTATAGCTGCTTTCTAGCCAGGCATGATGTGCAGGGGCCCGCTGGTAGAACAATTATCAGAAATGAAATGACTAATGGGTAAATAAAACAATATTACTATTACATGGATGGATTGGCACAGGATCGGAATACAACAAACAGAATGCAGGAATAAATGACATACATAAACACTATTTCAAATTTAAAATGTCTGCCCCAGTATCAATCCCCCTAATGCTAATAATATTGGATCATAAATGTATTGAAATATGTCAAAATAAAGAGATATATACATGTAATCCCCCCAAATAAATCTTCATTCCAACTTAGAAACTTAAATCTTGCACTGATCAAGTAATTTCCAATACGTACTCGATTTAATGTAGTGTTTGTGAACGACTGCGCTACTCTTTTCAAATAAACATTGTGTGAATTCCTTGCATAAAAACTTCTTGGACTAATGAAAGACTACCAAGTATAAATAATCAATTACAATCAATCATATGTACAGAAATTTACAACATAATTGTCAAAATACCAAAAATATTGAATTCTTTTCGCCTCTCTTTCGGATCATAGTCCGTTCCCTTTCTTAAAATGCTCCTTCCACTTCAAACACTATGATGTTTATTGATTGGCATTGTCTTTACTGTTTGCATAGCTAAATATGAACTCATCCTAAACCCTTCAATAGACAACATCACATTTAAATAAAGAACTTTAATACAACATATGCTTTCCTCTTAAGCTTCTGTAAATGATGCATTTTAAAAACGCTTGACATCTTAATTATTTCATACTTCATGGAACAATTTTTCTTCACTAAAGTATAATAATTAATGATCAATAGAAAAGCAAGATTGCTGATCATAATCTAAAAAGAGAGAAATAAAGAGATGAAGAAAGAGAGATAGAGAGCAGTGGGGGGGGGGGGGAATTTGGTTAAGATGGACAGACTTGAAAAGGAGAAAAGCAGTGATGGATACACAGTCACTATACACAAACATCAAGAAAGATAAGGGTTTTTATTAATAAAAAAAAATATTAAAATACATTGTCTCTAATATTGTGAGATGACTGTAAGGTTATATAAAGAAAGAAAATGATGCATCATCCTTGAGACCACTGCTGCTGCAAATGGATGGTCAGGGAAATATAAGGCATCTCGCTTGCACCGACCATATCAATCACCTCCAGAGTGCATGCAAGTCATGTATGCATGGATGCAACAAGTTAATTTCCCACGCTGCAAATTCCTTGGACCTGCTAAGTTCATTCCGCATTCAGATGCAAATATATTTCTGTATGTTAACATTAATCCCCCCTCCCACTAACACAAAGGAATTCCTCAGAAGTGCAGCGACGTGCAACCGTAGTTGGCCACCAGAATGCGTTCTAAGTAATGTGTTCTCCGATAGCGTTTACATCCAGGCTTGTGCTTTTGAGGTATTCGTCAGCATCCACACATCCTCTGCGGAGTACTAGTTTTCCATTTGCTGTGGATCAGCACTGCAATTCATCAAAACGGCACGCAGAATGTTTTCGACACTTCCATTAAGTTGATTGCCTGCAGCCCTCGGCAAGAATACTCTTTCAAAGCAGGAAACTTGTCTCTCGTTTGGATACTGATGCATCAACAGTTATGCATGTGGTAATTTATGGGGAAGCAGGATGGAAGAGGATAGCTAGAGAGTAGAACAGGAAGGGCGAGGGAGAGAGAGAAGGAGAAAGAGAGGAGAGAGAGAGAGAGGGGAAAGAGAGGAGAGAGAGAGAGAGGGGAAAAAAGAGGGGAGAGGAGAGAGAGAAAGAGGGAGTGAAGGAGAGAAAGAAGGGAGTGAAGGAGAGAAAGAAGGGAGAGAAGGAGAGAAAGAAGGTGAGAAAGAGGGAGGGAGAGAAGAGAAATAGAGAGGGGTAGGAGAGATTGAGTGGTGGAGAGAGAGTATTCTCTTTGGAAGTCAAAATATAATCAAAATAAATCAAAGAAATGGAAAGTATAGTTAAAGTTCAAGTACAAGTGTTGCTGTATCATTACAAAGAAACAATATCCCAACATCTACAACATGTTCGCCTTGTTTTTAAACCAAAGAAATTGTACAATGGCTTACCAATTATATCTTCTTCTTACTATAGCAACAATGATTTTTAAAAAGAAACATATATATAGACCTTTACCTTTAAGAGTTCAGACCTTTTTAGGCCCTTAAATGATGACAGCTTTTAGGTCCCTTTTCTAGGTGTTTTCACTGTCAACATCAGGCTATCATTACCTGTCTGTGCAGACAATTATACAGGACAATGTGGGTTACCCCAATGGACAGAGAAGGGGGGGGGGGAAGGTGAGAAAAGAGAAATTTTGAGGAGTGCATTCAACCATGGATGCATTAATTATTAACAAACACATTGCTCTTGCTAACATATATTTACTGTTATTCACTTAAGAAGGAGGATTTTTCCTTCTGCAGATGAATACAAAATTGACGAAAAAGATTTAACATGCATCCTTTTAAATTCACTCTATTATATTTTATTAACAATGATTCCATACGTCATGAAATATATAAAAAGTTAAGTAAATTGTTGCTTGCACATATTATTCTATATTATGTCTTATCTGTATTGATGTTACTGTTTGTATTTCAAAATCAAGTTTGCCAGCTACACATTTTTTCACTTAAATATTATATTTGCACATTTTTTGTGTCATTTAAAGAGCTACAAACAATGTACATGTATATGACATTAACAAGTTATGCAATGAATGCATGGGAAATACATATTTCATCAAATCTTGGAATAAATCAGACATAGAGACTAAGTACATGATTAAAAGAGTCCTGATAATATTTGGATGTCTAAGTACATATCAAAGTGGCATCAAACACGAGTACATGAAATTTTCAGAACTGCGCAGTATAAAAACAAGGATTGAATATCAGAGTTGTTTTTACAAAGTTGCCTTATTTTGCAATGATGATTTCTTATTCAATATATGCATGTAAACCATTACTACTCTACGAAGATGTGAGCGTAGCGTCACACACTGGTCTGCATGTATGAAGCCTTTGATCGTCCAATAGGAGCAGCTTGGTTTGTGGAGGCACTACCGATGACTCGCGGCTTGTCTTTCATTGGTCCTTCTTTGTTGGCTAACTTGCCAGGTCTTCCACCGGCATTTATCTGTCCATTGATTCTTGGTTTGACGATGGCAGTAGTTGATGCACTGGATGTCTGAGGGGTCGTGGATGTAGGAGGTGGAGGAGGCGCAGTCTTGGGATGCCTTGGTGGCTGTTTCTCTACCGGTGTCCGTACCGGACTTGGTGGGGGGCTGGGAGGATCATCATGTTGGCCATCGATGGACTTGGAGTCCGTGTCGCTATTGTAGTGCAATGCAGGAGGACTAGATGCCCGGCCATTGACTTTATGCTGGGGACTGCCATCTCCCTCGGAACCTAAACGCCTAGAGGGTGTGCTTCTCCTGGACACGTTCATTGCAGCATCGGCCTCGGGTTCAAGAGAAGCGATGTCACTGGAAGCAGCTGAATCAGAGGTATGGGTGGTTGCACTAGAGGTTGCCATGACATCATCAAAGATGCCTGAATCAGCAGGGGTTGCAGCATCCTGTGGTGAAGTAGCGTTGCTCAGCGGACTGTCAACGGGTGGATGGCTGATATCCTCCGGGACACCTATAACAAGGTCAGACAAATCGACAAGCGTCTGCTCCTGGGCTGCCTTCTCTGCTTCAGGTGCATCATCCTGAGGTCCATCAAGCAAGTCAAGCAAGAGACTAGTGTTTGATGGACCTTTAGGAAACGGTACCCTGGGTGGAGGAGTGTCTGTAAGATCAAGTAGATTAATAGGAGTTGGCACTGTATCCTCTTCAATGCTTACATCCACTAACAGATGCTTCTCCGGCTCTGCTTTCTTCTCGGCTACAACCACCTCCTCCTTTTCCACCTGCGGCTTTTCAACGGACGACTCTTTCGAGGCCTCCTCTTCATCCTTCATGCTCATCCCGCACTTCACACACAACAGCGAGTATTTCTTATTCATCGTTGGCCGGGTGATGGTCTGTGTCCCCTTGTCATGCAGTAGAACGACACCGTCCTTCCCCACTTTCCTCTTTCTCGTGGTAGGAAGGAGTTTCTCTGCCTCCTTCTTCTCCTCCTCTTCCCTACGCTGCATGGCGCGTGCCACCACATCAGCAGGGACGGAGTGGTAGGTCCTGGCAGCGATCAAGCCGTTAGAGACACTACCTCCTGAGTTCCCTAGTAGCGGATGTTTACTGTTTTCGGTTGGAGACGTTGCCGATGGTTGGTAGACGCCCTTGTTGATCTCAGCCATGATCTGGTGGACATAGTATTGCAGGTCTTGTGGAAGCTGCAGAGACACAAAAAGTAGACATTTATTATCATTGCAATACACCATTATCACTGTTGATTTTTTTTTTTTTTATTCAATATCTCTTTTCAAAAACTAATTTGCCATAAAAATCAAAGCTCCACTCACAAGTGCCATCAAGTTGAAAAAAAGTCCTTTGGTATTATTCATCTTTTTAAAAATTTTAATTTCCAAAATCAAATCACAATGAAAAAAAATACACCAATTTCAAAACACAAACAAAGCTAACAAAAAGGGCACACACCTCATCTCAAAAGTTCCCCCTAATATATATATATATATATACACAAATACTTGTTAGGGTACTGTTAAGAAAAAAAAGGTTGCAGAAAATACTATATCTTTATCCTGCATGCATGGCAAGATCTGAAAGGGATTAGAAAAGGATAATTGGTGACATTAAAGCAGCTGAACTGTGACAGGCCTCGGGCGAGAGACTATAAGAAAAGTGAATGACAAGGGGGCTCTGTTCCGAGAATCTGGGTAATTAGATTGCCTATCTCAAGAAGCTAATCTAATTGCTATTAATCCAATCCTACTGTGGCAACTCAATCCGTTAAAGATGTGTTTGAGACCATTCAATCTAGCAGCAATCAAACCATCTAAAATGAATTTAGGGATGTGTGTGTTTCATCATTGTTTCAGTCTTTACTGAAGCTGACTTGATGTCAATTGGACAGATCAGCTTTGATTTAACTGACAAGATTACTCAAATATTATTATCAAGAACGTTTGACCTTCATTTTGTGTTAATAGAAATATAACCATACCTAATGAAAGTATCGCAAGTAAAAGAGCAATTCTAAAAAAAGGTCAATTTTTATTGACCATGAAATATTGATATATTTACTTCATTTAATCTTTATTTCAAATTATGATATTATGATTTAAAGACAGGTCACAATTTTTTTCGTTAAATCAATATAAAATGATCTGGCAAGTTCTGAAAGATATTTTAATCAATAATCATAACTATTACAAGTTCACACTCTATAAATAAAAATGATTTGATCATGATGTAGTTCTTGTATTGTGCATCCCAAATTACATTTGTATGATAATAAAAGTATCCTTAAATGTATTTCCAAGGAGCTTTGAATATCACTACTCCTAAAAGTACCTACTTTACCCCAATAAGTTCACATGTAATATTATACAACTCCCCTATCCCCAAGCCCCACCAAAAAAGAGAGGCAGGGCATAATGATAACACAGCAACCCCCATCAGCTGAACCCCAATAAGAAAACAAGACTCCCTCGTCTCCTAGGAGTATTAATAAAATGAGGAGTAAGCACCCGGAATACTCCATGAAGTGCTCGGAAAACCAAAGTGTCATGGACACATATCATGATCATAATCATCGCAGCGAATCGGAAGCTCTTGGAACGTCTGCTAACGAACGATAGCGGGTTGACATTTACTTTCGCTCATGTTACAGGATTTATCCGTATCAGGTCGCAGGGATGCGCCAAACGACTCTCATGATTAGCCAAGTATAGTCTATAAAGCTGTTGAGGGTTTCATTAAAGGAAATCTCCTCAATTTCTAGAGGTATAATCCTAACTTCTGGTCATACGACAATAAATGCTTTCATGGTACAGACGAAAACCAATAAAAGATATCTGTTTCATGAATTTGATGAAAACAAAGATTCATTTTGAGAATATTTTTAGAGGAAATAGAGACATTTATCTGGACAGGGTGACAAATAAAAACAGAAAACATGTTTTCATTGAGTGGAATTTTCCAGCAAGTCTTGTTTTTTAGCATTCATAGACTATTCCCATTTACGATTTATACCACCAATGGGGTATTGGAATTATGATGATAATAATTGATAATTGATAAATAGATTATCTAACTGCTCTTTCTTCTAATTACCAAACAAATAGTTGGTCTATTACCAGTTCGTACTGGAATTGACTAAGTGGTGTTAGACCAAGTGGACATTAGACCAAGTGGACATTAGACCAAGTGGATATTAGACAAACTGGTAAATAGGCTAAGTGGTAATTAGACCAAAATGTAATTAGACAAAGTGGTTGTAGACAAAATGGAATTAGACCATGGCCATGAAGGATGAGACCAAACGGGCATTCCTCAATGTTATTTTAGACTAAGTGGCAATTTAAAGTCCTTGGTAGGTCATTATAATGGGAGTGAACTGTAAAAATGAAGGTGTTGATTTACCTGGCTAACTTTATGTTGCATGTAAGCTCCTGATGGGGTACACTGAAGAAGCTGAACAGCTAGATCACAGTCTTTCTTGTACCGATTCTATGTCAAAAGGAAGCAAACATGAGATTGATTCACAACATGAATAATATTTATCATGAAGCTTTAAGGGAGGATTTTATTTAAAAATAATCTTTACTGGATAACTACCGGTGTGTTAGAAAGGCTGTATGGTCTCAATATAATGCCAAAGATATTAGTTGCTAATTTAAAGTGTATTTTTCATGGATCAAAGATAGCCTTGTGATGAAGTCACTCTCCAGATAGATATATGTTGCTGGTTCAGATTCCTCCAGAGTTCAAGATCTTCTTTATTTTCATTCATATGTACATCCGATCTAACACAATGGGAGTTGAACAGATAAAATCCTTCAATATTCATCATACATATGAATGTTGACAGGCACAGCCAAAGTTTTCTTATACAAACTAACATACTTAATTGTCTGCAGAGTCAGGCTAGAACAGACAATAGCCAAGCAGATGATATTGAAGGAAGAGAAACATTTCAATTTGCAGAAAGCAACAAAGATTCTTACATTTCAGTATCACAGACAATTGATAAATGCATTTGGGATAAATCATTAAGGAAAATGTATCTTGATTTTAAAAAAAATATAAGATTGGATTAATCTCCTGAATAAGCATTGAACTTCTAAATATTTCAGGATAAGAACATCAACTTCTTGACTTCATCCACAGCTCATGTACTGAAACATGCTTCTCCCACCATTTATTAGTCTGTTGTTATTTTTGTAACAAAAAAAAAATGAACAGCATAAACTGCTTATCCAGTAAGAGAGAGCTTACAGGAGTGAAATTGAGACAAAAAAAGAGCCTGAGCTTTTGATACTAGCAGAATCTTCATCAGAGACAAAAATGACCAAAAATTTTGTCTCTGAAAAAGATTCTGCTAGGATCAAAAGCTCAGGCTCCTTTTGACTCAATTTGATATTTTGCAACATAATTAATGGTGGTACTAAGACATAGGGTCACATATTGTCTAATAAGAAACAGAAAGGCTTAAATTCATACATTTTACGCAGATTTAGCCCAATTCTGACTCTTATCACATGCAATGATCACTCTCTTCCCACAATTGATTGGCATAATCCTGATACTTTTCTTATAGCTATTTTCTATCAATAGCTGAAAAACCAAATGGCTTCCATTTCATGGCTTAATGGATTGCACTAAATGTCATGTTACCAAAACAGAAATCAACCACAAAAGTTTTCTTTACAATACTGCATACTAAAATAGCTAAACCAACTTCACCACTAACCTATCAGTTGTCTATAACTAAAAGTTAGATGACTTTAATATAAAAAAGTAGAAAATTTAGAGCCTTTCTATTTTACAGGGGGTTCAGTATACTGTTTAGTTTTATTTCCATAAAAGAATGATAGAAAAATAATACAGGTTCATAATTCAAAAAAGAGAATGCGGCATATTGTCCATTCCATTGTCCATTAAATGTGGCCCTTGTTTTTTCTTGTTTTGACACTAGTAGCATAATGTATTTGAATAACATTTCATTATAAAAAGAGATTTCCGCATCTCGATAAATCATATTAATAAATAGTTCTCCTTTCTAATGCTGCATGCCGCGATACATTTCACATTCTATATAGTTCATTCAGTGTCTTGCTGCACAAAGTCTCACATTATATCACATATTTTGCGGATAAGTCAAAGGTGTGGGTTTTTTTTCTGGATATACAAGAGTTGCTTTTGAGTTAAACCAAAATAAAAATTAAAAAACAAAAAAACAAACCATGATTAAATGTTTCACTCATTAATTCTAATCCATGGTACAAGCTCTGGTAGCAGCATTTAAGTATTTTAAAAATTCTTCTATTTACTACCTAATAACCGTAGTTACATGTAATTTTGAAACTGACTTCAGTCGTTCTTTTCATCTCAGAGCGACAGACTAAAACCAATCTCCGGTTGCCAAGTGTTTTGTGACTGGCTGGCCTCTGTTGGCTATTTGTCTCTTTTGCATCCTAATCAGCATCTTCACAATGCAGTGTCACATTAGGTATTCTTGCCAGTGTTAACCAGTCATTGAATATCAAAATTTTAGTTGATTTCTGCCTGTATTTCCCCCTGATTTGTTTGGATTGGTCACAAAATAAATCTTGGTTAACCCTTATCTTAACAGTATTTTTTGCTGATTATTTTAAATTGAAAAATGTCAAGTCCCAACATTTTACTTTTTAAATTTAAATATAGCAAATTTCTTTAAAACATAATTATAGATATTACAGGAGCCATCAATCAGCTTTAACTAAGAACATACATGTATTATTACAATCATAGCTTAAAAACCCTTACCTTAAATAAAATTTATTTACAGTTAACACATTGGCTTCATTATTTGTCTACCCTAACTGTTGTTTTGTGAAGCTCACATTTAATAAATTTAAAATACTGAAAATATTCCTGGATATCAATTTCAAGAAGCCTATGCAGTCTACCACAAAAACAAAACAAAACAAAACAAAACAAAACAATATTGAATTATACTGCATGCTCTGCAGAAAGCTTCCAAGGTCGATTAATCCGACCTTAAACGATGACGGAGGCGGATCATTGAGATGTACATGACGATACAGGTGTACGCAAGATGGAAAGGCCATGATTTTATCCTCACGCTTTTGATTTCTTTTTCAACCGATTACCCATGGCTGCTTCCGCGTCACTGACTCATCAAATCGTATCTGGGTCCCCGCCACCCGATGTGTCAGCTTTGGCTCAGAGGAAAACACCTCTCTCTACTCCCACGCGTTCTCCTTGCCGCTCAGGGGTTGCGTTGCTAAATCAGGGTGACTTCGCATGGCACATTGTCTATGGTGTTAAGTGAATGTGGGGAAGGGGCCCCTTTCTTGTTTGTTTTTTGACACGGAACAAAAATTTCATATCCTTGCATTGGTAAATTAGCGTGACTGCGTATGGCACAGTGTCTTGGGTGTCATTGAGAAGTGGAGGGGGGGGGGACCTTTTTTGTGCATTTTCTTCACAGCTTCACACACAATACGAATTTCATATCTTACTTTGTTTTCTTCGTTGCTAATTCAGATTAACAGGGTATGGCAGAAGGTCTGGTATATCACTAGTATCCAGATACAACATAAATTTTACATCATTCATTGTCTTTTGTTAGAAGGTAGGCTTAAACATAATCATTCTGAAAACTTAGTCCATGATTTGACATGTAGTTAGTACCAAGTATAATTTCTCTACATGTACAGTCTCTTGGGAAATAAAGTACAAACAGCAATGGGAAAGTATTTAAAAGTGGATTATATTTCTGATATCTTTGACTCTTTTCTGGCGACTTGTGTCTGATTTTGATGTGATGAGTCACATTAATTCAAGAGTTTGTAATATCTAGTTTTACATCTGGTATGTGTGAACATTTTAATATATTCTGATATTTTTCTTTTGATGAAATTTGCTAAGGATTATTAGACACATCCCAGTGAGCAGGATATCAGGGCTGTCATCTGGTTGCCATGGGAGACGGAGTAATGATGTAAACATCTCCGGGGCATAATCATCTCTGTCCAATACCTTCACATAATTTCATTCTATTTCTGAGAAACAGTATGATCGTATTCATATCAAGTCATATTCATGTAAAATTTGGTTAATTCCTGTAAAAACTATTTTCTTTAAATTCAAATTAAAACTAGAGCTTTTATAATTGTAATGCGTATAATTATCGGTTGTATGTACTGATATGTATTTGTAATGCAAAAAAGTATACAGCAATTGGCTACAGGAAAGAGAGAGAACAAAACTGAAACGAAAAGAGAGAGTAAAAATAAACTTTTTGAAAAAGAGAAAATGAATTGTGTAATGTGATGATTTGACATTTAATCACCTTTTACAATTTGACTGTTTGGAACTGTCTCAGCCTTAACATGAAAAGCATTTGGGAGAAAATCAACCAATATTTATCCTGATAATAACTAAATTTGGATTGAAAAAAAAGAAGAAATTTTGGGTTGCATGAGAATATGCCGATGTTTTATTCCTTAGACCCCAAATTTTTTAAGTGGATATATTTTACTATGTCATAAACTTTCAGAGCATGTGAAAAAATAAATAGGGTTTCGACCTTTCGGACGAGATTTGGAGATTCATAAGACGTATGTTTTGTTATGTTTTTACGTTATTTGCCCCATTGACGCACGCGCGGAATTGAAATTTGATGAGCGCGTGCGTCTGTATGTTCGGCTGGAAACGATTTAAATAAAAAGAAACTCCTAAGAGAATTGTCTTAATTGCCAATCAACAAAAAAACCCGGAATTTTGGCGATTTACAAAGTGCGCGCAGAACGCGCGCACGGGCGCTTACGCGCGGAATTTAAAATTCTTTGAAATGGCCTGAAACATACTTTGTATGAATATGGGGTGATTTTGAGCATTTTAAGATTTTGACACACGCGGTTTTTGAAAATTTTCAACCTGTTACAAGCATTTATCAAATAGGCTGTCGATTATTTTTTGTTAGGAAAATGACGCTCTTCAATTTGAGACCAGCCACGATTCATTTGGACAAATTTTTGACGCCAAGCTTCTGGACTTATAGAAAAAAAAAAAAAAAAAAAAGGGAGCATTTGCAATTGATGTGTATCCAACTCTGAAAAGATAATTGGGGGTTGCCGTTGATCCTGAAGAATTATTCAGGATTTTGTGTAGCATGTTTTTGGCCAAAATGGCAATATTTTGGTAAAATTGACAAAATTCGCGTGCGCGTAGTTCCACTTGAACAGACCATCATTTCGTTATAAATAGTCTAAAAGTAGTGATTATGGTGTCAAATTGTTGTCAATATTATAAGATTACTTTAAGAGCAAAAAATCAATGATCTCAAGCTGCATTCTTCGCCTACGCGCATTAATGCGCGCAAAATCGTGCGCGCGCATTTTTTCTTGAAATGCTTGAAATGACCTGAAACGTACTCTATTTCAGCCATAAAGTGATTTTGAACATTTTTAATTTTGCCGCGCGGTAATTCCTTAATGCGCGTACTTACGCACGCGCATTAGTTCTAAAAGATGCGCTTCAATTTAAGTTTATGTGTACTAAATATATCAATCAATGATTATTAGTTATGAAGTTATGATGATAATGTGATTTTACAAAATGGCGTCTAGATGACGTCACATTGTGCTAAATGAGCTAGAAAAGATTTCAGTGCTCAGATTTCATGATGATCTATCATTGCTGAAAGTTTGAAATACTTTAATGCATTATTTTTGAGTTATCGTGTCTACAAGAATTGTACAGGAAAATAAAATAAAAAAGAAAAAAAAAAAAAAGAAAAGAAGATTCGGACAATAACAAGAGTGCTATGTACATACATTAAATTATGGCAATTAACAAATAAGGGGGCACGGGCCCAGGATCGCCGGTACATACCACCTAAAAAAAGAAGATCCTGACAATACAAGAGGTGCTATGTACATCGTACATACCACCTAATGAGGCGGCTTGTCCAATGCAAAATACACGTACATCTTCAAATGTGATTAAATGACATGCCTTCTTTAAGCGCAATTTAGACTACAAAGCCGAGGTAAAACCAAATTAAATTCGTTCAATGCTGTAGGGAACTGTCTCGGCTGCAACATACTGAACATTGAAAGAGAAACGGCACATATTACTGGAGAAACACTCCTCTTGTATGAAGATAATGCGTCATTTAGCTGAAATCGGTAATTTTGAAACGCAAATCAAAATTTGAGTTTAGGAGCCATTATGATAATGTTGCAATGACGATAAGTAATAAATGAGGTACGAAATCGCATCTACAACTCATACTCTATCCAACTCTGAAAAGATAATTGGGGTTGCCGTTGATCCTGAAGAATTATTCAGGATTTTGTGAAGGCATGTTTTTGGCCAAAAATGGCATATTTTGACAAATATGACAAAATCGCATGCGCGTAGTTCCAACTTGAACAGACGATCATTTCGTTATAAATAGTCTAAAACATAGTGTTAATGGTGTCAAACTGTTGTGAATATTATCAAGATTCCTTTAAGAGCAAAAAAATCAACGATCTGAAGCTGCATTCTTCGCCTACGCGCATTAATGGCGCAAAATCGTGCGCGCGCAATTTTTCTTGAAATGCTTAAAATGACCTGAAACGTACTCTAATTCAGCCATAAAGTGATTTTGAACATTTTAAATTTTGCGCGCGCGTAATTCCTTAATCGCGTACTTACGCGCGCGCATTATGTTCTAAAATATGCGCTTCAATTTAAAGTTTATGTGTACTAAATATGATTAATCAATGATTATTAGGTTATGAGTTATGATTGATAATGTGATTACACAAATGGCGTCTAGATGACGTCACATTATGCTAATAAGCTAGAAAAGATTTCAGTGCTCAGATTTCAATGATGACTATCATTGCTGAAAATTTGAATGTTTTAATGCATTATTTTTGGAGTTATCGTGTCTACAAGAATTGTACAGAAGAATAAAAAATAAAGAGAAGAAAAAAAAGAAAAAAAAAGAAGATTCTGACAATAACAAGAGGTGCTATGTACATACGTACATACCACCTAATTATATTCATTTTACCATTTGATGATTTGCATAACTGTTTTTATATTTCTCAAAGGTTTATTTAATATTGCAATTTTGCCAAATCTGTATAAAACATTTGGAGCATTTGGTTAAAACTTAGTATTAGATATATATGTTTTCTTTAAAATCTTCCTACAACTATATTTCCAAAAAGTATTAGTTCATGGTCATTTGATAGAGACAAGATCTTCTAGTTTTTAAGGCATTTCTTAAGAGCTTATTTAAAAATTAAAACAAATTTTACTTTATCAAAAACATAGAAAATCTGCCTCACTATCATTCTAACCCTAAAAAATGAAAAAATATAATATATTTTTGGTCAGTTTCCTTCGTTGTATCAAATTATGTATACTGGGCAGTAAAAAATATAAATTCTTAATATTTGAGGCACAGAAAATTTAAACCTCTTCCATAGATCAAAATGAAGTATCTCTCATTATGCCTACAGCATAGCTACTTTGTTGTCATGGGAGATGTTTGAATAATTCAAAGCTATTTCCGCTTCTTTGGTCGTCCTTTCATCCGACCTCGTTTTATCTGACCAATTGGTAACTCAACGATGAGGACTTTAATTCCTACTATATCACACATTCTCATCTTGAAATGGATGACAGACTGGATTACACTTTCGCTTTAAGCTCCGATAATGCATTTTAATTAACTCAATACATGTTAATGCATCTACAAAGAACAAATTTCACCAGGCCTTCGGGGCTATTTCTAGACAGTTAAAAGGACTTGCATATTATCCGACTCCCAAACTCTAATCCGAATGATATCCGTTTCCAAGCGAGAGGTAAAATTGCGGTGGCTCAGACGACTGCGACGACGGCAGAGCGCAAAAGATGGATGAATACGAAGGGAGATCAATCGTGGGCGATTGTCAAAACATGAATAAATGTGCATTACAATACGGCGTGTCCTTCTAACGTTTCCACTTGCCTGCATCTCCAGAGCTCTCCTAGTAATGATGTTCTATAAAGAGCAACGGGTGTGAGGCTGGCTGATGGAATACAGAGATACAAGATTGTGGTCTATAATGCCTCTTCTATTCAATACATTTGCATGTAACCCTCTCTCTTTATAAACCCCTCACAAAAAGTTTCGCAAATAGACTTTGGGCAATGATAACTTTTCAGGTACGCTGTAGTTATTCCTGATATTCATGCCATTGGAAAGATAATTTATTCCCCTTTTTATTGATATCCTACTTGTAATGATTATGTCATGCTTCAATGCACAAAATATCAAAATATGGAGAAAAGTAAAAAGTCAAATGTTGCAAAATGCATTTATCAAAGCGAAGTTCTGCAACTCGACTTTAGGCTCTGATAACTTTTGGGGTATTTTCTAATTTTTATTGAAATTTAGACCATTGTCAAGATAATTTATTCCTGTTTTCAATGACACCCTAATTGTAACGATAGTGTTGTTCCTGCATGGACAGAACACCTGAATGTTAGGACAAGTCAGAAGTTAAATGTTGCAAATTGAATGCCTATTGTGAGTATTATTGTCTGTTGCGAGCAATAACAATGCATTTCGCAACTATTCGCTTTTTACTTTGCATTATATTCGTGAGTTATGTGCATTCAAACATGATGTTACTATTGCAAATAGGTATTAATAAAAAGAAGAATAAATGAACTTTTTAATGCTATAAAAATTGACAATGATTAAATCCCACGTTAAAATGTACCAAGGTTCAGAGTTGTGTTACAGAAATTTAAACTGAAAATTATCTTTCACTTTGTCATGTATTCAGGTGGTATTCAGGGGTTCTGTGGACCCAGGCATGACATCACCATGACAAATTAGGTATCAATAAAAATATGAATAAATGAATGTGATAATGGTATAGAATTCAATAAAAATTAGAAAATATCCCCAAAGTTATCAGGACCTAAAGTCAAGGTGCGGAACTTTAATGTGATCAATAAAAATGCATTTTACAACATTTTACTTTTTACTTTTCTCCATATTCTGATATTCTGTGCATTGAAGCATGATACAATCATTACAAATAGGATATCAATAAAAAGGGGAATAAATTATCTTTCCAATGGTATGAATATCAGGAATAACTAAAGCGTACCTGAAAAGTTATCATAGCCCAAAGTCGACTTGCGAAACTTTTTGTGAGGGGTTTATATCTTTTCCAGCTTTTAAAATTGTTAATTTCTTTCCAATACAAAACAATTAATTCACAATCAAAAGGAATAAACAGAAACAAGAAAGTGGACATCTAAATCATGGAAAAGGAAAAATACTGCTAATCTCTTTGCCCTCTTACTTTTGTAAATCCACCCCCTTTTTTGGCCACCCTCTCCTTTTATTTTCCTTTCCATCGGATGCACTGTAACTCTGTTCTCCAAAATTAATATTTTACTCTCGTCTCTCTCTCTCTTGCAATAACCCATTTTATTCTATTCTTTATGTTCCTATTAAACATTTTTGATGTGTTTTCTCCATCTCCCCCTCTCTCTGTTCTTTTTATTATACAGCATGTAATGGTAGTAAATGCCCATGTTATTCTATCAACCGTGCAGACCCATTAATTACTTTGATCAATTCAATCATTAACTCATGCATGATAGTGACTTTCTTTACATCTATGCAATTATACTCTTTATAGCTACAACTATGTGGTATGGATGACATGACAAAGTGATCCAAGATGAGTTATTATGTGCCCGTGAGGGATATTTGTTTTCAAATAATTTTTAAAATGGCTCCATAACTGCATATTAGATTACCTTCTCAAACGGTACCATCCCTTTTCTCTTTGCTCTAATGCTCAATGTAATAACCAAAATAATTGAGAGGGAAAGAGGAATATATTGCAACAGAGGTTGTATCCATTTTTGCCAATTTGAGATATTGTTGACTTAAGTTCTTATTTTGTCTTTTTTTTAAACACAAAATCAAAATAAGGGCATCATTTGAAAGGTAAATTTTTGTACTTTTCTTTCCTAAACTGGAAATTATCAAAATTAATGTTTTTCTCTGAGTGTGATTATAGAGAGAAAAGAGACAGAATGGGAGTTGATAGAAAGTGATGTGGAGGAGAAGAAAAAAAACGCAATATGGAAATTTTGAGAGAAAAAGAGAAGGAGAATGAAAAGAAAAGAAAGAGTGAGAGAGGGAGGGAGAGAGAGAAAGTGAGAGAGAAATATATAAAGGAAAGGGGAGAGAGGTTATCAACCCAAAAAGAATACCATAAGAAAGTGAGAAAAAATAGAGATAAGAAAGAGAAAAGAAAGAATAGAGAAATTAATTCAAGAGAATGTCTGAAACTCAAGAATAATAAGCACTAACATACAACCAGTCTCACACCAAGCGCATTGAAGCTCTAACATACAATCATCTCCACATCAAACGCATTGAAGCACTGACATACATTCACATCAAACGCTTGCTTTTAAAATGAATACACAAATTTGACTTTCAGTATAAAGTTCTGTTCAGACAATGATGACTCATCCCTAGTCACCTGATGCATCATCTCCGCCTATACTATGATGCATCATGGGAAAGAAAATAAAAGATAGAAGTTTCTTTGCTGTCTGCGGGGAATCTGATCTACAGGTTGGAATCTTGATGGATGGATGGATACTAATGATCTTATAAATAGCAGACCTAGGTGATGCCTTCACTAGGGTAGAAGTATTCAGAATTTGCCCTTTGTCACGTAACGGGACAATGGGAGAAATAAGCTTTGGCTTTGCATCTCTACATCCAAGTAAATCCAAGTAAGTAATGAAGATCTAAAAGAATGAGAGTCTAAAAGTTTCCAGGTGCATAGATTTCTTTCAATAATTCAAAAGGCTCATTCACAACTTCGTACTCCATGGTAAGGAATAAATTATAAACATTTCGCAATATAGCTTTTAATAATTTTTTTTTTTTTTTTCATTCCCTATGATTAGTAGCACTAGTATACAGGTATATTGATAATGATACTTCTTAATTCTAATGCACATTACTCAGTTACAGTGAGATGCCTCTAAGTCATGGAAAAGATCATGAACATGAAAATAAGAATCGAGAAAAAACTCTCAGAGACTAAATAATGTAATGACATAAAGTCCTATTCACATCACCTGTAACAAAACCACTATATTATTCATAAGACACTTTGTTCCAGAGCGGCTTGTGAGAAATCCCCAACACACGTACGGCTCACTTGGTTTGCTCAAAGATATAAGAGGTCTTGTGCCCTGAGTCATTTTATCATAATGTTGCAGAGAAAAAAGGATTTCTAAAATATCATGGTCAGGGGTGCATGGACAGTCATGCAAAAAGCAAAATTGCATTCCGACTCCAACTCGCTCATTCTATGATTCAGATACGTTTTCTTCTCTTTAATTAGATGATTTTATAGCAAAATCTCTCTCTCTCTACTTTTTAACTCATATCTTTATTCTTCTCATTCTCAAGGTTAATTAACTTGCACAAAGAAATTAATTTCTAGCTTCAATAACCAATGATTCATTTTCTGTGAACAAAGTATATTTTTATGTCATCTATTGAAGTTTTAAACAAAAATAGGTCTTTCTCTCCCTCCCTCTTTTTCTTCCAGACATTCAAAAAGGTCAGCTCATGCCCCAAAAACTTGCTTGTATTAAGCTTTAGGTTCAATAATATTGAGAAAAAGACTAGATGAAATTTTTTTTTTTTTTTAATCCTGACCGAGAGTTGAGCCATCTGATCTTTTGACTATGAACATTCAGAGGGGAAAAAATAACTTTTTGTGAACAATTTTACATTCAGGATTGAGAATACAATACACACATACTTTTTGTGAACTCATACGTGTGCAAAATTTTAACCTATAATACACAATTTTTCAACAGTACGATAGTATAGTAATATATGCTGGTGCTTGCTGCATTTTGTTAGGTGGTAAATCCACATCTACCAAAGATGACTGGAGGGGTTCATGAGCAACCTTCAATGTCATGTGTCTAGTCAGCCCCAAACCACAAACAAGTCACTAAAATTCATCTCTTGATTTTTATTTATTTTATGAATGCAGGGATTCTAAGGTTTCTTCTGATTTAAAACACTTGGGCCCGTATTCTAAAACGTAGACTGAGTTTTTGTACGAGTCAGAAGTTTGTGTGGTGCTCTTGTGCCATCATTTTGTATGAGCATCAGAGAAAAGGGTCACAACAATAGCACAGTACAAACTTCCGACTAAGACATATTCAGACTTCGGTTAAGAATACAGGCCCATTAGTTTAATCAAGCAATAAATGGAATCTATTCGGACAATCCTGCTCTTCTCACCTTCAAAATGTAGTTGTTTTTGTGATTTATTTATAGGTGGATATAAGCTATCGGTCCAAACAATGTCACAAGTATAAACTTATAATTTAAATAATTCATAATTACTACTACTACTACTAGGTAGAGAACATTCCTAGCCAAACCTTCTCTGGCACCACGACCATATTCCCTCTAAGCCAGTCTATCCAGCATAGCAGTCCTATATACTATACATTCCTATATATAATACTATCATGGCCTGTATCTCCCTGTATTCATAATCAGATCAATTTAAATAATTTGATTCTCCCGCAAGAGATGATTTAGCAAATTAATGAGTCAAGAAAATAACTGGGTAAAACTTACATTTTTCTCCTCCAACTTGTTGATTTCAAACTTGGTATCTAGTAGCTTCTGGCTTAACGTCAAGACCTCCCTATTCAAAGCCTGTTTCTCCTTCTCATAAGCCGCAGCCTGCAAAATACAACAAGGAGTTCATCAAATAAACCATGAAGTGGAAAAACATTAGTCAACTTACTTTTTCTATTCCCTTTTTTATCCCAATTCACCCTAAAAACAAATCAGTCATTAAGACGAAAGGGTCAGCTGGGTGCAACTAATATTTAAGTAGTATTTCACTATTTTTCTGTAATTTCTTACTATTTTCTAGTCATGTGTGACTAGAACATAGTCGGATCACAATCATTTGCACCAAGCTGACTATCAATCTAATCATTTTAACAAGTTTGTTTTTTAGAGTGCTTGAAATTGGGCTGCATAACCAGGTTTTCAACAACTTCATACTATTTCATTTGATGAGCAAACTCCACAATTTCATTAATACTAACAAAAATATTTCTATAAGCCTCAGAATCCTCCCTATTTAAACATAAATCTTATAGCAGAAAACTAAACCATTGTATTTAGGGGGATAGAATGTCATCAAAATCACACATGACTAGACAAATATTTTTTTTTTTTAATGTAAAAAAAACGAATGAAATAATTTTAAAAAAAGAACAAAAGAATATTCCTTTAACCCATTGCTTAAATACAAGAAACACTGAATTTCAGTCGTCAGTGTGTTAATGGTTGAAAAAAAGTACAAATGCATAGAACTGTTTGGTGAAGAATAAAGGCATGAACTAATGAAACATATGGACAAATACATTTTGGACAAATGAAATTGCCAGTAATAAGGTAGATAAAGAGAGAGTAAAGATATAGAATGATTTATGAGCAGAGCGTCCAGGGTACACATAATGAATGTATATTTCTATCAAGTGTCAAATAATTCATCACTTCACTTTTTCAAATTGCTTAATGTTTCTCTGGAGAATTGACATGAAAAGGTATTCTCACCATAAACACTTCTATTTTGAACACCGTTTATATAATTGTTATCTTCTGTTAATAGAGTGTTAAACCTATGTAAGAGTTAAATAATTATTCCCTTTTGCTCTGACTAGATAATAATAACAATATTGGAAAGTATTTTTCAAACCAATAAACACTTCAATTTTGAACACCTTTTATACAATTGTTATCACCTAATAGAGTGTTAAAACTACAAAAGAGAAAAATAATTATTTCTTTGGGTCAGACTATATAATAATTACTCTATCATTCATCAGAAGGCTTGTATTAATGGCTATTATAAAATTACGTCTCTTTGTTATTTTGTTCACGCATTAAGAGACAACATAAGTGATCAATCAAACATGCACTTTTCTCACACCCCACAGATTTATAAAAAAAAATTCTCAGAATCCTACTTGCAGGGGGATGCTCATTTAAAACTAATGTATTTTCCAATCAATTCAATATAAATATATAAATGTGTGTAATGAATAGGAAGAGTGCAACAGATTGCATTTAATATTCATGAATAATCACCATGGGTTAAGATGCTTATGAATAATCTATTAAATTTCCAACAGGGAGTAAAGCTTTTAAATAATTAATCACGCTTGTTTGAAGCTGGGAGCAAGCATTTATTTGAGTAGTGTTTCAATGATGGTAACTGAAGTCTTAACACTTCTCTTTTCTTCTTTCTTTTTCCTTTCTTAAATTCATGCCCGATCTCTTGGGGTCCTTTGGAATAAGAAAAAGAATATCTTCATTGCGATATAAACATAATTTGTCATTTGTGAAGATTCAATATAATCATGTTTATATCATTATGCGTATAGATCCTTCATAAATATGACCCATTATCCTTAGTTGCTATCATAACAAAATCCACTTGCTTGAAATACATAACACAACAAGCAGCATTGAGAATCCAGAATTAAAAATATATATCTTTTTCTCTGTAAAGTCAAAGCAAGATGCCCAAAGCATAAAAGAAATGACAACGAAAAGGGCAGTATATTACTGAAGGAAATACCAATGTATTATACATTACATATGGATAAATCCATAATAACGTAGAATGCGTGACCACTAGCTTGCTTTTGACACATAAGCCAAGGACGATGTCAAAACGAAGAAAAAAAAAATGGCAAGGAAACCGAACACCCCCGTCTCTTTGCCTGCCTCCATTGGGTTTCCACCACAAAGAAGACACTATATGAAGATCTGTGCTGGCTGGCCACATTTAGGCAACATAATAAATCAAGAGCAAATAGATGCAGGAATCCAGCACTTTTGTGCCATGCAAAGAAGGGTCTATTTCAAGGCTGCCTGGGATTGCGACATCGGGTCAACGAACGGGTGCCCGGAGAAAGTGCAAAACATCTTGAAGATGAGCAATGGAAGAAAAGTACAAGATGTTATTGGGAATGAGTGCGGTGAATGTAGCATTTCGACAGGGTCTTATGTCTCGGACACGTCGCCTGAGAACATACAGGCCATTTAGAGGTGTTTAAAACTATGACAAGCTTTGTCACATTGCCAATGGAACTTGAGGGGCTTATAGCTGAGTCACACAAATGAAACACACTCCAAACCAACCACTAGCTTGCCATTAATGGTAATGTAATATTTTGTTTGGTTTGGTGTTGGTTTAGGGTTAGTTTCACTATTGTGACTTAGTTTATGTTCTCCAAGACAGTATGATCCTTAATTTGCTTTACCTCTCCAAGCATGAAACAGAAGTGACAAAAACCATTTATGATTTCAAATAAGTTAGATGTGCAGTGCTTCATTTCTCATTATTTTATCAACACTTAAACTTGTCTTGTTTGTTTTCATCATAACCAATTTTTTGTTGTTGTTTAATGTGAAACTTTTGCAATTAATGGAGACAGACCCCCCCCCCCCCCTCAACAAAAAAAAAAAAAAAAATTTATTATTTAAGTAGATGTTTACGAACCAGTTTCGATGGCTACATTCCAATTGAAACGAAACAATGGAATGTTTTGCTGAATGTCCCATACATGACTTTAGTTTGTTTTATCTTGTAAACTTTAAATATTACAAAATTGGATGGTAATTTATTTACCTATTACTTTCTCCTTTCTAGTATTAATAATTGCACTCTTTTCATGTACTATACTTCTAACACCATATTATGATTTTTTTTGTTTTGATACAGAGGGAGATAGATACTTGATGGAATCGGCCAGATTATCAAAACCTAACTCTAATGTGCAACATACCATTGCAGAGCGTATATATTTACAATATTAATTTTTCATTGCACAATTATCTCTAAACACCAGTCCGCGTAATTACACTTATGATGGTATCTCACTTCCAATGAGACACGTTCAAGACGGGTTTGAGACTAGTTTGAAATGTGCTTGAGACGGGTTTGAGATGGTTTTTAAAATAGTTGCGGACACGTCTCAGAAAAGTCTTCTGAGTCACTGCAACATCTATGTTGGACGAAAGTCAAACATGTTCTTGTCTATGAGATTTTATCCCATCGCAGAGTTGTCTCTGACGGTTTTAAAACTTCACTACTCACAGAGACATCTCAGAAATGTCTCCTGAGTCTCCATGACGTCTCATGAGTCACCGAAAAATCAAACATAATCATATCTATGAGATTTTTTTTCTACACAGAGACTTCTCTGAAAGGTATGATACTATAAATTTACCATACAGTTCTACATCCTTTGGTTTTCATAGTGTACAGAGGGAGGAGGAATACCAATGTGTATCTACTTACTGCATAGGAATGCATTGATCACCAATTTTTTTTTTTTTTAATGTAGTAAGCATAATGAATTCTGATACATTAATAAACTTTGTTTTATTTTGTAAATTTCCATATTGTTTCAAGGACAATGATTTTATTACAGCTAAAATCCCCATAATTTTATCTCTCATTCCCAGTGAATTCCAAACACCAGTTCCCACAATTAATTGGAATCGAGACACTGTATACAGTCTCTCATGTACTCTATACTCATTCGGTGACAAATTCCAACGGCTTCAGATCAAACTACAGCGGGTGAAGGTTATTTCTACTTTACAATGTGCATCAGCAGTGTCAGATCAATAGAATGGCAGTGCAAGTCCCCACCAATAATCTTACAATAATTTAATCATCTGGTTTTTATTCTGTCGCACAATTCATTCCAATGGTTTTTAATGATTATCCTGAGAGAGGAGAGAGAGAGAGAGAGAGAGAGAGAGAAAGAGAAAAGGATCAAACTCTTTATTGGTAGATGATTGCATGAGCTGGAATATGATGGACTATGTGTCATTTATTTTCAGTGGAAGCTTGGAGGCTTTTGTTTTGTTTGCGACTGATGATGTGCAAGCAGCCCAGACCTGGGAAATTTAATTAAAATCCAATGAAAGTCACGTCGTAGTAATATCTCTATAAATTACTAGCATGTTTGACACCCCCTCTATATTACTCAGCATGCTGTATGAGAATGACACACTAAAAAAGCCATTATTGTTTAATATCAATAACAGCTAGTTTGTTTATTTATGTTCAGGCAGGTTGGCTGGTTAATTGACTTTTCACAGATGTGTATCAATAAAAAATTATTACAAATTTACATCGGAGACATACCTTTAACTACTTCGTCTAAATGACTTCATGGAGCTTAAAACCAGGAACAACTAGAGCTACTTTGTATGCAGACTTTGTGAGCTGACCTTAGACCTACTTGAGTCTTAAATAATGACTGTATAAATGTTTCTGAATTTGTAAATATCCTAATTTTGGCATTAGAAGTTCTTTAAAATCTTAAGATGCCTCATGAATACTTTGTGCAATTAATTAGTTAATCAAACAACTTTTGATGTCTAAATTTCTACAACTTGTGAAAAATAGCATGTTCATATCTAAGGTAGATCACTAACAATTTGTTGAGGATATGACATCATATCCCATCAAACAAAATGAAATCAAATCAAATCAAATCATGTATTTCCACTGAATAAAAGAAACCATTACAAACAACTACAATGAATAGTAATGATAATGGCCAGATCCCAAAATGCATCTTTCGTTGAAGTAAAATTACAGTTTCATCTATAACTTTAATGTTATTAAAGTTTGCAATACAAATACATGCACATGATTTTTTCATTCAATGACAAAGTTATTGCGAGACTGTATTTTCAACAAAACAAAATTAGCCTAGTGGTATCAAATTATGACCCCCCCCCCCCTCAAAAAAAATACCTTCTCTACTTCTCTCATTCTGCCTCAAAGGTACAAGTTTGAGGGAAAACAACGCCTATGCCTACACCCAAACCTCTTTTACTCCTCTCCATGCATCCAATGTACTGGAACATTACAATGTTATTGATTGGATATACATGTACAAAGATGAAGAATGAGTAAAGACTCAAACAGCATGGCTACTTCACACAGCCCATCCATTCACAATGCTGCCAAGTTTATCAAAGGCTCAGGGATATCCACCCCTATGCCTACACCCCGACCCCTTTACTCCTCCCCGTGTATCTGAAGTACCTGAATATTACAATATCATCGACTGGAAATACAAAGTTGAAGAAATGAGCAAACACCCTAACAGCATTCACACAGGCCCATCTATTCCCTTTGCTGCCAACTTCATAAACTAAAAATGTATGCCTCCACACAACTTCCTTTACATACATCCAAGGTACCTGAACATTACAATGTTATTGATTGGATATACAAGGATGAAGAATGAGTAAAGACTCAAACAGCATGGCTACTTCACCCAGCCCCATCTATTCACAATGCTGCCAAGTTTATCAAAGGCTCAGGGATATCCACCCCTATGCCTACACCCCAACCCCTTTACTCCTCCCCATGTATCTGAAGTACAATGTACCTGAATATTACAATATCATTGACTGGAAATACAAAGTTGAAGAATGGAGCAAACACCCTAACAGCATTCACACAGGCCCATCTATTCCCTTTGCTGCCAACTTCATAAACTAAAAATGTATGCCTCCACACAACTTCCTTTACATACATCCAAGGTACCTGAACATTACAATGTTATTGATTGGATATACAAGGATGAAGAATGAGTAAAGACTCAAACAGCATGGCTACTTCACCCAGCCCCATCTATTCACAATGCTGCCAAGTTCATCGAAGTCTGGTAGAAAGCAACCCCTATGCCTACACCCGACCCCTTTACTCCTCCCCATGCATCCGAGGTACTTGAATATTACAACATTATCGATTGAACATACAAAGATGAAGACTCAAACAGCAAGGCTACTTCACCCAGTCCCATCTATTCAAATCCCTGCCAACTTCATGTAAGTACCCTCGCATGTATCCTCGGCACTCGAGTATACAGGGGAACATTGCTGGCCATTAGGAACCAAAATAAACATCAGTAGCGGATCCAGGATTTGAAAATAGGGGGGGGGGGAGGTGTGCATCCCCTGCACCCCTGCCTGGCATACGCCACTGAACGTTGACCTTCCCCTCTCGCCATTGCCGCCGTCCTAGTTTCATTACGACTACGAGGGAGGCAGGCCAGGGCATATTAGCGTCAGAATGAAGTGACATTTTAGAATGGTAATCGTGGAGGAGTGGACCGATCGCCTTCACCTCCCACCTGTACGGCTGGGCACACAACCAACGCCAGAAAAACGATACCCGGCCAATTCCTTCCTCCGTCATGACTCGCTATTTACTTTAAAGAAAGCTTGCGACGACTGACGTTTCTCCTTCACTGCACATTACTGATTTACATTTATCAGGGATGAGTAGTAGGGATTCTGAATTACAAAATCAAGCATTGGTATTGCACAAATTGTTTGAAGAGTTTCTGACAATTCTGTATTAATAAGCATAAATACATAGCATCTATAAAGTAATTCTCATCGTTTTTACAGAGCCCTTATTTTTTGTTCAATAGTAAGCATTCCGATTTCAATTGCTGTTCACGTTATATATTAGATCTAGTTTATAATATTGCAGACAACCACAGATATCCATTTCAAGGCTGGAAACTTCATGAATATTTTGATGAAGTCAGAAGATAAGAATAAGAAATAAAATATAACCAAAACCATGGTCGTTCTGTATATTTAGCACCAATTTTGGTCGTCCCCTACAGAATTACACATTAATATACAATCAGAATCAACAAAAATTGCAGCAGCAACAAAAAGCGCGAGATTCAATTTATCCATGTCAACCACTGTCTCATGTTTATTCCCTACCTGTGAATTTGACCGATATTCCAGCGAACAATTATTCACCTAAAAACCTAAATCATCAAAATTCATAGAACAATTATCTTTGTACTTTTTGGAAGCTAATTTCTCTTTCTGAGGGAGGTAATTGATTTCTGTAAGTGATGATTCCCTTTGGGGCATTCAATGAATAGTAATTGAAAGAAGCACTTTTCTCGGAAATAATGATGAAAGTTAAATGTATAAGGTTACATAAAAGACCTTTAATTTTATTCAATAAATACTTCATGAGGAGATGATTTTTATACAGTCAATAAAAAGCTGTAAATTAAATGCAAGTTTGATTATCAACAATTTAAAAAGAAGCTATACAAAAAGAATTTAGCAAATATGAAAGCACATTGATTATCGTTTTTCTCTTTTTATTTTTAAATTTTCTTTTTTTTCTGTAAAGACAGGTTTGACTTTATATAATAGCAAGATCAGAGAATGAAGAACAATAAAAATGAAATGTGTGATTTTTGCACAAACTCACTCAAAGACAAATTTTATTTGCATATTTGCAAATATCTTACAGAAATGCCAGGCTTCACAGATATCATGAAAGAGTTTTTTTCTTTTTAAAGAAAACTTTAATGACAATAGGGTTTATTGTCAATTTAAAGAGAAATGAAAAGTAGGTAAACGTATATACATAGAGTAAATATTGGTAGGATAATACACACTGTGATTGGTTTGATTTTTTTGGGGGGGGGGCTAAAAAATTTGGGTTTAATTTTTTGTTCATTGATCTTTTATTTCAATTCTTTTTAAAGAGAGGGGGCAATATTTAGGGGGACAGACATTTTGTTTTTATTATTATTATTTTTTTATTTATCTATTTTTAAATTTTTTTTAAAACAATTTCAGAGTTCTTACCACATCTTTTAACAACAAAGGATAGATTTTTTTTTTAAAAACCTGGTGTATAGTCTTGGTAGCAAAAAAGGAATTAGCACAAAACCGATCAAATGTAGTTACATGTTGTCCACATTGCACTAAAAGATATGTGTGAGAGATCTTGTGACATTCCTTTCAATATTTCCGATGAATTTCACTTATAAAGTTTGAATATAGCGCAATCCAACTGCCGTTTAGACCTCTGCTGACAGATTCGCACGCCCGAGGTTACGGCGTGAATTAGTGCGAACGATCTGTGTGTAACACCCACACAAGAGAATCCCCATTGGTTTTCCACGTGAGCGCTAACCTGTGACGGGTCCCCGACTTATCTTTTTTTATCCTTATATTATGAAATAAAGACACTAAAACGAGATTTCAAGTACTATAATTTGCTTTATTATAGTTATTGGATTCAATCTATCATAATTTATCTTAATGTGAATCAAAATAAATTTTTCTTTCTCCCGAAACTATACACCAGCTTTAAGTCTGAAATTTACTTATGCGGAGGGGGGTTCTAGGGGCCTATTTACTATGATAAATATTACAGAGCTATTCATGCAGCATTACTGGACTGTATGAACTCCAAATAAATTATCCCTTGTGCAGGGCTTTTACACCTCAGCCCAGAGTTTGGTGAAACAAACATCCACTCAGGAAAATTTAGTATTTTTTCGCACATGATCCAGTATGTTTCATGATACAGCATGCAATATTTAAATAATGTATGATATGCACTTCAATTTCACTTAAAGAGATTTATTTTTTATATTATATTAGGAAACTTAAATGTACTGTTGCTTTATAACATATACATATACTCTATTGGACTAGTAAATGTGTTGTATGATCAGTTATGGACCAATACAATAAATATCATGATCTGATATATTTGAAGTGTGACAAATGGAAGTAGATTATTGAGGAATGTGTTTTTAAAAACTTATGATATGATAGGATTCATAATAATGATCATATGAAAAATATATGATTAAAAACTTGATAATTTTAAGGCAGAAAAAAAATACCAACCCCACTTTCATTTTCTGTACTAGAAACTAAAATTATATGAGCCTTATTTCAAAGTGAAAATTTTTGCCAGGAACGACAAATGAAAATTGCAAAAATAAAGCCCCCACAAATATTTCACAGTAGCTTATTGCAAATATGAGAATATGCTGCTTCAGCAAAAAGTATGCTTGGAAAGAAAATTTAAAACACCAAACTTCAAACAGGGCATCACCATGCTTTCAACACAACCAAAAGAGAGAAATATACATGAATATTTAAAATTATCAATATGGAAAAAAAAGACACTCTTATCCTAACAGCTAAAATGATGATAAATCAGGTATATTGTCTGAAAACAGCCTGAAGAATGTGATATTTTTAAAAGTATGCCTGGACTAAATAGCATCTTGCTCTTATCAGACAATAATATGCCTCTGCCTTTTATGATTTTGCATTTTACTCTTTAAGTTAATAGATTCATTCTTAAAGGAGTGAATATCATAAATAAGTAATTCCATATTGAAATTTGAAAAAAAAATTGGAGTGAATTTGCAGTGAAAATACACACTTTAAACTCCATTTTCGCTCTAAATTCATACTTTCTGAAATTCACTCCATCAAGACTGAACCTTTTCACTGACATTTTTTAGAGAGTAGATTACAGGATGGAATTGTTAATGGGATTACAGAGTCACTCAACCAAATATTCTGAAATAATGATATATATTGAATGAACATGGACACATCACTTTCAAGAAATAATAATTCACACAAAATCATATATGATTTGGGGGTGCACACAGCATCCATGGAGTTATAAAAAGAAAGCTTAGATTGTCATTTTGAAATGAGGTACAAAAATGAGGAATAAAATTTTTTTCACACATGGTGCAAATAAATAGTCTGATAATAATAATAAAGATATGAAGGATTTGTTGTTTTTGTATTTGTTACCTGGTCTTCATAAAGTAGTTGTGTCTCCCTCTCCTGAGAAAATATAAGAAATACAACTTGGTCATAGCGATGCTCACAAATGCATCCAGAAGATATGTGATGTGCTGAATAATATAAAAATGCTTTCCAAGACATGCTCCATGAAAACGTTGAAAAGACATTCTTTTCACTCACTCTTTTTTAATGTTGGTATATAACATATCACTGAAATTAGTTGCAAGTGTGTGTGTAATGACATAAAAATAAAATTAAATTCTACATTGAAAATTTAGGTCTACACTAGTAGCATCTTCAGGTGGTATTTTAATCATATTGATTGCCTCTACTTTTGATTCAAAACCATGTTTTTACCCTGAATTCATTCATTGTAAATAAATGTTTCCAAAGACTCAAATTTGCTGATAATCACTTGCAAGAGAAATAACCCTGCCCAAAGGTACAATGCTTATGACTTGGTAATAGGGTCAACATAATCACCTCTCAGGCTCATCCATATATCATATAGCATACCCTAAATATTAGATTCTTGTTTTTACTTTCATAACTGCTCAGATTATCTGTATGCAACTGTAACATGATGATGATAATACAATCAACTTTAAAATAAGTATTATCAAAGAGAGACAAACATAGACTAAATAGGATTCCTTTTAAAGAACAAAATATTTACATTGTTTGTCTGGGGAGAGACAATATTCTAAAAGATGAATCGTTTTGTTTTGATATTCATGGTAAAGGATCTATTTCAAGCAAATGTATATCTACAAATATTTCATCTAATGAGGAGATTCGATATGATATGACGTTCAAAAGAGTTTTCCCTGGAGCACAGAGTACCTCAAGAAAGAAAACAGAATAACATGAAATATGATTCAAGAACAAATGCAACAAAGTTGTTTTGACAAATGTGTCCTTAAAGCCCATTCCAGGACAGTAAAGAAGTAATTTGCAGGCACAAACCCATGTTGTTCGCTTACTAGGGTCTGCAGTTAAGAACTAGATTCACCCGTGTACTGTAGCTTCTCCCAACACAGACACAGACAGTGAGTTTGGAGGCTAGTCTCCACTCTAGACTGAAATTTGTTAAGTGTCAAATTGAGTCTGTGCTTGCAGACTAGTAAAGAAGTTGCATTTTGCTTCTATTGAATAATGACAGAAATAAGTCCTCAATAGTCCCCCATCCCCTCTCCCCCGACAAGATTTTGCTACCAAATTTATATGAAGATTGAGAACATTTTTTTAAATTAGGCCAAAAAAAAAAAATTGTTTGGTTCCAATGAAGCCTTTTTTCAAAAATCGGGTCGGTCGGTCGGGTCTTTTTTTTTTTTTTTTTTTTTCCTCTCATTGAAAAAACAAGAAAAACAAAAGAACGAATGACTTCCATTTTTGAGATCACTTTTACGTTTTATTGAGTTTGTAAAATGGGACTGCATGGAAAAATAACACATGTTATAAAACTGTTTTATGAAAAATATATACAATAAATATGAGCTGTGTATTTTCGGCATTTGGGTGAAAAAAAAAAAAAAAAAAAAAAAAGAGGTTGGTCGGGTCGGGCCGTTTTCAGAGGGTCGGTCGGTCGAAGGACAACCAAACAATTTTTTTTTTTTGGCCTTAGGGTCTGTTGGTATAACAGTTCATAACAAACTGAAGTAGCTACATGTACCCATGACAAAATCAAATGATATTATTCTTTTTATTATTACCTCAGCACAGCAGTAAAGAAGAGCTGAGACAACAGCCCCCCAAAAAACAACAACAACAATAATGCATAAAACATAAACTGATCTGGCTCATGTATATTTTTGGGTAAAGCGAACAATATGGGAACACATAATTTAATAATATTCATTCCAATGCACTTTTTGCTACCAGATAAAAAGCCTATATTTAAAATTGGAAAGACATGCCTGATCTTATATGTAGGACTAGAGATTACTTGAAGTAAATGATACATGATTGGCTGCTTGCCGTGATCAAGACCATGCCGGTCTCATTTCCTTGCAATCAGAGATTGAAAACTGTCGCAAAATGTCACCATTGAAATTATCCTTGAGAACCCTTATTGTCTGCCGAGAGTGAGACACAGAGGGGTATTAACCCTTTAGCATCCAGAGACTAAGTGAAAAGTGTCAGCTTATTCCTTATTGGAAAGTGTTTGGCTATAGTATCAGTGTGTTTCAATGGGAAATTAATGAATTTGAAAACACAAGCCTATATATTTTGTTTGCTAAAAAAATCTGAAAGCACACATGGAGTAGGTAACTAGCATGGGCATTTTTCATCAAGTATTTTAGACAAGAATGCAGCAAACAGAGATCTGTTTGGGGAGGTTTAGTGAGTAAGCTGACAGCCAGTCTCAAGTTGTTTTAGCTGCTCAAGGGTTAAGTCATACACTGTTATAAAGAGTTAAAGCCCTTCGCACTTCAATCAGTCAATATATGCTACATCAGTATTCCTTTTCTCAGATTCTGCTTTTGGTATAGTGGCAGTGGGTAGAAATTATGATAGACTAAGGTTTTTGTGCTGCATATAGGTGAGGGGAATATGACTGATTTGTCTTGATTGTGTGACTGTTGATCTGCTCGCTGTGAAAAGACCATACCAATCTTGTGTTCTCGTAATCAGAAACTGTAATCAGAAATTGAAAGCTGTTGGAAAATGTCACCATCGGAATAATGATACAAACATCATTTCCTTGATCAAAATCTGCTCTATGTACAGTGACAGTCAGAAGAATAACAAATTGCTTACGATCTATTAATGGCTTTTGATAGCAGAGATAAAGTGACTGTAGATTTAGAGCAAAAGAGATCTTAGCTCTGCATTAAATAATCGGGCATAACATCCTTTTGAATTTCGAGGAACCAGTTATCTGAGGCGCAGGCAACATAGATTAATACGCTCTTCTTCATTCCCAAATGTAGACGCTGGTGTATTTTTTAAGACTTGCATCAGAGACCACAACGTACACACAACCAGATAGAATATTAGGAATGCCGGTTTATTTACTGTTTTGAATGTACAGCTCAGTTAAAATTATAAGACCAAGCTTTTTTCATAAGGGTTTCAGTGTTTTGAATCCTTGGAATGACACCAAAGACAGGATGGTCAACGAGAGACAACTCTTAGAATTCTTGAAGCAAGATTGGGTTGCAATGACAATAGAAAAAATAACCCTTGTGAAAAATAGCTTGGTCTAATAACTTTTTCTCCCGAGCTGTAATTTTTTTTATTGATCCTATCCAGAGAGGCAAAAAGGCTTAAGAGTGATTTAATGATTTTCTGACTCAAAGCAGACAATAATGAAGCTAACAAGCAAATAACATACAGTGAATTATGATATCTACAGGATTGTCAAAATATAATATTAATATGCTGTGAGAATAAATGACTGCAATCATCTGTCTTGAGGCTTAATAATATGAAACTGAATTTTTAGAAAAATTTCTGAAAGTCATTCCAAATTGTTGATCATGCATTGAATATGTTGACTTGACCATATCACAAAGCTAAGATAGAAAAAAAATTATTGAATATCCATGTGGGACTAGATCATCTGAGAGAGGATCTTATATCACTCCAATTTCCATTTTAACTCAGCAACCAGATATCATATACAGATTTGTTGAGAGCCAAATGTATATCATACACCTTCCTAATTCTAATAAGACAATTTCATCCTTTGCATTCCACATTAAGTAATGAATAAATTCATTTATTAATGTCACATTAAATTTTTAATGAAAAAGTAGCGTGAACATTGGATATTGCTCCACAGAGACAAGCAGTATTGTTGGTGTTTTTTCAGATACGCAAGCTCCTAAATAGAAATGAATTCTTTGTATTGCATAATTATGTTTTAAAATTGTGACTAAGACCAACCAAGGAGGGCAAAGAGTTCAAACATGACAGAAATGTTGGTTCAATATTTTGAAAGGTTTATTTTGTGTTTCTATGAGATCTACTTGAACAGAATCTTCAAGAAAGAACAAAACGGAAGCAACCCTGTACACAGTATTAATATAACCAGAACAGGCAATGTGTGCCGAGGAGCGCATGACTGGCCATGTACTTGGGAAATAACAGCCCCGTAGATCAATATTTGGGTGCGAGAGACAGTGCCTCTGTCGTATGTCTCGCTGCATTTGCACTGTGGCATTTGAGTAAAACATCATAAATATGCACTTATGAAAGCAAGTCTTTATTGCTTTTTTCTCTCCTTCGCCGCCATGCCAGGGCATGTGTGCACATGACATTCTGCCTCGTTCTCACACCTACTTCAGACACCTTATCCCTTTTTCATCAGCTTCTTTTATTTTTGTTTATTTCTTAAAATATAATGGTAAAACATCAATTTTGCTCATACATTCATCTAAAAAGAAAAATAGGAATTCTAAAATATCTGATTTAAACAGGTGAACTTTTCATTTTGTTTCAATACCATTGTTGAAATTGTTACTTTTTTTAAACTTTCTCTAATGACGCATGAGATAGAATATTGTACCTGATATTTAAATTTTTAAAAATCCAACATCTATTTTATCGGTTTTTGTTTTCCTCTAAATTTTCAGTACTTATTTCATTCTCCAGTATGAACTTAACTTGTCTCAGACAATCTGTCTAGTACCAAGCAAAACATGATCAATATGTCATAATTTAATTTTAGCCCGAGTACATACCACTTTATCTCAGGCAAATCACAGATATCCTAATTCCCCATATCGTGCCTAATTGGAACAGTCGTACGAGACCCACATGCCCGATGCTAATATTGTGGGGCTGCAATTATTTCTAACGAGCCCCAATCAATGGCTGTGGCACAGGTAACGACCGGCCGTGCTTCGCTCGTTCCTCTAATCCCCTCTTTAGCACCCTGAGCGGTGGCAGAAACACGATTGTAGGATGGGATGTTTGGAATACTAATAATGCCTGACAGACACAGAGAGAAGAGAGGAATAAATAATAGGGGAGAAGTAATCCAATCGGTTTGGCACTTGAGCGCATCAATAATGAACATGATTATGAGCAGACTATGGGAGCCGAATTCGGGTTATCAGCAATCCTTTAGCACGGATCTAAAGCCACCGTCTGAATACGATATGGATGAACGGAGGGAGCATGCACGTCAGTCAACTTGCCTGAGATTTGTTTGAACCAAAAAGATGTTTAACATGCAAGGATTGAGAGAGAAAGAGAGAGAGAAAGATAAAGAGAAGAGAGAAAGACAGAGAAAGAGATCTTTAAGATGACCTGATATAAATAATAGGAATAGCCAGTGCATACAATTAAATTTATACAAGGACATCTGTGAATCCTGGGCCAGATTTTTCTGAAAGGTTATAATCTGAATCATCTCTTCATCAAGGACAGTTTTATCTGCTGTATTGTTGTTAGGTGCATAGTTTTGTTACTCATTTTCTTCTTTTTAAATTTTATCAAAACCAATTCAATTCTCTTTAAGTGTTTTTGAACCTGGTTTGGAAAGCAAAAGTACAAAAATCACATCTTCAATCAAGATGCAGACAACCGCATTTGAAACAGAGGTAAACCAAGAACTAACAGGCAAACACGTACTCTGCCTCCTTTCCCACATCAACCCACACAAAGAGGAACAATCCTCATGGAAACATATGATGCAAGAAATAAACATAGACAAACCACATCTGCATCAAACACTCTCTGACACATTTGCACTGTGGATGAATTCAACCTAGGCAAATTGCATCTTGGGGCCATTTTACACCCCATGCAGCCCAGCCGTCTATGAAACTGCAAATTATGTGCAGCTGGGGTGCAATAGATGGGAAGTGCCCGAGAAGTGAACAAAACTGCCAATTTGAGTTGCTCGCATGTATCTCATGCACAGCAGTGATTTCTCTTCAGTTATGACTGGGCAACAGCCTTCCATTAGCATACTGAGCAAATGATTCCTCTGTCCAAAATCATTTTGGCCCAAAGTAAAGAAGGCAAGATATTTCTGGGCGGTCTATAAATGTCTGCTGTTTCCCACAGAACCCTGTACCTATTAAACAGCGAGCATTTTATATCTTTGGATTATTTAAATTAAAATCATTAGACAAAAAAAAATGTCTGCTGTATAACATGCCTCTCAATAGCAAACAGCGGGAATTTCTAGACAGGTCTAGAAATATCTCACTTTTGTGAATTCAGAATTTTGTTTATGTTTAGGTTTTTTGGGGGGAGGGGGAGGGGGTGAGGGGGGGGTGTGGGTGGTATTTGTGAGAAGAGAAGGTATCATCCTTTATAATGATGCCAGGAATTTCTATATCTTAGAGGAGCAACAAATATATAAAATATATACTTTCTTTTGAGTATAAATGTTATAAAATATCAATGAGATAAAAAATAGTTCTGTTGCATCTTGCCTCATGAAGGAATACATTTATTTTAAGGTGTCCCTCTGCTGTGAATACATCTCTATTTCAAGTAACTGATAATCTTGGAATGAACAAAATAAAATACACATCAGAACAAGATAACCAATGTTAATACCTACAAAAATGGGTCTCCTGTATTACAGGTGCCATCCGATCTCACTAATGGCCATCAAATCTATGACCCGGCTAATGTGTCACACTGATTGTCTTTCAAGAGCGTGTTCGAGCAAATCCAAGCTTGAAATATTGCCACGGGCCATTTTTATCTCGTCCGTCGCGCAAGGTCAATCTTAGGAGGAGATAGGGGAGGGAACTTTTCTTCCTCATACCAAGATTGGGATTTTATGATCTTTCATTCATTTTGTCACTTACAAATTTCCAGCATCTTTGATTTGAAAAATATATTTCTAAAAACACAAATTCATGAATTTATGAAATTCTCATTGTCTGAATTAAAAATGTTTGATTATTTTTAATGCAATTTTTATTGAATTATTTAATGAATAATCCATATTTCTTTCGAAATGACTGTAAGCATGTCCAATTAATCCAATAACTATTGAATAAGGGGGTTTTGATTAGCTAGGCTAGGTCACATGACGTCTCAGATTCTTAACAGGGATAATGGCAAGTGTATTCCACTCCTTTGACTGAATGTACGGGACTGGACGACTCATCCGTAATTGGACGGGCAGAGGGAAGTGATTAAACCTGACGAGATGCGCGCGAGTGTTTCTCTCTCTCAGTCGGCTGCACCCCCACTTGCCGATTCCGTAATGTTGTTATCCGCTGAGCGTTCATGCGAGGAAGAGCACACACGCACTCCCAACAACAACGACAACAACAAAAACTTGTTGATCAAGGAAAGACAGATCGAGAGCCCAATCCAGGGTTAACTATTCACTGGAGCCTGAAAGATTAAGCTCACTTTGATATTCTTTAGGAGGAAGATGAGTCACTATTTCTTAAGCCTTTTTCTTACATTAACTCTCATTCAAAATCTATTGTACAACTTTAAAATGTTCAGAAAAGTTAAGAACATAGATTCAACACACATGGGCACTCTGTGCTATTGAGGTTAAAATGTCTTACAGGTGGTTTTACATTCCATATTTCATTTTTTTGTTGTTTTTTTTTTGTCGGAAACCTTTAATCGATACACTTTCTATTATCATATTAGGGTGGGAGTTATTGGGAACTAAGAATTTAATGAATTAAATCTAGAACAAATCCACATTTTCTTTCTGTTAAATATATCTTCAGTCTATACTTAACTTATATTTCTCTTAAGCTTCTGTGTCACTTGAATAACCCGACATATTTTTATTAAATGCAATCATCTGACAAGCAATCTGTTACAAACGTATTATCACTTTTGTGTGACCATGTAGACATCTTAAAATAAATGTCAGATCTCCCAAAAGGCATGAAGACGAAATAAAAATGTATACTCCCATAAATCATCAATATCTTCAAGCGACAGTGTCTATACACAACATTATACTTTCTACACCCATGCAATAATTCCATGAAACCTACATTTTTTAACCTTTGCCTATTTCAAGGGCTGTTTTTGTAAAGCATTTTCAAATTGACCTGGATTTGGTGACAGGGCTTTTTCCACAGTGCGCACACAATTGGTTGGCAACTCAGGCATTTGGATGCTTTTGACATGGTGAAAGTACTCAGCACAGAAAAAAATTGACATTTAAACCATGAAAGAATTATGTTTTGGACAGAATCAAAGAGATTATGGCATCTCTTAGGACTATTAAAGATTTGAATAAAAATATCACTTGCCCTAGTTTTACTGCTCTGAGATAGGTATAGGTTAAATCATCAATCCTACGAATCTATAATCCATGAATAGGTGTTCGGATATATACAAATAAGCATCTCCTATTGAAATGATTGCTATTTTAAGAATAAGAGACGACTAAAAGTTTGATTACAGCATCATATCCAATCTCTTTCTTTTATATCATCTCTCCTCTTGAACACCCTTGGATATTTTACCTACTAGCAAGCACATAACCCTTCAAGATTTTCTTCATCAGAGCTTTGATAAACCTTGCTTGAAATAATACAGAATGGCATTCCCAGGAGTGCGATCTATGCACTGGACGAAACAAATTCAGTTTCTGAACGGCCCACAAAGGGTGTGTTCACGGGCAATTTTCAAATTTAAACAGCAACATTAATCACAATACAAAATGCAATTACAAAACACAGAACACAAACATGATCAGAGGTGCACTGTTCACGGTCCAAATTTAAAGCTGATTACACCTCGATTGTCTTTAACTGTCCTGCTATCAAAAAGCTAACTTCAGCGCAGCCATGGCACCTAGCATTGGCAATGCTCAAGGTCTTGAACATTATAAAATCGAAGCTGATCGTCTTTCAAAAACGCACCTTTTTTGGCGTTTAAATTTCCTCCGAATGGAGATCAGATAGACGTTTACTTTTACGACCAGGAGTTGAGGACCATGAACATACACTTTGTTTCTCTTTATATCTTTGTTTTGTAAATGTGTTTAGTATCATGATTCATGTTGCTGTTTAAATTTAGAAAATTGACCGTGAACACACACCAAGGCAGCCAGCCTGGGTCAAAACCTAAAGTGATTCAGAACCAAATTAACCAGCTCAGTGCCCAGGGGCGTGATGACTAATTTCGTCATCCCGTCTTTCGCCATCAGACACGTGAGACATCAAGGTAGAAAGTCATGAGTAAACTCACTGGGTGAGGGCGCTTTATATAACAATGTCAGCATTGTCAACCCAAGGTGACTTAATTTTTAATTAGGCAGAAACAAAATCCTACGCTTCCTGGGAAGGGAGGTATTAGCCGTTCATTAGCTGTGGAAAGTCAATGATGCCACGGGTTGAATTCCACAACTCATGAAAACCAAGAACTTTAGTGGGAAGACCTCAATCTATTAAGGTAAGGGTTACAGTTAATGTAGTAGCTTCAAACAGAACAGAGGTTACTATATTACTGACTGTCACTACAAAGGTAATCATTTATCAAATTGTAATAATTGGTAATACTGACACTTACCACATCAAGAATTCTCTCTTCTAGGTCCTGGTTAATTTCATGTAATTCCTGATGGCTTTTTTCCAATCTATAAGCAGAAAAAGAGAAGATTAAACGCAATGTATTTAAAAGATATTCAAGATTCAAGTGCAAAAACATGAGATTAACCTCATAAACGATACTAACAAAACTAGTACATGACAGCAAGGCAATACAAGTTATTTTTGTTTAATAAAATAAGAACGCAATTCAGGTAACGTAACAATCAAATGTTTGCCGGAAGTACTCTCATAGTTCAAAATATATTCCAAAAACAAGCTGTACATACTAGCATTTACAATAGTTGTAAAATCTTACAATTTTCCTTTACAAAACTCTACATCTGATAGTGATTTTAGAACAAAACAAAAGAAAGGAAGGAAGAAAGAAATCCAGAGCATCTTGGACTAAATTTCAACTATTAAATAACTTTTAGATTTTACCCATAGAATACCAACTATTCTCTTTCCAATATTAAACTTAATACAGAAACCCTCCAGTTCCTGTATGCAATAGGTTAACTTGAGTTTTTAATTGAATGTGAAAGATCACAGCTAATTGGAGATGCACCACAAGTAGACTGCAGGAGGGGGGGGGGGATGCACACACACAAACACACATCCCAGTGGGAGCAATTGCAACAACACTTTGTACAATCTACCAATTACTGGAAATCGAAACCTGGATAACAGCTCTCCTTTTAATTGTCTTTTCTCTCTTATCTTCTCTTCTTTTTTTCTAGCCCAGATACATGAGATATTCCTCCCTGAATCTGACTACTTTTTCACTGATCAGTCAAATATGAGACACTCCATTAAATTATATTTCAGCTCTTTTCTTCTTATCTACTCTTTCACTGATCAGTCAAACACAAGATCCTCCATTCAATTATCTTTCATCCCTTCTATTCTAATTCCACAACTTCTCTTTCACTGATCAGTCAAATGCAAGACTAAATTATTTTTTCATCCCTTCTCTTCTTATCTACTCTTTCACTGATCAGTTGAATGCGAGACTCTCCATTCATTTATCTTTTATCTCTCCAATTCTTATCCCACAACTTCTCTTTCAATGATCACTCAAACGCCACTCTCTTTTCAATTATCTTTCATTTCTTTTCTTTGCATCACACAACTTCTCACTTACTGTTTATCTGATCAGTCAAATGGAAAATTTTCCTTTCAATTATCTTTCATATCATCTTTTCTCATTTATTCTCATCTTCCTTTAACTGATCAATCAAACGCAAGACTCTCCATTCAATTATCTTTCAGCTCTTTTCTTCTTGTCTACTCTTTAATGATCAGTTGATGGCGAGAATCTCCATTCATTTATCTTTCATCTCTCCAATTCTTATCCCACATCTTCTCTTTCACTGATCAGTCAAATGCAACTCTCCATTCAATTATCTTTCATCACTCATCTTCTCATCCGTCATCTTCTCTTTCATTGATCAGTAAAACGCACGACTCTTCAGTCCCATCTACTCTTTCACTGATCAGTCAAATGCGAGACACTCCATTCAATTATCTTTCATCTCTTCTCTTCTTATCCCACATCTTCTCTTTCACTGATCAGTCAAATGCAACTCTCCATTCAATTATCTTTCATCACTTCTCTTCTTATCCCTCAACTTCTCTTTCACTCATCAGTCAAATGGAAAACCTTCCTTTTAATTATCTTTCATATCACCTATTCTCATCTATTCTCATCTTCCTTTCACTAATCAATCAAATGCAAGACTCTCTTTTTGATTATCCTCCATCTCTTCTATTCCCATCTTCTCTTTCCCTGATCAGTCAAACACGAGATTCTCCATTCAATTATCTTTCATCTCTCCTCTTTTCATCCATCATCTCCTCTCTTCTCATCTGTCTTCTTCTCTTTCACTGATCAATCGATTGCAACTCTCTCCGTTCAATTATCTTTCATCTCTTCTCTTCTTATCCCTCATCTTCTCTTTCACTGATCAGTCAAATGCAAGACTCTTCAGTCCCGCGGGATGGTTTTACGTCGAGACCATAACAGATGAATCACATACCATCCATCACATTAAGAAATCTACGCATCAAGCTATCACAGTCTATTTTTTTGTCCAGACGATCTAGCTAAGGTACGGTGGGTCGTTTCGGGGAGAAATTCAAAATACCCGATTATCATTGCAAAGCTCACTCTTCCCTCTCCCAATTAAGCTAATTTTTCCCCCCATTTCTTATATATAAGATGACAGTATGATATGTAAAGCTTGAAAACATCACAAACATGTACAGATGCTTCATATTTTTTATATCCACATACATTTTACTTTGAAAATTTTTGTTTCTTTCAAAGTATATATAGTCTTTTCATAATACTTAATCTTGAGATCATAAAAGAGCTTCAAATTAAACTACATTAGTCACATTTAAAGCCTGGCTACTTACGATATATTCATTGATCCCACATGATCCATTACGATAATTGCACTTGAAGTAAAGATGTTTATGTGAGATTCAGATTTTTTTTCCTAAGAAAAAATTTATTGGAGTTCCTTTGACATACAACGATATAGATGGTTTTTATTTACATGGAAAAATCCAAAGCCTTGAGTTATGCTTCAATGGACATTTCACTTAATTCATGCCAGAAAGATGTGTATGTATCACTGCCCTATTCAATGATATTGTGACTCTCAAATGAGCTTTCTCATTCATTTACTTTTGAAAAGCTTTCAACTCAACGTACACATATGTAATATTTTAAGTAATGTTTTTAACTGGGTCATTATAAAGAGTTTTTCCATCATTTCCATTTGATCCATTAGGATAATTACATAGATTTTGCAGATATTTTTAATTTTCTGATAAGTACGTTTAAATTCATAACCTGAAGACAGAGGCTATGTTTCTTCCTGCCATGCGATGCCGGAATCTAGGATTTAAATTTTGGGAACACCATGTGACAAAACAAAAGTCATTGTTAAATGAAAAGCTGTTGTAATAAAAAAAATGTTATGAATAAAAAATAATAAATAAAAAAAATTCAAGTGAAGAGCCAACATCACATGAATCACATTTTCACCAAATAAAAAGTTGCAGTCATCAATTAAATTCTGATCACTGTCAAATTATTTTTAGACCACTATATTTGGATATTATTGTGGCATTATATAAATCTCGATCAGGATCATGACCATTAAATAATCTTCAAGAAACCCAAACTTCTTTAATAATTTATGTGTGCAAGCTGCAAATAAATTCCTTAACTGATTAATTTATTCAAGTAATCTATCAAAATGAAATATCTTGCAACATGCAAAAGCACAAAAAAAAACTTAGAATTTTCTCTTTTTACAATGCTTTTAAAAATACTTCTGGACAATCACATTTAACATGTTTTAGGTTATTAAAGAAAACCCCTTATATTATCCTTGCTACTTCCATATCTACTTAATATCAGTACAACACAGCAATAACAGGGACATTCATACAAATGATACGCACCTACCCCCCCCCCCCAAAAAAAAAAAAAAAAAAAAAAAAAAAAAAAAAAAAAAGGAAAGAAAGAAAGAAAGAAGAAACAGGGTTTTATTTGAGTTTTAAGAACAAAACACTTAAATATCCTTGCTACTTCCACATCTACTTTAGATCAGCAAACAAACTAAAACAGCAATAACATGGATGGTAATACAAATGATAGGAAATCCCCCCCTAAAAAAAAAAAATAATAATAATGAATAAATGAATAAATATATAAATGTTTTAGTTAAGCTGAACAAAATATTCAATTACCCTAGCTACCTCATATCTACTTTAGATCAGTATAAAACCTAAAACATGACAATATCAGCGACAGTCATACAAATAATTAAAAAAATAATAATAATGATAATAATAAATAAATAAATAAATAAATAAGTAAAAAATATTTTTTTAAATGCACGTAGAAAAAATATTTATGTATCCTTTCTACTTCCACATCTACTTTAGATAAGTTTACATCCTACAACATAGCAATAATATGGACAGAAATACATAATAGGAAAAACAATATATATATATATATATATCTCTCTCATAAAATGACAGTTTGAATAACAATCCCTGCACAGATATGGTCTGACCCATGAATAATGGGTCAGACCATCCATGCAACATGAAAATTAGGGGAGTCCTATACAATTTAAGGGCATTGCTCTGCAAGCAATTCATTATGCATGAAATATATATACAGAAGGATTTGTACACTTTTATACACAATACAAATATTGAAATTGAATTAGCTCACAAGGCATATACATTCACAACTTCAATATCAGTCCAATTTCCCCTCAATTCTCCATCCCTTCTATTCATGCAATTTACCTCCAAGTTTGATTCTGTTTCATGTCCCGAGGCACTAACGCTTGTGCACTGGGGTCTTAGTCATACATTTCTTATGCGGGAAGCATAAAAGGTGCATTTATCTCGTTTATCTTTGAATGTAAGACGATAGGTCGGAGTAGAGGTAGAGGGAAAGGGGTCAGAGACGTAGATGTTTATCTCTTCCTCCAAACCACTTGTTTGTATGGAGCAGGGCATCAGGTGATGTCTTAATGGGTTAGGAGGATGAAACGGGAGAGTGGTGGACGACAGGGTAAGACCGGTCGTCTGGAAGCAGAAGATGGAAGATGGAGATGTGAGTTTATGAGAGAGAGAGAGAGAGAGAGAAAGAGAAAGGATAAATGTAATTTTAAAAGGTGAAATTGAGAATTTGAATTGAACTGAAATGAGAGACAAGAATACCCATATTTAACAAAGTTTTGTGTCTTTGAAATGGTCATTTTTAATCAGAAGTTAACTGAGGGAGAGAAAGAAAGGCACTGAGATAAAGAAAGAAATAGGAAGAAAGAGAGATAGGAAGAAAGAGAGAGAGGAGGGGAGAGGAGGCAAAATTATAGAAGATATTGATGATGATCATGATGATGATGATGATGAGGATGATGATGATGATGATGATGAGGAGGAGGAGGAGGAAGAGGAGGAGGGGAGGAGGATAATGTTGATGATGCTGTTTTTCACGAATACTGACAGATTTTAGTGAAAAAGAAAGAAATTGAAAGGGTGGGTGGGATAAGAGAGGCCAAAGATTCTGTTTAAGACCAATGAACTACATGTGAGAAAGGCGAGAGAAAAAATAAAATTTAATTACTTACAAGTATATATATAAAATATAGATATCCCCCTAAAATATCATGAGCAAGCATATTTACCAATCAATTAGGAGCATCTACCAAATTATCATAAGAATATGCTCAATTAATGTGTTTATGCGGTAACCAGCTCCCACCACAGTCATAAAAAAATTGCCTCAAATCAATCATCTCCCCGAAATATCCAACACATCCTCTCAACAAGTCCATTCATCATACAAAGTGTATCAAGTGACTCATCTTTCCATTAAACCTGTCATAAAAGATGATTACACAGGGATACCAAGGAAGAGTTATTGCGAGTATTACTAGGTGAGAGCCACCAGACATCATTTAGTCTTGAAGTACAGACACAATTTAATTAAATCATTGCTGGGTTAACATAATATGAAGCAGCTGCATCACAGAGCTAATGGCCGATATCTCGAAGGGGGACTAAAGTTAGGAGGCCTACAAAATACGTAGTAGGTCTAATAACTTTAGTCACCCTTCAAGAATACCGGCCAACGTGTTGAAGAGTATATAGTCTTCAAGTTCAAACTCTGTTCACTTAAAACCAAACACCATCACAGAAGTCTATATGTTGTCAAAGCAGCCAAATGGATGTCATCAATTTGACGGTTTAATATATGATTGCGTTTGGGGGGGGGGGAATGTCAAGCTTCCCACTTGCTACGTCAAAATAAAGAGCCACTATAGTTTTCCAGAGCCTATGTGATGACTAATTTAGTATCAGAATTCTGACTGTACTTTTGAATATTTTACCAACCCTGGTTTTCTTTTACCTGCAAACTTAGACAACAAAAGACTACTATCGCCATGGCAGCCTGATCACAGAGGGCTTTTCCAACTCTGTCATCATGCCCGGATTTGAGGGGATCAGGGAGGGGCTTGGAGAGAGATATGACAGGCCTAATAGGGAGTGACACCATTCATCTATTCATCCTAAGATGCAGAGCTCATCAAGCCCTACAAATTACCCAGCAAGCATCAAATAAAAAAAAAAACATGTTTCTAATTTTGAAAAGGAGGGGGAAAGTTTTCAGAGAGCATATTATGCAAGCTTGATATGGTTTAATATGGACCAACAAATTACAAAGCCAAATCAAAATTGAAAAACAAAATTGTTTATTATTTGTAACAGGGAGAGTATTAAAAATATAAGTAGGTCATAATAAATATGGGCCCTTCAAATTACCACGCTAAAGTCAGATGGGGAAAATTTCTAAAAGCAAGAGATGAAAGACAGGGAGCACATAGGCATGCTCAGATTCAATGACAACAATGTTCATAAATACATTGACCTATTACATTAAACATTGCCCTATAATCCAAAGGCCATAGGGCATCCTCTCATCATTGCTCTCTGTTTTAATAAGGCATAATTTGGTTATTTTGTTAAAACTGGAGCAATAAATGCCTTGCAGACTAAATGCGATGAAAAGCAAGACTGTAACATAAAGATCAAGGCTGAATAAATGCATACATAAAAGGCTATAGATGGGCTAATGCACATTTTCTCACTTCAGAAGATGAAATATGACTTTGCTTCTATCCCTCTGTAAAAACGCTGAGTTTTCAGAGTCATTAACCATGGGTGGTGGAGCGTGTAAACTTGCAAGCCAAAATCCAGATGTCAATTTGCTACTTTGTCATGTCAAATTCGTACTTTCGCTCAAAATAAAAGTCCACATATCACCTTGTAGTATATACATGTATAGTCCATGAGCTAAGTGTTCATTGTGAGAATTGAAAGGGAGGGGCGGTGCAATAAGAAATTGTATTGTCATCATTGTTTGATAAAACTTCAATTTGAAATAGTTTTGTTCTTTAATTACATCTTGACAAAATAGGATCTACATAGATGAAATCTAAACCTCTAAAAGAAATAGAAACAAATATATGTTTTGTTGTTATCTTTAAAGCTTGCCTTATTGTCTAAATCATTTTGTTTAACTTAAAACACCTGTTAAATAATACCTTTAAAACAAACGGTGACCCTTCAAAAATGAAATAATGGATATGCAAGGGGAATACCAGGATGATAGATTGTACATAATCAATTAGCAATGCCAGGGGAGTTCTTTCGTCAAAGAATAATTGATTCTGTCTTGAGGCAAATCTCCATTACAAGAACGAATGGATCATGGTGTTGGAAAGAACTATTCAATATGATTCATTTATTCATTTGGGGTTAAAACATGCATTATTCCATCCATCTATAACTCTAAATCATCGTTTCCTTCAACATTGTTCTGTGTATTTGGAAAAAAAATGCAGTTTTTACTCTTCAAGGTAAAGGCCCCAAGTTTATAACTTCTGTTTTCAATCGGTCAAGATAGAATTGCCGTTGTTGTGGCCCTGGGTTGTTAATTCTAACACTGTCATCATTTTAGACCTACTTTTTTCAAGCTCAACACTTGATCTAAATCTTATAAGTGTCTTTGGATACAATACAAAGAAAAGGTCATGTACTCATACTGGATTCAACACATCCATTATACCATTTCTGCATTGAATACCAACTTTATTTTGTCATCTATAACCCTAAATATCCATTTCCTGCGGCAATCTATTTTGTAGTGAAAGCATATGGTCTTTTGCTGTCAAAGCATTGTACAGTCTGTGTCAAATAAAATGGTACAAGTGGAAAAACATTTTTTTTATAGTATGAAGATTAATCACAGCCTGCTATTGTTTGGTATTTTCAAGGCTTTCACCTGCAATTTTTTCATCACATTTGGTGTTGTAATTTTTGAAATATGACTACTTTTCTACAATCAAGAAAAATCCATTTTTCGCACGCAGTCCCATGCCTTTGTGTATAGGTTTTGCATAATGGCCATGAAGTGCTCAATCTCGATTTGTTCCTCGTCGCACAAAATTTAGCATAACTTTTGTTTTACAAAGGCAAATTATACAGAACAAAGCGCATCAGCAAGGAAAATTATTTGGCTTTATTTTGGTACCACATACACACATTATTTGAAGATATTTCACACATAAATATTTTTTTTTCCGACTGTACCATTTTTTTTGACAGACTGTATTCAGGTTTGAGCCGTGCGGTTCATAACCTCTATTTTGAATAGCTCCCATCTTAAATGAATATCATCCTGATTTATTTACAATATATCCCAAAAATGACCTTTACTTTTGAGGCATCGTCTTCAACATGACCTTCCCTGTCGAGGCATCATCTTCAGGGTTCACAATCTACGTTTTCAATAGGTTGCTTCCCGAACGAATATTATCGTGAATTATTCACAATAGGCATCGTGAAAACAAACACACTTTCTCCCGACGGCCACGAGGGTCGCCTCTGCCAGGCTCGCATTATGCAACTACGTCTGTACCTTTACCCGGCTCATGAATATCTTGTGCAAATTCAGGTGCTCTTGGGGGGTGTTTACGTACGTGCCATCCGCAGGGACAGAGTTTGCAGAAGTGCCCGTCCGCAGCCTGCTCAATGGTCGGGATAGCGAATAAATATTGAAGTCGTGGATGGAAATAGGTGCATGTGTAAATGTTTCATTTAGAAGGGCCTGAATTAGATAGAATAGGAGTGGATGTCACTGGGGATTCAGGCATACGATCAAAATGTACAGTGCTACATGTAACTTGTTCCCTATCTATCTATTAAGTTTGTCATGTGTTATGTACCATACTGGCCACCCATGACCATGTGGTCTACTATATGTTTAATGCAAACCTACAAGTCTTTCCATGAACCAAACATGCTTCTTAATCAATAACTCTTCTCTTTGCTTAAAAAAACTGTAACATGAACTGGTGATACCTTTTGGTGAATAGGTGGAATCAAACATATGAATTCTAGTTTAAAATGAGAAAATCACAATTTTTGAATGTCTAAATACACATGACAATTTAGACTAATATTGATCTGTTTCTTCAATATCTAAACCCGTTGTATACTGAGAACTTTTTACAAACCCAAATGAATCATGATTGTTAAGCATGCTTGCAAGAAATTCTTTTCATTTGAAGGTGAAACAAAGACATCTTCAAATAGATCAAGGTCAGATAATTTAAATTATATAAGGTATTTATATGTTTATGCATTCATGAGTGAAATAAATGGTCGACAAGAGGGATTTTCTATGTCTCTTCAGCCCGCATATATGCGGGCTTAGTATACAACGGGTTAATATTTAAGTGCCTGGTGGCTTACTTTAATCAACCTTGAATTGCTATATAATTGAATACAAGGAACAATGTGAACACTGAATTGGGGCACATTTATAGTGGGAAATAAATTGGGTACTTTAACATCTACTACAGATAATTGTTTTGTCTGCCAGAATGTTAACTTGATAACAAAGCTGATACAAAAGAAGATGAGGGAAGAAGAACAGGAGAAAGAGAGAAAGAGAAAGAGAAAGAGGAGAGTAAGAGAGGTTTATATCCACTAGGTCTTAAGCAGTTGATCCAATTTCCTGATTGTCTCAATACCAACTGGGATAAACACATTTGTTCTACTAAAAATTTGGTATAGTTTCTAATCGGTATAATACATACTCAGTCTAATTCTCACTTGGTCTAATTGGCAATTCATCTAATGAGTAGATTTTCTAACTTCCTTTTCGTCTAATTCCCAAATTAATATTTAGTCTATTACAAGTTTGTTACAGGATTTGACTAAATAGTGATAGACAAATTGGGCGATAGACAAATTGGGCATTAGACTAAATGAGTATAGACCAAATGAACATTAGACATAGTGTTAAATAGGCGAAGTGGCAATTCCAAAATGGGAATTAGACAAACTGATTGTAGATGAAATGGGATTAGACTAAGTGGGATGAGACCAAACGGGCAGTAGTAAAATGGGTTTAGACCAAGTGACACAGAAGAGAAAATAAACAGAATTAAAAGATATCCAGTCAAGCAGTTATACATATGACTCTACTTAATAACCAAAAATTGACAAACTTTGGGTAGATTTATGGCAAATACATAACTATGATATTTTCACATCTACTACAGATCAATAAATATGTCTCCTCAGCCCAAAGGAGAGGGGAAGGAATAAAGGTACGAGAGGGGATTAAATTAAATGAGAGATTTTGTCAGAAAAAGAAAATATAAGAAATAGCTTCCAAATTGGGTATTAATTATCAATGCTTTGTCAGCTAGAACACCTGAGAGAAGGAGAGAAAAGAAGAGAGGAAGATGAATAGAAATGGATGAGAAGAGAAAGAAGAGAAAGAAGATGAGGGAAAGACCCTACCAAGTGGTAAGAGAGTTCAACAGAAAGATGATAAACAACAACAAAAAGACGGGAAGAAAGAGAAAATGAGAGGGAGGGAGAAAGAGAGAGGAATGGAAAGAGCTGAAGAGACAGATATAAAAGTAAAAGGGGTAGAGACAGAAGAAGATGTAAAACAGAGAGGGGGTAAGAGATGAATAGAGGGTAGGGTATAGGAAAAAAATCACACAAATATAAAAGAAGATGGAAAGAGACAAAAATAGACAGTGGAAAGATGGAGGGGAGAGAGAGAGAGAGAGAGAGAGGGGGGGGGATGAGAGGGAGTACACTTCACAGACAGCCAAATAGAAAAAGAACAGAAGAGGAAAAGACACAAAAAAGGCGCATTAGTATTTGAAAATATTCTACGAAGCAGAATACAGAATTTATATTTGACATCCTCCTCAGACTCAATCCACTTTAGACAGGAACGAGACAAAAATTACTTCACTCGTAATGTCGCCGTCTATCATCAAATACTCATTTGGACTGAGCGGAAAATAACGATGAAAACTCTAAAAGGTCCCATGGGACAGCTTGCCTTAGCTATAGTGGCAGATACTAATTCCTAGACATTGTTTATTGAAAGAAAGTTATGTCAGCAGGATAAAGGGAATACAACCATGCCAAAAGGACATGAAATTAGGCAATTAGGTAAATGCACTTTTTATTGATGTTCCTCTCCGGTAACATGCAACCATCATGATCATTAAGCAGTCAAGAGTATCCTTATTTTCCCCTGACTGTGTTCCTTAATGGGAGCTCTTTAAAGGAAGGTTTCATGGGCTTTTCCTATATAAAGACGTCAGCACAATCATTACAGGATGTAAAATTGCAGAATAGACCTCTACATGTGAAAGGATTTCATAAATGTTAACAGAAATATTTACAATACGCTCAAAGGAAAAGTCTGCCAAGAAAATTAACCTTCAATTCATTTTCTCTTCAGCAGCATTAAAATAAAACACTCTCGGAATACATATCATTCAAGACAAGACACAGAAGGGCATTATGACAATGCAACAACCTTTTTGACTCTAAGCAGAAATTATTTGGTTCGGAATGTTTCTAAGGTTCATGGTAGTATTTCTTAAGATTTTATTTTTCTTTCAATATGGTTCGGTTTAACATTCTAGGTAATAGGGCTATCCCTTACAAATTCACACACACACACTGATACTGAAATACTTTGTCTGTCTCTCTCTCTTTTTTTTTTTTTTTTTTTTTTTTGGGGGGGGAGGGTGGGGAGGATAATGAGGAGAAATGGAGTGCCACATTCCATCCTGATAAATAATTCTGGATGGATACAGGAGGGGAGGGGTATGAGAGTGAGGGTGTGGGAGGGTGGGAGAGGGACATTGGACTGGTGATGTCAAGATTCAAAGTTGGGATTACTGCTTTGCTTTTGATCTCTCTCTTTCTCGCTGACTTTCTCCCTCCCTCCCTTAATCTGTCTGCCTCTCTCTCTGGAGTAAGGGAAAAGAGTGAGGGTCTGGAAGCGAGGGAGAGGTTCGTCAAGATTCAAAGATGAGATGCCTGCTTTGATCAATCTCTTAACTAATTTTCTCACTATTAATTAGGATTTTCAGATTCACATTCACACATTATTTTGGTAAAAGATAAAAAATTCAAAGATACAATAATTGATATAACAATGTAGTGTGTAAAATACAGTTAAACCTGTTTAACCACATAAAGCGGTCTTGAAAATAAGAGATCCAAAATTAAAATCTTGATATCGCCAGTCCAACTTTCCATCATCATCATTATTTTATGTGAGATTAGGAGTGCATGGGGGAGGGGGAAGGACTGGGGACCTCAAGATTCAAGTTGAAATAGGCAGTGGAAAGTTTGACTGGTGATGTCAAGATTCGAGTTTGGGATCTCTGCTTTTCAAGATGCTTTGCCTTTTAAAACCTGTTTAATGAGTCGACTTGGACACCCCGTTCTTTGGGAGCAATTCTCAACCAGAAGTACCATTTTTTTTTATGCGTTGCAAGCAGCTCGTTGCGGTTTCAAATTTCGTGCAAAACGTTTTGACCCCACTGATAGTGTTCCCATAGCAATAAGACCACTTTACTTGAAGTGGTTTTGAAAACCATTTCAGGAGGCCATGATGTGAATGCTAGCAAAGGAATCTTCTTTTCTGGGGGATTTCGCTTCATAAAAGAACCAGATCTTTGTATCTGTCCCCCACTTTCTCCCTACCCTGCACATGAATTGGCCTAGATATGAGGAGGACAATATATTCAAAGCAATGTCTGTCTGTGAAATCACATACATGCACTCTGCCACCTACTGCCTTCCCACATATTAGCATTTATGTAGGTCAGTTTGCAGAACACTGCACGAAACTAATGCTGGCAGAGCTGCTCAAACACAAATAGTCTCAATGCAACACCAGAATGGACAAGTGTTTTGTCTATTTGAAGTCACTCGTAAAAGTCAAGAGCCCAATAAAAAAGAGGGGTTCTGCTTCGCTTTCAGGACACATGCTTGAACGGGTGGGGGCGTGACATGATTTTGAGAAGTAAAATAGTATTTCTTTATCATTTGAGAATTTATTCACATCTGGGTTAGTAGAGGCAGGAGGACATTAAGTAATGGTTCTTTATTCAACTATAAAAACCTCCCTATTTCTTCTTCTAAGAGGGCTCTTCACTCTGCCACTTCTTTTTAACGGAGAAAGGATATGCAGTCATCTTAAATTACATTTATGCTGGAGTATTAAACCATCCCTTCAAATGAAGGGGGAAAATTCATTTACTTCTAATATCTTCTCATTTAATGTAAATGTGCATTTGGGCAAAAATGAAAAAGTAATTATTCTAATGGGTTTGCCCCAATGTGTATTACAGCCAAGGATGAATGTTTTCTAAATTATTTTGTGTAAGATGGACTCATATATGAATCCACAATGATTCATCTGTTCTAGTAATTTCCCTTCTTTTGAATTTTCCCATTAGCAATTATTGACAAGGATTTATATTTTATGTATACATTTTAAAATAATATACATTAGTTTTACAATGATTAATTGTTCCTGTGAGTTCCTCTCTTACACAGCAATTATTGACAAGGATGAATTTTTTGTCATATGAATACTGGTCATGATTCGATAATGAATTATGGTGTATACTAACCAGTGCTCCTTAACCCTTTAGCACCTAGAGAGTGCGTGAAAAGTGTCAGTTTACTCACTAGCGCAAAAGGTTATGCTGTGTTTCAATCAGATTTTTTCAATAAAAATTGCTTCTAAAACAAACTTTTTTGTGCAGAATCGGACAGCACACATCCAATTGGTAATCCAAAACAAGTATGGGCATGTTTCATCACATATTTTTAATACTATCTTGACTATAGCGTCCTTAAGACAGGGGCAGTTTGGGGCGGTTTAGTGAGTAAACTGAGGGGCGGTCTTGGGCGGTTTAGGTGCTAAAGGGTTAACATGAATGTGCAATCAATCGCAAAGTGGAAATGACCACTCAAAATCACTGTTGCATGTGCTTTTTGTTCAAAAGACCAATAGGAATTGTTCTCTGAAATTTGCAATTGATCTCCAACCTTAATGGACCCAGGTTGTTGTTTTATAGACTAAATTTCTGAGATGAACATATATATATGTATGATTCACACTATCCATGATGCATGAATAAATGATTACTAATTAAGGGCAAATCGTGAGAATTGAGGAATGTAAAAAAAAATCGACCATGATCAAGTGGTGGTCACAAAGATAAAAGAAGGAATCATCCATGTTCTCGTCATCGCATCAAATCCAATTTTAAGGTCACGTTCAGGTGAGTCACAGAGAGCCGTCAGCGTTCGATCGGCTCGGTCTAAAAGAAATTAATCATGCCCCTCTCGTCTAGCCTCGCCTGCTTCATGAATTCTGACATTTGCAGGTGAATTTCATGATCTAATCCTATATTGGTATTTTATTTGAAGGAAACGCTATACCTCATTGGACTTTTTCAGAGGTTTGTACAAAGGCGAGTATGGGGTGCCAAGCTGGAATATATAAAATCAGACCAAATATTTCATGCCAAAGGTTAAAAGGGTGTTATTTTCCTCCTAAAGATATCTGTTTTTATTGATTTGTATGAAATGGTTTACATACATTTGAATTTTATGATCTTATTCTAAATTTTTATCTTTTACCAAAATAATGTGTGAATGTGAATGTGAATCTGAAAATCCTAATTAATAGTGAGAAAATTAGTTAAGAGATTGATCAAAGCAGGCATCTCATCTTTGAATCTTGACGAACCTCTCCCTCCCTTCCAGACCCTCACTCTTTTCCCCCACTCCAGAGAGACAGGCAGACAGATTAAGGGAGGGAGGGAGAAAGTCAGCCAAAAAAAGAGAGATAGAAAGCAAAGCAGTAATCCCAACTTTGAATCTTGACACCACCAGTCCTCAACCTTACCCAGCACATCGAGGACGGTTTTGAGAGGGGACTGATCACAGGAGCTGCTTTTGTAGACCTATCAGCGGCCTATGATACCGTCAATCATCGGATCCTAGTTAAGAAGCTCTTCGATCT
>CALNVZ010000174.1:56528739-56589927 GCA_940671915.1 Paracentrotus lividus
GCATATGGCCATTGAAGTGCTTCAAATCTTCGATTCTGATTTCTCGTCGCACCAAAAATTTAGCTTATAACTTTGTTTTACCAAAGGCAAATTATACAGCAACAAGCGCATCAGAAGGAAAATTATTGCTATCTATTTGGTACCACATTACTAAACATTATTTTGAAGAATTTCACACATAAATATTTTTTTCCGACTGACCATTTTTACAGACTTATCATTTGAGCGTTGCGGGTTTCATAACCTCTATTTGAATAGCTCCCATCTTAATGAATATTCATCCTGATTTATTTACAATATATCCCAAAAATGACCTTACTTTTTGAGGCATCGTTCTTCACATGGACCCTTCCCTGATCAGTACATCATCTATCAGGGTTCACAATCTACAGTTTTCAATAGCGTTGGCTTCCCGAACGAATATTATCGTGAAATCTATTCACAATAAGGATGTCTGAAAACAAACACACTTTCTTCCGACGGCCAGAGGGTCGCCTCTGCCAGCTTCGCATATGCAACTACGTCTGTACGCTTACCCGGCTCATGAATATCTTGCTTGCAATTCAGGTGCTCTTTGGGGGTGTTTACGTACGTGCCATCCGCAGGAGCCAGAGTTTTGCAGGAAGTGCCCGTCCGCAGCTGCTCCCAATGGTGGGAGTAGCGAATAATATTGAAGTTGTGGTATGGAAATAGGTGCATGTGTAAATGTTTCAATTTAGAAGGGCTCTGAATTAGATAGAATAGGGTGGATGTCCAGCTGGGATTCAGGCATACGATCAAAATGTTCAGTGCTACATGTAACTTGTTCCCTATCTATCATTTAGTTTGTCATGTGTTTGTACCATACTGGCCAGCCTCGAGACCATGTGCGTCTACTATATGTTTAATGCAAACCTACAATTCTTTCCATGAACCAAACATGTTCCTTAATCATAACTCTTCTCTTTGCTTAAAAAAAACTGTAACATGAACTGGTGAATACGCTTGGTGAATAGGTGGGAATCAACATATGAATTCTAGTTTAAAATGAGAGAAATCACAATTTTTGAAAGTCTAAAATACACATGACAATTAGACTAATATTGATCTGTTTCTTCAATATCTTAAAAACCTCTTATACTGAGAACTTTTTACAAACCCAATGAATCCATATTGTTAAGCATGACTTCAAGAATTCTTTTCATTGAGGAGTGAAACAAAGACATTCTTCCAAATAGACAAGCGTCAGATAATTTAAATTATTAAGAAAGTATTTATATGTTTATGCATTTCATGAGTGAAATAAATGGTCGACAAGAGGGATTTCTATGTCTCTTCAGCTCCGCTATATGCGGGCTTAGTAACAAACCGGGTTAATATTTAAGTTGCCTGGTGTTACTTAATCAACCTGAATTGCTAATATAATTGAAACAAGACAATGTGAACACTGACAATCTGGGTGCACATTTATAGTGGGAAAATAATTTGGGATACTTTACCATCTCACTACAGATAATTGTTTGTCTGCCAGGAATGTTAACTGATAACAAAGGCTGAATTACGAAAGAAATGAGAGGAAGAATGAACAGGGAAATGAGAGAAAGAGAAAGAGAAAGAGGAGAGTAAGAGAGGTATATCACTAGGTCTACAGCAGTTGATCCCTAATTTCCTGATTGTCTCAATACCAAACTGGGATAAAACACATTTGTTTTATAAAAATTGGGTATAGTTTCTAATGCTTGTATAATTACATATCCAGTCTAATCTCACTTGGTCTAATTTGCAATTCATCTAAAATGGAGTAGATTTTTCTAATCCTTTTTCGTCTAATTCCCAAATTAATATTTCATACTATTACAAAGTTTGTTACAGGATTTGACTTAAAATAGTGATAGACAAATTGGGCGATAGACAAATGGGCATGTAGACAAATGAAGTAAGACCAAATGAACATTAGACATTCAGTGGTTTAAATTAGGCGAAGTGGCAATTCCAAAACTGGAATTAGACAAACTGATTGTAGATGAAAATGGATTGACTAAGTGGGATGCAGACCAACGGGCAGTAGTAAAATGGGTTTAGACCAAGTGACACAGAAAAGAAAATAAACAGAATTTAAAAGATATCACAGTCAAAGCAGTTATACATTATGACTCTACTTAATAACCAAAAATTGACAAACTTGGGTAGATTTATGGCAAATACCATAACTATGAATATTTTCACATCTACTACAGATAATAAATATGTCTCCTCAGGCCAAAGGAGAGGGGAAGGAATAAAGGTACGAGGGGGATTAAATTTAATGCAGAGAATTTTTGTCAGAAAAAAAAAATATAAGAAAATAGCTTCCAAAATTGCAGGTATTAGTTATCAATGCTTTGGTCGCTAGAAAACACCTGAGAGAAGGAGAGAGAAAAGAAGAGAGGAAGATGAATAGAAATGGATGAGAGATAAAGAAGAGAAAGGAAGATTGAGGAAGGACCCTACCAAGTGGGTAAGAGCAGGTTCAACAGAAAGATGATAAAAAACAACCAAAAAGACGGGGGGGGGGGAAGAGGAAAATGAGGAGGGAGAAGAGAGAGGAATGGAAAGAGCTGAAGAGACAGATATAAATAAGTAAAAGGGGTAGGACAGAGAAGAAATGCTAAACAGCAGAGAGGGCGAGTAAGAGATGAATAGAAGGGTAGGGTATAGGAAAAAAGTAATCCACAAAATATAAAAAGAAGATGGAAAGAAGACAAAATAGACAGTGGAAAGATGGAGGGGAGAGAGAGGAGAAGAGAGAGGGGGGGGGATGAGAGGGAGTACACTTCACAGACAGCCAAATAGAAAAAGAACAGAAGAGGAAAAGACACAAAAAAGGCGCAATTAGTATTTGAAAATATTCTACGAAGCAGAATACAGAATTTATATTTTGACATCCTCCTCAGACTCAATCCACTTTAGACAGGAACGAGACAAAAATTACTTCACTCGTAATGTCGCCGGTCTATCATCAAATACTCATTTGGACTGAGCGGAAAATAACGATGAAAACTCTAAAAGGTCCCATGGGACAGCTCTTGCCTTAGCTATAGTGGAGATACTAATTCCTAGACATTGTTTATTGAAAGAAAGTTATGTCAGCAGGATAAAGGGATACAACCATGCCAAAAGACTCATGAAATTAGGCAATTAGGTAAATGCACTTTTTATTGATGTTCCTCTCCGGTAACATGCAACCATCATTCATTAAGCAGTCAGAGTATCCTTATTTTCCCCCTGACGTGTTCCTTAATGGGAGCTCTTTAAAGGAAGTTTCATGGGCTTTCCTATATAAGACGTTCAGCACAATCATTACAGATGTAAATTGCAGAATAGACCTCTACATGTGAAAGGATTTCATAAATGTTAACAGAAATATTTACAATACGCTCAAAGGAAAGTCTGCAGAAAAATTAACCTTCAATTCATTTCTCTTCAGCGCAATTAAAATAAAACACTCTCGCGAATACATATCATTCAAGACAAGACACAGAAGGGCATTATGACAATGCAACAACCTTTTTGACTCTAAGCAGAAATTATTTGGTTCGGAATGTTTCTAAGGTTCATGGTAGTATTTCTTAAGATTTTATTTTTTCTTTCAATATGGTTCGGTTAACATTCTAGGTAATAGGGCTATCCCTTACAAATTCACACCACACACACTGATACTGAAATACTTTGTCTGTCTCTCTCTCTTTTTTTTTTTTTTTTTTTTTTTTTTTGGGGGGGGGAGGGGTGGGGAGGATAATGAGGAGAAAATTGGAGTGCCACATTCCATCCTGAAATAAATGATCTGGATGGATACAGGAGGGGAGGCGGTATGAGGAGTGAGGGTGTGGGAGGGTGGGAGAGGGACATTGACTGGTGATGTCAAGATTCAAAGTTGGGATTACTGCTTTGCTTTTGATCTCTCTCTTTTCTCGCTGACTTTCTCCCTCCCTCCCTTAATCTGTCTGCCTCTCTCTCTGGAGTAAGGGAAAAGAGTGAGGGCTGAAGCTGCAGGGAGAGGTTCGTCAAGATTCAAAGATGAATGCCTGTTTGATCAATCTCTTAACTAATTTTCTCACTATTAATTAGGATTTTCAGATTCACATTCACACTTTATTTGTAAAGATAAAAAATTCAAAGATACAATAATTGATATAACAATGTAGTGTGTAAAATACAGTAAACCTGTTTAACCACATAAAGCGGTCTTGAAAATAAGAGATCAAATTAAAATCTTGATATCGCCAGTCAACTTTCCATCATCATCATTATTTTATGTGAGATTAGGAGTGCATGGGGGAGGGAAGGACTGGGGACCTCAAGATTCAAGTTGAAATAGGCAGTGAATAGTTTGACTGGTGATGTCAAGATTCGAGTTTGGGATCTCTGCTTTTCAAGATGCTTTGCCTTTTAAAACCTGTTTAATGAGTCGACTTGGACACCCCGTTCTTTGGGAGCAATTCTCAACCAGAAGTACCATTTTTTTTTTATGCGTTGCAAGCAGCTCGTTGCGGTTTCAAATTCGTGCAAAACGTTTGACCCACTGATAGTGTTCCCATAGCAATAAGACCACTTTACTTGAAGTGGTTTTTGAAAACCATTTCAGGAGGCCATATGTGAATGCTAGCAAAGGAATCTTCTTTTCTGGGGGATTTCGCTTCATAAAGAACCAGATCTTGTATCTGTTCCCCACTTCTTTCCTACCCTGCACATGAATTGCCTAGATATGAGGGAGACAATATATTCAAAGCAATGTCTGTCTGTGAAATCACATACATGCACTTCTGCACCTACTGCCTTCCCACATATTAGCATTATGTAGGTCAGTTTGCAGAACACTGCACGAAACTAATGCTGGCAGAGCTGCTCAAACACCAAATAGTCTCAATGCAACACAGCAGAATGGACAAGTGTTTTGTCTATTGAAGTCACTCGTAAAAGTCAGAAGCCCATAAAAAAGAGGGGTTCTGCTTCGCTTTCAGGACACATGCTGAACGGGTGGGGGCGTGACATGATTTTGAGAAGTTAAATAGTATTCTTTATCATTGAGAAATTTATTCACATCTGGGTTAGTAGAGGCAGGAGGCATTAAGTAATGGTTCTTTATTCAACTATAAAAACCTCCCTATTTCTTCTTCTAAGAGGGCTCTTCACTCTGCCACTTCTTTTTAACGGGAGAAAGGATATTGCAGTTCATCTTAAATACATTTATGCTGGAGTATTAAACATCCCTTCAAATGAAGGGGGAAATTCATTTACTTCTAATATCTTCTCATTTAATGTAAATGTGGCATTGTGGCAAAAATGAAAGTAATTATTCTAATGGGTTTGCCCCAATGTGTATTACAGCCAAGGATGAATGTTTTCTAAATTATTTTGTGTAAGATGGACTCATATTATGAATCCACAATGATTCATCTGTTCTAGTAATTTCCTTCTTTGAATTTTCCCATTAGCAATTATTGACAAGGATTTATATTTATGTATACATTTTAAAATAATATACATTAGTTTTACAATGATTAATTGTTCTGTGAGTTCCTCTCTTACACAGCAATTATTGACAAGGTATGAATTTTTTGTCATATGAATACTGGTCATGATTCGATAATGAATTATGGTGTATACTAACAGTGCTCCTTAACCCTTTAGCACCTAAGAGATGTGCGGTTGAAAAAGTGTCAGTTTACTCACTAGCGCAAAGGTTATGCTGTGTTTCAATCAGATTTTTTCAATAAAAATTGCTTCTAAAACAAACTTTTTTTGTGCAGAATCGGACAGCACACATCCAATTGTAATCAAAACAAGATGGGCATGTTTTATCACATATTTTTAATACTATCTTGACTATAGCGTCCTTAAGACAGGGGCAGTTTGGGGCGGTTTAGTGAGTAAACTGAGGGGCGGTCTTGGGCGGTTTAGGTGCTAAAGGGTAACATGAATGTTCAATCAATCGCAAAGTGAAATGACCACTCAAAATCACTGTTGCAATGTGCTTTTTGTTCAAAAGACCAATAGGAATTGTTCTCTGAAATTTGCAATTGATCTCCAACCTTAATGACCCAGGGTTGTTTTTATAGACTAAATTTCTGAGATGAACATATATATATGTATGATTCACACTATCCATGATGCATGAATAAATGATTACTAATTAAGGGCCAATCGTGAGAATTGAGGAATGTAAAAAAAAATCGACCATGATCAAGTGGTGGTTCACAAAGATAAAGAAGAATCATCCATGTTCTCGTCATCGCATCAAATCAATTTTAAGGTCACGTTCAGGTGAGTCACAGAGAGCCGTCAGCGTTCGATCGGCTCGGTCTAAAAGAAATTAATCATGCCCCTCTCGTCTAGCCTCGCCTGCTTCATGAATTCTGACATTTGCAGGTGAATTTCATGATCTAATCCTATATTGGTATTTTATTTGAAGGAAACGCTATACCTCATTGGACTTTTTCAGAGGTTTGTACAAAGGCGAGTATGGGGTGCCAAGCTGGAATATATAAAATCAGACCAAATATTTCATGCAAAGGTTAAAAGGGTGTTATTTTCCTCCTAAAGATATTGTTTTAATTGAATTTGTATGAAATGGTTTACATACATTTGAATTTTATGATCTTTATTCTAAATTTTTATCTTTTACCACAAAATAATGTGTGAATGTGAATGTGAATCTGAAAATCCTAATTAATAGTTGAGAAAAATTAGTTAATGAGATTGATCAAAGCAGGCATCTCATCTTTGAATCTTGACGAACCTCTCCCTCCCTTCCAGACCTCACTCTTTTCCCCCACTCCAGAGAGACAGGCAACAGATTAAGGGAGGGAGGGAGAAAGTCAGCCAAAAAAAAGAGAATAGAAAGCAAAGCAGTAATCCCAACTTGAATCTTGACACCACCAGTCCTCAACCTTACCAGCCACATCGAGGACGGTTTTAGAGGGGACTGATCACAGGAGCTGCTTTTGTAGACCTATCAGCGGGCCTATGATACCGTCAATCATCGGATCCTAGTTAAGAAGCTCTTCGATCTGACTAAAGACCTGAAGTTCACAGAGCTCATTCAAACGATGTTATCCAACAGGCGTTTCTTTGTAGATCTAAATGGAAGCCACAGTAGATGGCGCACCCAGAAGAATGGCCTACCTCAAGGGAGTGTCCTTGCGCCTCTCCTCTTTAACATCTACACCAACGACCAGCCGGTCCATCAGATACCAGGAGTTTCATATATGCAGATGACCTTTGCATCGCCTCACAGTCTGGCTCATTCGAGGAAGTTTTGAAGCTGCACTTTCATCTGCCCTGGATGGTCTTATCCCTTACTACGCATCCAACCACCTTCGCGCAATCCTCTAGAACCCAGCATCAGCGTTCTTCCACCTCAAGAATAGGGATGCCAACCGCCAGTTAGGTTAAGTCGTATGGGAAGGCCATACAGAATACTCCAAACCCAGTCTACCTCGGGGTCACCCTAGATCGTTCCCTGACCTACAAGAGTATATCTTGAAGACGAAGAAGAAAGTCAGTGCCAGGAACAGCATACTGGAAGAAGCTAGCTAATTCAAAATGGGGCACTGATGCAAGCACCATCCGCACAACAGCCCTTGCCCTTTGCTACTCAGCTGCAGAATATGCCTTCCTGTGTGGGCAGATCAGCCCATGCTTCAAAGATAGACCCATCACTCAACAGTGCATGTAGGGCCATAACAGGTTGCCTGAAACCAACCAAGGTAGACGATATCTACATCCTGAGTGGCATCGCCCCTCCTCACATCAGGAGGCATGTTCTCTCCCAAAAAGAAAACTTAAGCAAGAAATGACCCACTCCACCCTCTTCTTCAACGCCATGCCTGCAATTAAGCGCTTAAATCTAGGCACAGTTTCTCATTTATCGTTCCCTTGACCAAAGCCCCCACAACCGTAGGCTAGACCTTTCGTCAACCCGCCCTTGGCGTCTGCACCACACAGTGTCAACACCAGTCCAAAAGAGTCCCTCCACCAGATTCCTCGAACATTGCCTTCGGCTGTGTTTAAACCGCTTGCGACTGGGAGTTGGCCGTTGCAAGGCTCTAATGGTCAAATGGGGCATCAAGACTGAAGGACAGCCAGTTTGCGAATGCGGAGAGGAGGAGACCATGAGTCACCTCCTACAATGCCCTCTTCTACCTTCCCCTGTTCCCCAGCTGAACCTTACTACCCTTCGCCTAATGGGATCGCCTGCGTTCAGTATCTAATGGGCAGAGTTTTGAATCACATTCTAATTCACAAATAAACAAAAATTGAGAGAAAGGACTCGAGAAGAAGAAGACCAGTCAATGTCCCTCTCTCACCCTCCCACACCTCACTCTCATCCCCCTCCTGTATCCATCCAGAATCATTTATTCAGGGATGGATGATGTGCACTTCCATTTTTTTCCTCAGATTATCTCCTCCCCCACCCCTTCCCCCCCCAAAAAAAAATAATAAATAAAAAAATAAAAAAAGAGACAGACAGACAGACAAAGGGAGGGAGGGAGAAAGTCAGCAAGAGAGAGAGAGATCAAAAGCAAAGCAAAAAATCCCAAATTTGAATCTTGACATCACCGGTCCAATGTCCCTCTCTCACCCTCCCACACCCTCACTCTTATCCCCCACTCCTACATCCATTCAGAATCATTAATTCAGGATGGGATGTGCCACTCATAGCTCCTCTCCCTGGGTTTGTCAGGATGGATAATTCAAAAGGTTAATCAGACTCGAGTGAGCAGATGTCCCCAAATTCAAAGGTTCAAGATAAGGTCCCCTCTGACAGCATTTGATTGCCAGTGGTGGTTGGGTAATGAGGCTAGGGATAGGCTAAAGCCTGACTCGTCTTTAGCCCATATTTGTATATTCACTTATTTAGCCCCCTTCGATCTCAAGGGCACTTGGTTATACTTCAATGAAAAATTAATCTCAGGAAAAAATCATATTGCCTGTTTAACAGCCAGAAGAGATTTTATTTTGCAGAATTTGCTTTTAGGAGATGACTAAATTTATTCAGATGAAGATAGGGTTAAGGTCAATCCTAATTGCTTAATAAACATAAATAATTAGGAACGTCTTCGCACAAAACTTCTCAATGGAGAGACTCAAATTAATTGATTCAGGGGGAATGGTTTCAAAGCAACCAACTCATCCTTACGTCCATTGCAATATCAATTTTTAAAACAAATCAATCCCTAACTTTAAAAGGATAAAAACAACTAACCGTAATTTCTATACTCTTTTCAGTTTTGCATGAATCTTACTGTCTATTTCTCTTTTTCTTTTTCTGTCTCCTCTTTTTTCCCCTTTTCACTTATAGGGGAGTGCAATTAGCTATTTACAGACATGGAACCGAAAATGGTGGCAAAAAATATATGGCTTGTTGCCAAATGAGCTGTAAATGTTGTCTTATTCACTTGTGCTCCACCTTTTTGCGTCACCCTACTTTAGCCCCTCTCCCCTTTCATGACACATTAATGTCCTTCGGTCAGCTTCCTTAGGAGGAAAATCAGGTAGAAGCGCAAACAAGACATTCCAGCATCATCGCTCCCTCTCACTCTCCCTCTCTTCAGCTATATATTTCGAATATGTGTACATGAATATCTGGGTGCAGCTCGTTGTTCTGAAGGTTCAACGTTTCGAAGTAATGCAACAAATGTTCGGAAAATTAAATTTTATTTCATTTTCAGACAAACAAACATTCAGTTATGAGAAATATACGTTTTCCGAAGATTAAACATTCAGACAAATGAACCTATGGAACAACGAGCTGTAGGCATATATCTTTCATTTCTTTCTCTTAAATGCATGTTCAAATTAACTTTTCAGTCTTATAAGAAAATGGTTAACTGATAAAGAGCCACAGCGCCAAATAAATTCCACTGGCTTAGAAGAGACTGATGTGTTCAAAATATTCTCTCATCCTCAACCTATCCCCTATCTTTCTACCACACCCTACTTTACCAACTCTCCCCTGTCATGACACATTCATGTCCTTCAACAAGCTCTGCCAGGTGGAAAATTAGAAAGAAGAACAAGAAACAAAAGAGAAAAGGGGAACATCATGATGACATTGATGACAAATAAAAAAAAAAGCGGTAGCTTGCAGACGAATGTTGTTCAAATGTTCCGCCCCCCCCCCCATCTTTCTACCTCATCCTGCTTTACCCCCTCTTCCTTTCAGACACATTTAAGTCCTTCAATACGCTTCATGGGGAGGGAAATCAGAAGAGAAACGCAAGAAAAGAAAGAGAAAAGGAGAACATCACAGGGACACTGATGACAAATGAAAACTGGTAGCTTGCAGATGAACGTGGTTTAAAATGAAATGTTCTCTCATCTTCAATTACCTCCCCCCTCCCCCCTTATCTGTCTACCATATTGTGTTCTACACCCTCTCCTCCATTCATGTCCTTCGATCAGCTTCCTCAGGAGGAAAATTAGGTAGAAGCACAAGCAACACGTGCCAGTGTCACCCACCCTCTCTCGCTCTTTCTTTCTCTCTCTCTCTCTCTCTCTCTTTCTCTCTCTCTCTATCTCTCTCCCTCTATCTCTCTTTCTCTCCAACTCTTAAAAACTCACTCTGACTCATCGCTTCTCAAAAAGCTAGACAAACACGTTGTCCCATTACCCTTTCTACCACGATCAATCGCTCGAACATTGATGAAAAATAAACTTTACATGAAGGCCATGGATGGGAGCACTTTACACACTCATATGGAAATTTAAAATGGTGAACACAGGAGAAAAATATACCAAATCTTAAAGATTATAGGATATATGAGTGAGAATAGGACAAAACTCAAATAAACGTAACAAGTACAGCCGTCTTTTTTAAATAACTACATAGTATTTCGATGGCAGATATAACACACTCTGCAAATACATGTAATGAAGTAAGCTTTTTACCTTGTGAAATTAAAACGTCCATATTTTCTATATGATATCCATTAGGAGATTAATTCTTGTTGGCATGCATTAAAACATTATTAATGGCTTGCCAACTTAAACGAATACAATATAAACAGCTACATGTATAACCAAAAGGAATGAAAAGAAAACTTGGAATTCTCCATTTATATTTTCAAATTTGTCTCCTTTTTTTTTTGGGGGGGGGGGGTTCTAACAATATTCATAAAAGTTCAGAAAATTTATCCTGTCAAACTTTTTTGTTAATTTCTATTATGTATCTTAATAAATTTCACGTAATTCGCTTTGTCAATTCACTCTTATACAAATAAATTTCAGTTATGTCATGTAAAGAGACCTGTGTATATAAACTGGACTTTTATTGTTGTCAGTGTTATCCTATTAAAAAAAAATGATATTAAACCTGATTAGTATGAGATATTGAATAGTAAAATAACATTTTTTTCAATGCTTTCAAATGAGCTGGTTTGACGGGAAGTACAGTAGCTCTATGCTGTCTTCGTAATCTGAATTCAATTATTCATTTGCAAACCAACACAAAGAATACATGTGACATTTATCATTGTTTTCATTACTTTACTTTCATACGATGAAAAGAAAACCACTACGACGCCACATCCTGTATTTTCATACCCACAGCCTACGCTTAATTTGCGAGAGCCGCATCATTTTTGTCAAATCAAGCAAATATATACGTGAGCCTTAGTGTGAAAGATCTGCCAACGTATTACTGTTGAATGTTACCATGGCGACAGCTGTGGGGCCATCAATGCCAATTTAGCATGGATTTCAAAATGCCTCTGTTTTTGTTTTTTGTGTTTTTTTTTCTTCTTTTGACAATACAACTAATCTGGCAAAGAGGAGAGTATAGGGATGGAATCGCATGATATACCAGCTGATGTGAAAATCTGCAAAGTGTTATGTGCCTGAGCGAAAAGAAGTGGTTCATCAAAAGGCTTGGGGAAGGCATTGATGAGGTCATGATTTGATTTTTTTTTAAAAGGATAACTGCAATGTTAAACAAACCTTATCATGCCAAAACTATTGATAAAAAATAAAAATTCATTATATTTTCAGATATTTTGACATCACTGTCACCCATGCCTAATCCATTCTTGATGGATTTTCTTTTTTCATGAACTACAGTCTGTGTAAAAAGAATGGTACAGTCTGGGGAAAAATATTTAGGTATGAAATCTTTTAAGATGTTATGTATATATGGTATCAAATTAAAGCCATTATGTTTTTCTTGCCGATGCAATTTATTTGAAATAATTTGTTTTTGTAGAACAAAAGATATGCTAATTTCTTTGTGAAGACAAGAAAATGAACTCCGCGCAAACCTATTGTTCTTTTGGGTTCATTTTGGTGGCTTATATTCGAAACCTACACAAAGGCATAGCACGGCAAAATGATTTTTTATCGATTGTAGAAAACTAATCATATCTCAAGATCTACAGCACCAAATGAGATGGAAAAAAATGCACAAGAAAGCTGATTGTTCCTGCTATATAAAAATACCAAGCATTATTATGTTGTGACTACCTTTCATACAATATAAAAAGTGCTTCCCAACTGTACCATTTTATATGACAGAGAATCTATGGTGCCTTTTAGCCTTGCATTATGTCAGAGCTTGTCAGGAAAGTAATGAAGCATCATCTACCTGTATAGGCCGTGCTTATGGGTTGAAAAATAATATACATTGGTACCTTCGTATGCAGATAACTTGATTTGCCAGTAATCGAATTATGAATTAAAAAGCTATTCTAACACTGCGGGTAGAGTAATTCAATTAGAAAAAATGTTCCTAGGGTTGGCACATTCACAATATGCAAGCAAGCATACAAGATGCTTTTTAGTAACATAATCAAATTTGTATAAAAGTTGTTAACTCAAGTATGATTGTGGGAGAAAATTAAAGTACATGCTGAACTCTTTTACAAAATTATTCTTTTCTTTATTTCTCTCTCTCTCGCTCTCTCTGCCTCTCTGTGCTGTAAGAAAATTGTCCCGACCAGAAATGATTTCTGTCAATTTAAATGACTTAAATAATGCATTATGAAAAAAAAAAATGAAAAGAAAACAATTATATACAAACAAGAAACTTTTTTAAAGGGTCATTATTGTTTCTCTCTCTACTTCTCTAATGCATTTCTTCTCCCTGTTCGCTTTTGTCTGGCTTTTTTCGATGACTTCATAATATCTTTTATATATCTTTTTCATTGAAAACATAAAAGTTATAATGTTTTATTTCTTTCCTCTCATTAGGGGCCTCTGGTAGTTTGTACCAAGAGAAACCCCCCAAACCCAAACTCAACCCATTAAACCTTACCGCTCATCAACAAAAATTATTTATACTCACGCATTGTACATGTACTTTTGCTGGATCAGTGTGTACTCTGCCCGACACTCGTCCAGTTCATTCTCTGTGTGAACTTGACGAGTAATATACCTTAAATTCTCAACAACAACAAAATTATTTGGTACTCACGCATTGTACTTTTGCTGGAGCAGCCTGTACTCCTCCCAACACTCGTCCAGTTCATTCTCTGTGTGAACTTGACGAGTAATTAACCTTAAATTCTCAACAACAACAAAATTATTTGATACTCACGCATTGTACTTTTGCTGGAGCAGCCTGTACTCCTCCCGACACTCGTCCAGTTCATTCTCTGTGTAGAGAGTACTCTGTAGGAACTCACTTTCCATCAGGTTGATCCTTTGTTTGCTCTGCTCTACCCGCTGCTTCAGTGTGTAGTACTGTTCCTTGCTGCACCCGCACACCTGCAATATATACAGAACAAGGAGATAACATTATTAAAGATAATCTAGTGTAGTGAGAAGATTTTGTTATTTGTAAAGAAATGGAATAGATACACAAGAAGATAATTTAGTTTATGGGAGGTAGAGATGGTTTCAAGAACGTGGAGATTGTCTCTACCCACTGCTTGAGTTTGTAGTACTGTTCCTTGCTGCACCAGCACACCTATGTGACAAATACGAACAGAACAAGAAAAAAACATGAGTATATCTAAGTACAAATTTGGGATGTTGTATATTAAAGAAAGGGAGAAAAGAAATGGAATTGATGCACAAGAAGATAATGTATTTTGTGCAAGGCAGAGATGCTTTGAAGAATGTGAAGATCGTCTCAATACCTGTGTCTTCAATTTGTAGTACTGCTCCTTGCTATATCCACCTACCTGTGTGACAAATATCAACAGAACAGGAAGAAAAAAAAATTGGGATGTTGTTTATAAAGAATGGAGGAAAAGAAATGAAATTGATGCACAAGAAGATAATGTATTTTGAGCAAGACAGAGATGCTATCAAGAATGATTCTGTCTCTACCCGCTGCTTTAATCAGAGTGTGGTACTGCTCCTTGCTACATCCACACACCTGTGTGATGCTGTTTACAAAGATACCTGAGACGAGAATTTGGAACTGCTCTACAATCTCTCTAATCTTGCCCTTGATTTCCAGGCATGAGACAGAAAAATTTCAAAAAAAGAGGAAAATTGCTACTAGTTAGGGAGCGTAGCGACTGACCTTCCTGGGGGTGGGTTCGGGACGGGGGTTTCCCCTCCCGCAGAAATTTTTTTTGATTTTAGGTATAGAAAATTCATGATTTCTTTGGCTGCAACTTCGTCAAATCAATCTCGTGTTCCAAGTCGAAACACAGTGAGAGCGGAAAATATTTCCAGAACACCTCCGCTATATACATTTAAAAAAAAAAAAAAAAAAAAAAATTATTTATTTAAAAAAAAATTTTTTTTTAGAATTTCAAAATCGGCGGATCCGCGGAGAAAAATCATGCCTGATTTCATTCTCCCATGTAATATTTTCCTTTCTAAAATGGTATGTCTATGCCTCCTGCTAATCTTCACAATATCAAAGGATAGTGTGTCTAGTAACTACCAATTGTCATTTGGGATAAATGTACATTAGCTGTAACAAACACTTGATTTATTGCTGGCTTTAGAGGGAACCTCCTTTTTACAAGATGTCGTAATTGTACAGCATGATGATGGACACAGAACAAAAGTTAGGAATTACAATTTTATGATTTGATATGTGTGCAATTATTTTTTAAATCAAATATTTACATGTGATAATAAATTTGTGTACCTGGAACCACAATGTCAAGAAGAAATATCTCCCCAAATTTGCCTTTTTTACATGGTTACTGAATATTATCTCCATTGTATATCATGTGATTATCATGCAAACATTATCCTCTTTTAATAGAATATCAGTTTACAAGTAAACATCTTACAATGTTCACATGAAGTTATGATATTCGGTCAACGCTACCTTTGTGTACATACTGAGATATATCTTTTTGTTATTTGAGCAATTCCTTTGTAAACATCTTGCACTGAACTGATAAAGCTGTACCTCTCGATCATCATTTTCCATATATATCACATTCATATTGGAAGAAATCTGAGACGTCAAGAGTATACCTGAAACCCAAATTTAAACGCAAACACTTCATAGAACAGAATGAAATGCGCTCAGCATGGCTAGAGGCTTCTTCTGAAAGGACAACGATCAAATAACACAACAACCCACGTCCCCTCCACGTTCCCCCGCATCTAACCGGGACATACATAATGGGGAATCTAGCATCTTCCCCATGAATACACACATACACCTACAGAGTCACACACAGATGCCCCCCTTATGCATGTACAGCGTGGTGGCTTAATAAAGCGAAAGGAGACGCCGAAAATGAAAAGGCCGAAGCGGCACTGCACTTATGCACTCCCTTGATGGGGTGCGACAGAGTCCGCACACTGATTCACGTCTAATCAGAACTCAAAATCAATGAAGACCAGAGGATTATGCCTAGTGGCAAAGAACAAGGTTCGGGCTCTGCATGGATTTATATTGCACAACTGCAGAATGCAATGAAGCTGAGCTGCAGCTCTCTTTATATCAGTAATGTCTAGTGCATTTGGGATGCTACATATCGTCCGTTGAGAACCAGAAGGGCGCTATTACAGATCAAATATGTTCCGTTGAGAACCAGAAAAGCGCTATTACAATTGATTTTGTACAGCAAAAGGGCCCTTTTGATTCTCAACGGAACATCTTTAAGATGCGATAACACACTTCTGGCTCTCAACAGACGATATTTAGGTTTATTTGAATCACAGGAAAATAGAATTTGACTGTAACATTTTATTAACAATTGAATAATTACGTATGAGGCATAACGATGGAAATAACAAATGCCTGGGGGTTGCATAAAATAAATATGAATTTTCAATTTAATGAATTGAAATAAATGGTAACATTAAATGGCATTTAATTATGGCAGAGAAATTTCAGAATATCATCTGATTTCTTGCCTGTTTCAATCATCACTAGATCAAAATTCATAAGTATGTGAATTACACAAATAGAAATATATATAGAAATACTTTTGCAAATCCATACTGAAAATCTATACTGGAATTTCATTGGTAAAAAACTTGGCACCTTTTCTTTACAAATTAGTGCTAATACTATTCTTGCGAATTCCCAGTCTTAAAGTAAAAATCGCAAAAGTATATGGCGTAAACAGTATATGAATTGTCAATGCACGATGGATACATGTATGATTATAATGAAAATGAGTGAAACATAACTTACAATTACAAGAGATCCGTGGACCTTTTGCTCTCCCGGGGATGTAAAATGTAGTAGCCCGAATATATTCGGGCTGTTGTCTATGGGAAATGCGTGTTCATAGCCAAATCAGCTCGTCTCCAACAGGTTAAAGCCAACTTTACGGTAGAGGAATGTAGTTATTATTCAATTTATCCATGTCCTTATATGCTAATGTTGCATGCACTTGTGACAAAATTTAGAGGGCACATATGGTATACATTGGTTGTGAAAATTTATGCTATATGATTCCTTCTAGGAAAAGTATATCACTAAGCTCAATGTGAAACAGCATGCATGCAGCCAACTTCAACTTCTAGTTTCTCACACGGCTAATATTGAGATCTTGCAGCATTGCTTGAAAAGACCGACAAGAGTATCTCTTAAGTTTCTTTGCTAGAAATCTGGGCTTAAAATTGGATCCGTTGAGCATGAATACAAAAGCTGAAATACATTCAGTTTATAAAATTTGAAAGCAAAGTTTGAGGGGAAGTCTAAAACTATGAGATGATGTATAATTTGTAACATCTTGCAGGTAGCTTGATGCCATACAACTTTCCATTTCAGCAGAAGGATGCAACCTATGCAACGTCTGAAGAACTGAAGACACATATCACTTTGAGCCTATTGAAGTTTGTCAAGATGATGTGTTTGTACAGAAAGGCATTATCTTGTTGAATTTCTTAAAATAACCTTAATTTTGTATGCGCCTTGAGCATCACTAGAGATGGTTATGTTGATGTTATAAATATAGTCATTATCATTATCATTATTATTATTATTATTCTCAATGACCAGTCAGGATATCTTTGCTGGTTTAGGACGAGTTACGTCAAGTCTGATGAGATCCAGCTTTGCACTTTCAAGATGTAGAAGGAAAAAAAAATTTATGGGCCCAGCACAACTTTTATTTTAAAGTTTGAGTTTCGATGTTTATAAAGATTACACTTCTTGTAATGATTCAATTTTATCCTTTACTTTCTTCCAATTTCAATTCTCTCTTTCGACAAAAGAAGATTTAGTTGAACAAAGATTTTTCCAGACAACTTTGTCCTTGAAATATTTGAGGGCATTTTCTCGGAACGTACGATCACGGTAGCCGTATATAATTGGATTAAGGGCTGCGTTGCAGAAGAATATGTACGATACTATATCTTCAAAAAGCCGACTGTACAGAGCTCCTTCATTACACAAATTCATGAAGAGGAATATATTGAGAGGCATGTAACAAACAAAAAACGAAATGGAAATAATAGTTATAGTCTTTGCTGCCTTCATACTAAAACTAGGAACATTTCCAGCTCCAATCGTCTGTTTGATCCTACGTGCATGGTTCACCGCAGTATGGAAAATATTTATATTCATCAATATCAAGGCGACTTGTAACAGCACAAATAATGTAAACGCAATCAAAAGACTAATTTTGACATGGATATTTAAAGAAATATCAGTTTCAACGCAATATGGCATGATCACTTTTGGAATTTTTTGGAGCCCAATGGCAAAAATCATAAATACCCCCAACAAAAGGGCCCAATAAATTGCAATTAATAAGGTCATGCGCTTAGTGGTTACAAGGGTTAGATAGCGAAGAGGTTTGTTGACCGCAATGTAACGATCCAAAGTCAACAGACACATATGACCCACAGATCCCGCCATAGAAAGAGTCGTAATTAAACGTATGTACACTCCATGATCAATGCACCCGACTTTTGTTATGACAATCTTCCAGTAAAATTCCACAGGAAAGACAATAGTTCCAGTCAGGAGATCTACCAGAGCCAAACTGGATAGAAGATAGTACGTAGGTCTTCGGAGAGAATCTGTTTTCAGGAACGTGGCAAGGACAAGAAAATTTCCCACAATTACAGCGAAGGCGATGAGAAAACCAACTGTTCCCAAAACTGAGTTATAAGCTGTAGAATTAAGACGAAATGATATAGGAATATTAGTCCCATTGATGTTTCCCATCATGAAATAACAAATCTTCCAAGATTAAGACGAATCCCTTGTTGAAATAATTTTCAATGTCCAATGCACAGACAATTTGTCCTTGTCTTCTATTCCCCTTTCAATCGCAACGTCCTGTAACCTGTCATTAGAAACACTAATATCATGATCAACTTTTCCAGTGCTTTTGGTCGTTTTAATGTTTCATACCATTTGCTGCCACTCTCTTCCAAATATTCTGAAAGAGATATGATTCATTAATAAGAATAATGGAAGGGTGGTCATTACTCAGAAAAACATAACAACTGAAGTCATTACTGCAATTACTTAAAATATATATGACAAATAATAAAAAGTATAACATGTACATGTTAAATTTGATGGTTTTTGGTGTGTGTTTTTTTTTTTGTTTTTTTTTGTTCATGGGCTGTCTGCTCCAGTGGGAAAAGCAACAATCTAAAAAAAAAAGTTATCAAGAAAAGTTGTTATTAAATTTTTTATATTAAGTACTAATTTAGATAATTGCTTATGAATTTATGCATTCATTATATTTCATCTGATTTGCAATAAGCTTTCAACCATGAAGTCCCCACCAAAGAAAGATAACAAGGGGGCTGTGAAATGTGTAGATGTGTTTATCCATCCGTAACTCCATTTGTGCTTGTCCATATGTACTCAAAATAATAAATTTGTTTCTTCTCTCTCATCAATATTGATTATTTGTCTGTTCTCAATGCATTTTACCTACCATTCCGTTTTTCATAAAGTTCAAAATTTAATGTGAACATGGATGTTTTGAATGAAGATTTCAAGCTTATGAAATCTCACAAGATAGATAAAATAGTAAACAAAATTGTGCCAAATAATTCTGGTAGAGGATAAGCAAAATAAGCAAAGGCATTTTGGGCATCCTTGGCCATTGCATCTACATCCCTCATCCGACAAAAAGTGTTACAATTAGTAACCAGTAGGATGTGAAAAACAATAGTGGTCCGATAAGCATGTGTGCGCCTTACAGGCAACAAGTTGAAATACTCGACAGGGAGTGGAGATTGTGCACCTAAAATGCAAAGTCATGATCAAATCACATGACTTGAGTTAGAACTTGGGTAAGAATAAACTTTAACAGATATGTGTAACTTTGTGAAGGCTTGCAAATGTTTTAGGTAAAAAAGTGCAGGTGGCCAGAAATATCAGATTATTTAATCTAGAGAGACTACAGTGTTATTTTGAGATTCCTTTGGTAGGCTTTATGAAAATTAATGGTGATATTTATTCATCAATATCTCGTCAATCAAACAACCGATTAGCTTAAAATTTTCAGGCAATTTTTTTTCTGACCTAAAAGTTTTCACTTCAGCATTAGCTCCAGAGTGATTTATTTTAATGATCCTGAATGAAGTTAAACAATCACTTTAAAGGTAGTGTCAGCCTTTGGCAGGCAAAAAATTACATTTCTAGTTTTGAAATATTAGTAGTATATCAATGACTATATCTTCCCACAACATGACTAAGCTCAAATGTGTATGTTTGTCATATATTGCGATTATCAAGATTCATTCCTATTTTTTTCGAACCTCAAAATTATACCGCACGGTGCGACCCATTGACCATTAGCGCAAGAGAATAATGCACGCTGATGCGCCGTGTGTATATTGCTGTGTGTGTGGTCCGTGGTGCACGCGCTGTAATATCAACGATTGTGATGGAGAGCTGTTCTAGATTGGTAGTCAGATTTTCATTTCATATTACTGATCTAGGCAACCTATGACAGTAAGATTGAATAGACAGTAAGGTTGATCATATTCTAAAGTATGCCAAGTTGCATTAGTTTTCGCAATTTGTGAAAAAGGCTGATACTACCTTTAAACGCTTTCGTTTTATCTGATAAGAAACAGGTGTAATAATAATTATCATTTTCATACAATTATATAAACTATTTAAGACTTATATCCAAATGATATCTCACAACATATACCCCAAATTATCAAAGGTCTCCTTTGACAAAAAAAAAGCCAAAGTCATGTTTTTCAAATCACCTGCCTGTCAAGAGCCCAAGGAAAAATTCAACAAAGCAAAATGTCAGAATATATTTTTTAGAATGGATTCTGTGCTGCATGGATGTAAATGTATTGATGTTTAGCAAAACATGTTTCCATGTCCCCTAAATCCACCACCCCCCCCCCCTTTCATATATATATATCGTCATCGATCTTTTTCATAAAGTGGGCTAAAAAAATCTGCAGGTATACAGATAACAAAACCACTTAATTACAAAGTCGGGATCTTGAACCCAGCCCCATACATGAAGCCGTCTGTCTGCAAAGGAGGAGGCATGATGCAATGGGAACCTAAAAATTATGTAATTTGTTCATGAAATTGGCATCTAATTTTTAGTACCAAATGCTACTCATAACAAATAAAATGACTGAGTTTGTACAAACAAATGACAGTTGACTCAAGATATGAAATCAGCAGTTTTGTTTAAATCACCAACAATACAAGTGCCAAAGTCATTTCAACCAGGTGCATTTGAATTCACAGTCTACCATTGCATCAGGATTTTGAACCCAGCCCCATACTTGCCTTTCCTTGCAGAAGGTGTCGTAAATGCAATGGGGCGCAACAAAACATCCCTCAACACATTGCTATATCATTATCACCAATTTAGAATGAGCCTCTCTCTCTCTCAGAGCCACTGATCACTGTTCATTCATGAAAATGTCCTCATTAATTTGTAAGCCAATGTGTCATCTCGTCGTACTCCGCAGAGACAGCAGATGTTTGTCAAGACTTGTCAGGAGAGGTTACCACGCAGGGCACACTGCGCTACAATGCGAAAATAAGATCGTGCAGCTAATCTGACACGATGGTATTTACATCGAAAAATTCTTTCTGAAGAGCTACTCCTATGATTGGAGCTTTCTGACATTAACAGTGCAAAAACATGTTCAGTGTAGTGCTTGTTGAAGGTCAACATAGCAAAATAAATAGGTAGATACACTGATTTATTGATGCAAATTTGATATCTTTTAAAAAGATTTTGTTCTATTGTTTTATTCAAATATTGTTTACAGTGACATATTAATCAGATTTACCAATACATAAACATAAATCCATGTTTACATATGTCGGCTCATCGAGATCTTGCTAATGATATATTTACAATGAACACTTTATGCTTACAATTCAATGCATGATCAACAATTTGCATGAAATTAAATGAAAATATCTGACATATTTTTCTCAAAATACAATTTCAGTGCCATGGAAAAACAACCATCTCTATCAATACAGAATGAGAGAAAAAGAGAGAGAAGGAGGGAGAGAGAGAGAGAGAGAGAGAAGGAAAAAAAAAGGAGAGAGATAGCCAGTGCAAAAGGATCCTACCGTCAATGGCATGGCATGGGGAATAACGATGATTAAAATACCATCATGGAATGTAGTCATCTTTGAGTCATTAGCCGTTAATGTGAGCCGAGATCAACAAGATTCCCATTGGTAATTTAAAAATGGGCATGTTCACATAAAACAGTTTACTCAAACAAATTACTGGGTATGCATTCACTTAGTATTAACAGGAGAAGCCTAATTCCTGAAAATTGCTTTGTGTGAACATAGCATAAACAACAGAATTTTTTATCTGACAACAACATGAAATTCTTCATTTTTTTTTTGGTTTGTTTGAAGTTTTTGGATGATAGATTTTTGTAATGGCATTAATTTTTGTTTACATAACATGCTATCACAATGCTGCCAACCCCTAACAAATATATAATACAAATTCTTGCATTAATAATTTCCAAGTTTACAATGTTGGATAATTAATCTACAAAATTTTACAGGACAAATTCTCGACCATTGCAAGGATATACCAACGAGCTTTTCTTTCTTTTTTCTTTTTTTTTTAAATACAAATCTATTTGTGTAGATTGCCATTTTAAAACTAGAACAAAAAAATTTCCTAATTAAGTTAATTTTCATTCATCTTTTTTTTTAAACCACACATCTTTTCATATAGTTCTTCTACATCAGCAGTAGATAACACATGGTATGAAACAAGACAGATGCCACTGGTGAATTGCCCCTTGGTCTAAACCCATTTTGACTACTACCCATTTTGACTACTGCCCATTTCGTCTCATCCCACATCGTCCCATATCCTACAAACAGTTTATCTAATTCCCATTTTGGCTAATTGCCACTTCGCCTATTTACCATCTCGTCTTAATTCCATTTGGTATAATGCTCTCTTAATTGGTCTGATACCATATAGTCAAGTCATGTTATAAACTGTTAATAGCCCAAATATTTATTTGGGAGTTAAACGAAAGTGCAATTAGACCATTTTGTGATCAGGCAAATTGGTAATTAGACCAATTTGTCTTTAGACCAAGTGAGAATTTGATTAAGTATATATTAGGCCGATTAGAAGTTAGACCATATTCTTAGTAGACCAAATGGGTTTAGCCCATGCAGTATTAGGTAGTATAACCTTTTACTGTTGTGGTGGCCACACAGCGCCTGGTTTGTGAACCAGTAAAAAGCAATCTATCTGGTTTGTTCTGAATACCTCAGATAAAATAAATTATTGACATAGATTGAAGTAGTATTGATTTGGGAAAAAAGCAACCTAAAGTGTGTCCACATCTGCATTAGATAACAATCGATGTTTCAGCAACTCTCTGCACAAGTCTCATTGAGTACTTCCATACTATCCATTTTTTATGCTTACAGTACTTTTAATAAATATATAAATAATAATAATGAACACAAACAAAATCATTACCAACTTTTAAAAATTCCCATGTACATCACATGGGCAATTCCATGATTAGTTTCATTACACTTTATGGTACATTGTACTATAAGGCTGGCTTCTACAGGAAGGGGCTTAGATAGATTTTTTCTTCAATTTTTGTATGTTTGAATGTTCAAAATTCACGGAATGGCCCTTATTTAATTAAGGTCCTCACTGATGGAGACGTCACAGCAACTTCCAATTCATCCAGGAATTTGTGTGCATGCAGCAGTGACAGACCAGGTAGTTTCCCTGGTCTCTCAAAGGTCTTTGATATATGGTAGAGACTGGAAAACATTTTTGAAAATATGTTTGAATTTCTGGGTATTTACGGAGACTCGGCTAGTCTCAAGGGGCCACCATAGTCTAGGGTATAATCGAGTCACAGATTAATCACAAACAAGTCTTATGGCCAGTTATATATATATATATATTATACATCCAAGGAACATTTTCATTGACCAGTATTTTAAAAAAAAGAATTTGTCTCATCAGTGATGAAATTCTAGCTTTAAATTATTTTGCACCATCTCTTGTATCTCTCTGTCAAAACGAAAACAAAAAAAAGAAAAAAAGCAACAAAAAAAAGACACGTGAACACCAGAGATCTTGAAGAAAAATATAAGATTTCTCCTTCTGCATCAAACAGCAAAACTTCACAAATATCATCAACTAGTATGTGACTGAAAAATAAGAAAATGTGTGGGGTACATTTGAAACTCAATCTTACACCCCCTAATTCCCATGACAAATTGTAACTTCAAGAAAAACAAGAAGACAACTTTCTCCCACTTCATTAAGCGGACTTCCCTTTCTCCAGGACAAGATTTCTAGTTGGAGGAACACCTCTAGCACCTGATTTGTTGGTTACCATGGCAAATGATTACAGGACAGGAAATGGGAGTCGGTGGCAGGGGTGTATTTTAACGACAATTTTGTGAGATTTGGATTCAGCAAAATTTATAGACTGCGGTTATAACCAGGCAAACAACAGTCTGTGCACTTGAAAAATTTTCAGAAAGTGTGCTGATATAAAGGCAGAAAGGTTTTCATCTCAAATAGTATTTTGATGACTTCGACTAACATAATAAACACTAACATGGGCAATAAAATATACTATAACATATCTTGCAACAACAATGTAAGTTACGATTTTGAGCATTTATTATTGATATTGCGATTTCTGATAATTGAGAACTTCAAATTAATATGTTTACAAGTCTGAGTCAATATTTCTGTTTTGCATTTGTCCCTCAACTGTTGACATTGTGACTTTGCGGTGATTGAGAATTGCATATCAATATCTACAAAATCTACAAATCTGACTACGGTGACTACAAATAACTTGGATTGTTTTTAACCATTTCATGTGTTGACCTTTCAATATTGTTTATGATTTGAAATGTAGTGATAATTGTTTAATCATTTTGGAAATTCGAGGGTTTTAGGAAATTAGTGAATAGGCCTACGAATATTGTAAAAGATACAAATATTATGAATACTGCTCACCAATGTTACAGATATCTTGCAAATTTATATTTTATTCAACATTTACGATTGATACATAATCTGCAAATTGGATTTCTGACTGGATATTTTAATCAGTGAACAGATCCCTATTCCAATAAACCTTTAGAATTGTTTACATCATCGTATCATCTTATTTTATTACAATCTAATTACTATAAATATTTTTGTTCATTGAAAGTGCAACAGCAATCATCTAATTTTCATCTTGTTGCCGAGCAACATATATAATGCAATCTGGATGTATGGATGAGTCATCCCGATCCAAGAGTAAGCCATTTTAATTTTACATACATACACTTCTCACCATCACAATATAAAATTTCTAAGTGGAAACCGATTGCAAATGGTAATGAACAAATCCTTGTCGAAGCCATGTTTTTATTTCAGCTAATTTCATCATAACCATCAACATCATCATAGCTCTAAAGAGCAAAGGAAAGCTGATTTTTATGGCCGCGAGGATGGAGCGAGACTTGAATTAAAGATGAACTCCCTCTGACATGCACGGAAAACACCCATCAGGCATACGTGTTGGTAATACCACAGCCTGTAAGGACGGCATGTATAACACAGCCCTATTTAGAGTCCAATGCACATCACCAAACGACATCACCGCCTTGCACACACAGTCAGTGCATACTGTCGTATACAACTACAAGCCACATGTTGATCAATATACTACCGCATCTCATCCCATAAATCAGACATTCGAATAAACCCATCAACAAATATTCATATCATCTAGAACTCTATGGGTGTTACAAATCTCTATGAATTACCAACACACAACGGTTCCATGCCTATCTCTTGCTACTCACCTTAAAAAATATGACAGCCAATTTATCCTTGGTTAGTGCTCCAGCCTGGTACTCACTTTAGCAAGGAAGGGATGGCATAATTTATTCTGCCGGTGCGTTCGCTTTATCAACCCGACAATGCACCTCAGGCTCCATTAGGGGATACCCGTAAGCCAAACAGTTATTTCTGCCTCTCGTATATACAAAGATATACCCCGGCCGAGAGATAACCAGCATCCAATCAATTATTCTAAATAACAGCTATTGTACAATTCCACTAGACTGGTCTGTGTATTAAAAGCTGATTAATGCGTTGAGTGGAAACCTCTGTGTCCCTCGACCCCGTTTAATTTACATATTAACCTCCGCGCTATTAGTCATTTCATCTTCGATAAGCTAAAGTTTGGATGGACTTAATGAGATTAGAAAATTATGTACTTCAGCATGCACTTCCAATAAATTAATGAAAAAGCAACAAATTTCCTTTTTGTAAAATATAGATGAAGTGATTCGATGACTTGAGATGTCATGTCATTACAAGGTTGACATTTTTTTTAAAGGAAATCTCTCAGTGAAAAACATGACCAAGCATTTCGTTATGAAAAATATGTATTTTACTGTAATATTTCCAATACTTCAATATCAGGCACTATAAAGCTTTTTTTTAATAATCAATGGGGGAAAAATAGCACTTAACCTTTGTCTTTATTACATCAAAATAATCCCAATTTTTAAATGATTATCTAACTTAACATAATAAACTATTTTATTAATCTTTTAAGTTTACAACAAAGAAAACAAGAATGAAACCTTATTTGTTTTGGCCCCCGGCATGGGGATTTCCCTTTTGTAATATTGTGCATCATTGTCAACACCCTATGAAGCAAGCTGACATCTTAAGACATTATGCAAATTTCACATGTGAACCACTATACAAAATCAACATTTATATGAAACTGATAGTCAATAAAACTCTGGGGGGAGGGTTAATAATATATTCTATATTTACTAAAAATTTCATCATGCAAGGTCATAAAAAATCATAATTACTTCAAAAAGCAAAAGTTTACAAATCATACAACATTACAATCATGTAATATTACTGTAAGGTCATGTTAAGCATATTTTTCTTTGTACAGCGCTTTGTGCAACTATTAATTGGAGGCTGCACTACAGTCTGTGTCAAATAAAATGGTACAAGTGAAAAACATTTTTTTATAGTATGAAAATTAATCACAACCTGGTATTGTTTGGTATTTTTATAAAGCGGGAAAATCAGACTTTCACCTACAATTTTTTTCATAACATTTGGTGCTGTAATTTTTGAGATATGACTAGTTTTGTGCAATCAAGAAAAATCCATTTTTCGCACGCCGTCCCATGCCTTTGTGTATGATTTCGCATAATGACCGTGAATTCAGCGCTCCAGAACAATAGAAGTGCGTAATTTCGATTTGTTCCTCGTCGCACAAAACTTAGCATAACTTTTGTTTTACGAAAGCAAATTATACAGGACAAAGCGCATCAGCAAGAAAAATCTTTTGGCTTTAATTTGGTACCACAAACACACATTATATGAAAAGATTTCACACCTAAATGATTTTTTCCCTCGACTGTACCATTTTTTTTGACACAGACTGTATAAAGGACAGTTGTATATGTATGTATGTAATAGTATTGATCCTTTAGAATAAGCATGGCATGCAAATTTACCAAGTGGATTATCTGAAATAGTACAAATAGCACCAGCATGTACTATTGATTAATCATGTGATGTGTAATATTATGGAATGCAAATTTAAGCTTTTAGGAACAATGATCATGACGATACATGTTCATGATAATTATCTGTTTCCCTAATGCACATTACATTAGCTTCATTAGATACTTCCATTATCTGCTTCTTCCTTTTAAACTGATGAAGATTTGCATTTTCTTTTATTGTGAGTTTTTTTTTTCATATGAAAAAATATATACCAATGACCATGCACAGGTTTCTACTTTTTGGATGCGTTTACATATTTTAGTATTTTCAATGGATTTTCGTAATGAATACAAATTTTTCAGAATGGTTGATATTTTCAGGGACATTTTGAAGAAATAAAAATCTGTGAATACCGTTTTCCCCTGACTTTCCAAAATAAATGAATGAATTTCCACACTTTCTGCCTGGAATTGGGTGTTTTTATATTCCATGATGTTCCAGAAATTCTGTGACCTGTATACACTGGACTACATGAACATTACAGGGTATTAATTTAAATGAGGGTTTAAATTCTGTTTGCTGACTTTAGGGTGTTTTCATTTTTGTTTTATTGTTGGTTATACATTTTTTTTTGTTCTTGAAAAATAATTCTACAATTAAGAACAAAGAGATAAACTGACCAGAAAATATAAAAAATGGAAAAATTAAATATTAAATTGATGTTTTTATGGTGCCCCTCACATTTTTATGTACATGTATGTGTATTACCACATGCTTCCTACACATCTATTAGATGTGATAGATATATACAAAGAAGAAAAATAATTGTAATGTTTTTATGTTGCCCCTCAAATTTTTTATGTTGGTGTATTATGCTTCTTACATTTCAATTTAATTTTAACTTGATATCTGAAACCGAACATAAGGATGCAAGTAGAATCAGGATGTGAGTAAAAACTGGCCTTCTATCCCGTCAACAAAACTTGAGCCATGAACGATAAAAAATGCATGGAAACTGAAGTTAAAATTCAACCACTGAGGTCTGACACATGCAAACAGTGAGGTTTTTCACAGAAAAGATGAAGTCTCAAGTCCATGCTCCCTACCAAGCAAACAGAATAACTTCATTAATATAGGGTACATGTAACTGAAACAAACTAAGACAAATATCATCATTAAAGTGTAGAAAATAAATTGTAGTTTTGTTTACTCATATGGTGTGTACAACTACATTTCATACAACACCAAAACTTGTAAAAAAAATAAATCGAAATAAAAACTGTGTACTATGTGTACTATGTGCAGTGTGCCATATTACCATGTTGAATTGTTTCATACTTTCTTGATTAAGTGCAATTGTGTGACAATAAAATCCACATTGGAGGTCTTAAATGCATATATAGTAGCATTTATGAAAAAAACAATGCTACAACTGCATGAATTTTTAATTCTTTCAACTTTGCATGTAGGTTAAATTCAGTTTCATTTTTTTTTTCTTCTTCTTTTTTTTCTTTTCTAAATGTTTAATACATTTCTGTTTGTTCTTAATGAAAAATTGTTACATTTTTACGTTATCCCTCACATTTTCGCCAGTGTTCTAAATCAACATGGTTGCCTGAAGAAACAACATTCCTGTTCAACATTGAAGATAATTAGGGTTCTCTAGGATCACACCTGCTCCCCTATCGCCTTCCTCTCTGACCGGTAATGGATAGATGCGGGTACACTCCCCACTCTTTAGGCGGTGCTGCACTAGCTCGAGCTATCGTCAAATAGCGTGCTAATTTGTAGGAAATCCAAACCCGAGTCATCTTAGGCTTTATTGAAAAAACTCAAGCTGGTTTGCAGTTTTAGCACGAAATAGTGCGCTATTTTGCGCGGTGTTGCACTAGCTCAAGCTAAATTATCCGAAATCATGGACCTTTCCATGTATATATGCTAGCGGTAGTTACCAGATGCGCAATACACATCAGGCTTGTTTGTTCAAGGTCAAGTGAGCTTGTTAATCTGAAATTTTAAAATATCTTGAGCTATAGTTCAAGATCGGTTTCTTTTTTTCAGGATTTTGTTCCCGATCCACCAATTAGCGCTCTATTTTTTAGCTCAAGCTAGTGCAACAGCGCCTATGGAAAGATAGCTCTTCAACTGTGCTTGGATCGGAACATCATTAAACCAGTTGTCAGTTAGTTTGCAGGCATACAATCATGTCCATCGCATATTCATAATGCAAAAACATATAGACTTCATCTCGAAAACTATAAAGAAGGCAATATGAACTCAGGTAAAATAAAAAGTGGGCATGAGACTAGTTTCCTTCTCAGACATGATTTAATATGTTAAAGTGTCTTTAAAGTGTCATCTCATGTTCTGAGGCATAAGGAGACTTTAGCATATTAAAGGCTATTTTTTTTTTTTTTTTTCTTTTGCAATGTCCAACATGAGTGGACATGAGATAGATGAAAATCATCTTTTGCTCAATTTGCAGTTTTTTAATTTATAAACTACATTGGTTCATGAGGCAAGTTAGTTTATAAAGACTTTTGACAGTCTACTTAACTTTTAAATATTCTAATTTATTTGAGCATATACGGGGAGAAGAAAAGGTCATCATCACTGGACAGCTTTACAAAAGGAAGTTTGATAAAAGCACCATCAATCTTGTGATGAAATTACGCCACTATACCTTGGGCAGAATTATGTAAACGGATACAGCACTTCATCCTCTTGGGAAAAGGGATAGGAAACCATTTCATATTCATTATACCTGTATCGTTTAGCATTCATCCTGATTCGTTTAACACAGACAGCGATCATTAAGTATACGATTCCTCAAAGACTACATGAATCCTGGCATGAATTCATACAAACGGGAACCAAACCTCAGGGTCTATGCATGATTCAGTGGATCTCACACCTTCTTCTTCTTTCCAGGACAACCCCAAAGGAGAAACAATACCTCTCGATCCATAATTCCACTCCCGGAACCAAGATTGAATGCAAATCATGCATTTCCCTACTTGCCAAAACCCTGCCAGATTATTTTCTCGCCCCCCGTCCCCTCAAGCAACGGTTCTTCTTCGTCTTCATCTTTTTGAGGGAGGGGTAGACAAGAGTTCTGACGGCCAGTGCAGGTAACGGCACGAATCCTTGTCACCCGAGTATTGGCATCTTCCGCTAAATGCTCAGGCGATTCTCTCACTCCCGTCCGTCCGCGGGACAAAATTGATTCCAGGATGTCGAGCAAAAATCAATGCCACGTAGAGGGATTTGTCTTCATTATTTTTATCATCCTTTTGCATTTGATTGACCACCAGCTTGTGCCCTCGCTTTCTCTGCAGAGAAGGGTCAACATTTTAAATGGTCAGTCGATGCTTATTTTCAAAATAAAAAGACTTTGCTGCTGAAGGAAGCACAACCTACAGTTACGTTGATGAAGGTTGACATTTTGATCAAGACAATTTAATTATAATTTTTCTGGTTCTATCATCAAATCAGAGAAGGGTAAATAATATTTCTGGTCAGTCTGGGCTTATTTGAAAAAAAAATAAAATGTCAAGGATGACATCTTTAGCAAGATGATCTAATAAAAATGTCTAACTCTGATCAAATCATATGTGATGCGTCACGTCGAAATGAGAGACTAGTCGCGATTTTTGAAATCCATTTTATTTGATATTATTGATCCCTGATTCATTTGCCTTGAATTTGATATATAACCCGACTGTAAAGAGTAAATAGAAGTGGAGATATTAGCCTCTGAATGCGAGGAGAATTGTGCTCTTGGAAATCAAAATCAAGAGAAAAACGTCTGCGAAGTTTGACTTCCATTTGACTCCGAGCCAGAAAAATAGACCATTTTGTCACCGCTCTACTCACCGAAATGCCCTAGCAACCACTTGTTACAAAGGTGAAACGATTGACCAATGAGGAGGCTGCATTCAGGTATACAGAGAACAATACTCGTCCGTCACGCATGATCGAGGCAAACGGTGATGTTGTCTAAATAACATTCAATCTTCTCAAAAAAAAGAAGCTGAATTTGGTTAGTTGTTTATATCTTCGTCAAATAAATAAAAACGTCATGTCTTTCTAATTGTTTAAGAAAAGTCGCTCTTTTAAGAAAAGTGTTTACCATACCTGGCGCTAAATTTAGTTAGAAACAAAACTATTTTAAAACCTTTTGGGGGTTTTATTCCGATGTTTGCATGCGTTCTTTGAATGTCAATCGCGTATACTTTACTCATAATAAAGCGAGTCATTTTGATCTGAACTCTGTTGGAAATTTTGAACATAATAATGGTCTATAGACTAATATTCTTGTACAGGGGCTTATGCATTTTGTTTATATTCTTTGAATAAGTATATGATTGAGATAAGCCTCCAAAAATGTCTTAATAAATATTGCGCCTCACGAATTGATTTAGAATTTCTCTGATCACGTTTTATGAGTGGCTAGGTTAGCTTAAGACGATGAAATTAAAAACGTAAATGATTTGCTCGATCTCGTCTTTTATTGATCAAACTTGTTTACCAGTAATAAGAAGATATTAATAATTTTTAGAAATGAATCATTTAAGAGTAAATCGTATTTTGTTTCGTCGTGTTAGTAAAAACGCTACTTTCTTAACACGTTACTTGTAAAATAAACTGCAGAAGACTTTAACCTAAATACTTGTATCAGAAGTATTATCACGTCACCTCTTTTTGTATGCTCTATGTTTCCCTGATGGAACCAAATTTGTTTATAGGGAGTTTTAATTTCCCATCAGGACAACAGATATCGCGCCCTGAAATAGAATGCTGAAATTAACATTCATTTGGATCCAGATAGCTAAGTCAAGCAATAAGTAGCTTTTCCCCACATAACCCCCCCCCCTCTCCCCCACCCGATTGTTAGATTTGACATTCGTTTGCGTGCTCCGCTATCCCGGATGAAACAGCTTTATTCACAGCAGGTTGTGGCATCGCACGCAACATTTTTGAGTGCAGCTAAAGAGAGTTTAGTTCGCTATTCGCTCACAAAAACGAAACAAAAAGCCAGTTGAAATCACACATCACATGACCGTGAACGTCCAATAAACAAAGCCATGCGTTGCTAAGGGCGGAGCTAAACAGAGAGGGAAATGAGCGTGGACGTTCGCTTGTATGTCCGGGAAAAAAATTATGACCGAAAAAAACACTCGCCGAAAAACTGCTTTTTTTACCACTTTCCCGTTATCATTTTCACTCATTTTTTTAACAGAGCAAAGATGAAGCATGGTAGAACCAGAAAATCAACAAAAAAAATTTTCTCCAAAATTTGAGTTTTTTATTAGTTTGTCGATTTACTCGGATCTTTGATCTGCGACTTCTCTCTCATTTCGACAAGACGTATCACATATACAGGTCAATCATAAAATCTGTGCTGAAATTTGATAAACTTCTTATAACATGGCTCACCTTTTAAATTTTTCTACCGATGGGGCTGCATTCGCCACTCTCTCAAATACTGATTCCTGACAGAGTTTTCTCTGAATCAACAGAACATGGGATCTACCAAACCTTGAATAATTAGTCTTGACGCACATGTCAAGTTTGATTCTAGCATCCATGGGTAAAGCTGTTTCTTATGCAACTCTTGTGGCGGTGACGAATAGTACAAATACCTGAAACTCATTGCAGTTGCGACTTATAATTCGTAATTAAGTTAAACCACATGTCACCTTCAATCATTATGCATAATTACCTGTAAACAGAAAGATGGATACTTTTTTTTTGTTTTTTTTGCAAAGACGATTCAGGAGGCAAATAACTGTTTTAATTATAATATATATAGGTTTACATACCGGTAATCTTTAGTTAAATTAAATTGACTTAGCCGAATAATTAAAAATGTATTCTGCCTTAATCCGGAGGAAGTGTACCAGATTAAGCTAAGAACCTGTTAACCTTCCCAATTCCCACCAAAACATTTTCAATTTACTCATGGAAACTTCAGTGATGGACCGTTCTGTTCTTGTGAAACCTAGCCTGCCGTCCCTGTATTTGCAGAGCACTGTGTATTCTGTGCACCTTTTCCACACTGTTCATGGTCCATGCAAAATTTATTTTCATTAGTCACCCTTGACTGTGTTTGATTTCAAATGAAAATGATCACCAATCTCAAGAACCAAGCACACATCCAAGATCGAAAAGCAAACAAGAAAAAGGCAAACAAGTCGTCTCCTTTGTACAAGTATTATATTTATGGAATAAAAAATGAGGGATGTATAAAGGAATGGGGATTGTTAGCCTATGGAAACAAAAATATACTGTTGAATGTCACCTTCTTAATTTTGGATGGTACGCTTTTGTGCACGAATAGTATAATTGAAGTAGGATTCTATAACCTCAATCCAAATATGATTAAAACTTTTATTTCCAGTCAGTTTGGACTAAAATGTGTTTAAAGACTTACTGTTTTTCTGCCGTGCATGTCTATATTTATCAAAACCAACCAATATTAACAAAAGTTCTGTAGTGTCATATAAATTTGAGTTAACAATCGTTACCCTCCAAATAAGGTTTCCTTTAGGTACTGTATTCGCTTTTATTTTTTGCGTGGTTAATTTTTCTCGCTGAGAGGCCTCAAAGAATGTTCACAGGTTCTTGAATTCGCGCTGCATTTTAGAAAGCACGCAATTGAATGCACCCAATACATGCATAAAAAAGCATGCTCATATATTCGTTTTTTAATTCGCGCCTGCTGATCTTTGCGCGAAATCTGCAAAATTAATGTACCGCGAATATTTCCACGATTACAGTAATTCAAATGTATTGTATTGCTTTTATGACCATCTAGTTCTTCTATTGAGTTTTCAAGAACTAAGTATAAACTACATCTCATTTAGAATTTATCAATAGAGAGTGGAAGCAGGTAAAATTATATTTGAAGCAATAATATGAATCATTCGATTTTGACAGACGAAGTACATCAATTCCAAAAATGAGTGATTTTACAAGGATTATCCAGTGATAGATAATCAAAAGCTCTTTTCAGTTATGATGAAATCATTTAGAATTCAGCAAGTATAATTTATCCTATATTCTCCTGCCAAATTTCGTACCTGGAAGTCAGCCTAAACAACAATAATATTGTATTGTAAAATGATCTATACAGCGCAAATCAGGACTTCTCATATCACATGTTATCTTTTTTGCTGAATATGAAGCAAACAAGATTGTAAACTGGGGAAAATCAAAGTCACATATTAAACAAGAGTATATCCATGATAATAGGGTTGGGCGAATCTCAACTTTTTTTTTCAAACAAGTTGTTTCTATAGTAAAATTCAACGTAGAAAATGAAAATGACAATTATTTTTGCATACGATGATGTCTTACGTCGCTAAAGTGCAAGAAACCAAAATGGCCGTCAAAATGGTGTATTATGCCCAATTATCACACTTTTTGTACGTATAAACCACTTTTATTGCGTTTTTATATGGCTTTTGGGTGTCAGGGAACCCAACATGATTAATCCAACATGATTAATCCTACCAAAGTTGACTGTTAGTGTAGTTGGATAGTTAGTTTCAGTCAATATCGAGCAAAAATCACCTCATATGGCCATGCGTTTTGAGTTGGGCCCCTAAAAAGGTGGAGTTGTGACATCTGCTCCTCAAATATGATTTTGTTAATTGATTTACTTAAAAACTATACAAGCTATATAGCTGAATTTGGTCTTAAATTAAAGCTCTCATGTAGGGCAACAAAATACATGTTTTGAAAAATGTTAAAATTTCATCATTGTCTGTTAATTAACAGTTAATTAACGAGAGTCAGGGGTGGAGGAGGAGTCGGCGCAGGAGGAGTCGGCGCAGCAAATTTGGCAAATGTGCTGTAATGAGTTAAATCAAGTGCACAGAAGGATATCTTTGGATTGAAATTCATAAACCCTGTTGAATTAATCAATGTAGCTTGATTTTGATAGTTTATATGTAAGTTGAGGAATTTTAATTACATTAATTACAGCAATTGGTCATGCTCTTTGAGTTCAACAGGCCTGCAAAAAGTTGTAATTTTGACATCTGCTCCTGAAATAGATGTTGTTTAGACAAAACTCAATGCATAGATACAGGTAAATGTATAAAGCTGATTTTGGACTTAAATCAAAGCTATCATGTAGGGCAAAAAAAATTCATGCATCCAGTTATGTTAAAGATATTTATGTTCTCTTCATTAATTGTTAAGAGATCAGGGGTGGAGGAGGAGTCGGCGCAGAAAATTTAGCTCATGTGGTGCATGAGTTAAATCAAGTTCATAGCATGGTACATGTATATATTCAATTGAAATGCTTACAACCTGGTGAAATACTTAATAGCTTGTTTATGATCCATAAGTTAAGTAATTATAACAGATTAAGTGTTTTACACTGTAGTACAGTGTGATTGTACTATATAAATGACAATTTCTTTACAGCTATACAGGGCTTTTATGCAACGTTATGGTTAATAATATTTACCAAGACAAAGGGACTTTCACATGTCAGTACTACTTTGCTACTTCTATCTGCCATAGCAACATATATGGGATCGCTTCATTACATGTCTAGTATCTTAAACAGCGAGTTACAATACTTAGAACGCAGCAACAAGGTATATTTTCTTTAAAAATTTAAATTTTCGAAGTTTTCCAGCCTGGAGCTGCGGTAAACTCTCCCGGGTATAGAAGTTATACATGTTTGGAAAGCTCTAAAAGTGATGAGTTCAAATCTGTAGAAAAAAATGTTGTAGGGTAAGTAGTATTTTTTTTGCAATTTTTTCCAAAGCCATAGTTTTTCATGAATTTTTCAGTTTTTAAGATTCATAACCTTTAAAGGCGCAACTATGTTAATTTTAGGTGCATTTCTGAACTCCTCAGACATTCAGTTCCAGAAAATGTATACTTTTGTACGGTTCATATAAATTTTGAAAAAGTTACAACCACTTTCGGAAATGCGCACGATTAGTACAAATTTTGAGTGTGTCACACAACAGGGCCCAACTTAAACGCATGGCCATATCAAAATCATAAATAACACCTATAACACATACTAAGTACATTAGGTCATGATAAATATTGTCAGATTTGAGCTTTTAGACCATCAAAATCCATAAGAAACAAATAAAACCGGTTTATACCTATAAAGTGTGTGATGAATGGGCAAAATACACTGTTTTGGTTTTTGTGCACTTTAGCGACGTCAGACATCATCGTACACATACGACAAAATCATTGTCATTTCTGGATTCTACATCAAATTTGACTATAGAAGTAACTTGTTTGAAATATTTTTCAGAAAAAAGTAATTATTTGCCCAACCCTAATAACAATTTGATACCAAAGTTCAAAGTCTTACAAGGATTCACTGGATTAAAGACAGTTTTCTTGGCAGCAAATATTGATGGCAATGAAATAGGATCACCGTTTCCATGCAAAAACAAGGCATGTACATGTACCTTATACCGAGTGAGTAAAAAAAAACTTTACACCTAGAAAAATGTCAAAAAAGAAAACCAATTTATAACCCCAAATTAATTTTACATATCGTGAAAGAGTAACTCCTCACGCATCTTCTGGTACCATTTTTGTGTGGTATGTCTTTACGCTTAGATGAACACGATGCATTGTTTGCAAACATGTCAATTTCGAATTGTGCCAGAATGGGAGTAAAATCAAAACAACAAAAAGCTAGAAAAAAGCAACTTCATCCTGATTAAAATAACATAACTTTTTGAAAGAAAATGTCTTCGCGCTTAATAACTTGGCAGGGTTGTTTGTTACACATATTGACTACATTTTGTATGAAAATTAGATGAATCTGTAGTGTCAGGCATGAGTGAGCACACGTCAAAGACAAAATAACCACTTTTCGAAAGTATTAGGAGCGCTTTCTGGGTCTGTCAGTTGCAATTTAGTCTTTAATGTGTACTCATTCGTGCATTACTTCATGAGTCAATCTAATTTTCATAAAAAATGTAGTCAATATGTGTAACAACAACCCTGCCAAGTTATTAAGCGGAAGACATTTTCGTTAAAAAGTTATGCTGATTTCAATCAGGATGATAGCTTTTTTCTAGCTTTTGTTGTTTTGATTTTACTCCCATTCTGGCACAATTCGAAATGACATGTTCGCAAACAATGCGTTGTGTTCATCCAAGCGTAAAGACATACCACACAAAATATGGTACCAGAAGTGCGGGAGGAGTTACTCTTCAGAATATGTAAAATAATTTGGGTTTATAAATTGGTTTTCTTTTTATTGACATTTTTCTAGGTGTAAAGTTTTTTTTACTCACTCTGTATATATGCAAGATTACACACAATGCTCCCATTAAAAGTTTGCGCTTCGTATCCATGTATACGCAAATAAAAGCTTCTATAAACAAATCGGTTTTTCACCTTCATGAAGTTTATGTCAATCTCAAAAAGGTTTTTATATCCAACACCCAATTTGGGACTCCTATTTTGTGAAGATTCAAAAATATTTACATGATATACAAAAAGGTTTATGCTACAGTCACACAGACACTTACGTACATGTATAGATACGTCCGGTTGCGTCCAAATATTATTTCATCTTCTATTCTATCATTTCTTATGTATTTCTTTGTTTTACTGGATGAACGAAATTATCAATATTTCCACTGCTGACTATGAAGGGTAGGCATCAGTGGGGATCCGCAGAAAAGAAAATAATTTTTGGACGCATCGGGACGTAACTTTACGTAAGTGTCTGTGTGACTGTAGCATAACATTGTTTTTTTTAAGTTCTGCAAAACATCACATTTTTGTTGTTGACACTGACAAATATCTTGAGTGTTTTTCAGAAACACCTTTTAACTTTGAACTATAAACATACAAATGTTTTGTAACCTCTATGATAATAGTAATAATAACTTTTCCTGAGGCGTGAGAGATGCCTATGCTAGTAACTAATGCAGGAATTGAAAACTGCATGTTTTGAACAAAGAAAAGGCAAGTGCTATAATGATAACAAACAACAGGCAGTAATTTTTCAACAGAATTTTGTTTCATAGCATCAGAAATGTGAGAAAAATTATAGGAACTGCTAAAAGTAACAACAGAATAATCATGCAGATATCTTTAGCAAATATTTGTGATATTTCAAGAAAAATGTGGAAAACAAACAATCTAGGGAAGTTACATTTTGGTTCTATAGAGCCTACATGTACCCCTTTAATTATTTCTCGATGATAACCTTTATGGTTACAAACAATTTTTTTTTCATGTTTAAAAGCTATGAAATGTAGTCTAAACATCCGGTTCGACACATCATTGTATCGCCCATATGTGCACTATATGATGGACAAAGGTATGAGCCTGAAAACTATAAGGAGGCTGACCTATGAACAAGAACCAATGACTTCAGACTTGGTAGAGATGAAGTATATAAGAAGAGTTCTCTGAAATCCTTTGTCCACACTCCATTCTCTCTCCACACGTCAGATGAGCAAACAGCTAGGGTCACCAGCCCAAGGGTGAAGGAGGGGTCGTCGTGACGACCAAAGCCTCATCAACAACCTGACAACAGGGCTCATCTCAGAGGGGATTAGTCAAATCAAATTTTCTTCTTGATCCCAGTGGAAATTTATCCATTTTAGAGCCAGGGATTTCCGTCTGTAGAAAGTAATACTAAGTGGGGAGGGTTCATTTGGCTTCAAAGTTATGACAATCGTTTATGGTTTTGGAACCATAATGATATGGCTCAGGAAGTGAATACAACTGGGAATATGCTGTAATCTGGTTAAGTTTCTTGATTAAGTTTAACCAAATATTCAACTCCTGTATCTGCCACTGAATCAGTTATATATTCAACTCTTGTATTTTGTTAACATTTTAAATGATTATAAAACTAATATCTGAACAAACTCTAATCTTGGCATTCTTTTTAACAGCTTAATGCATTCGATGCTTGGTCAACGGAAAGTTGAAATTAATAACCTTACATTATTCAGTCATTTGGGATGCTTAGGTGTAAATCAAGTCCCATTTTCTTAAGGATTTAAACAGGCATCTAATGTACACATTACAATAACTTGGTAATTCAGCCCATCTATGTTTCATGCAACACAGGCAATTACTTGCAGATATAGACTAGTTGGATGGTGAAATCCAATTTTGGCTGGGATCATCGGAAAATTGTGGTGTAGTAATTTAATTTCCTCGCTCCTTCCCCAAATCATAAGCCAGAGAAATATGACTTGTATTGGACAATATTCTTCCAATCTAGACATCACATTTGGTCAATGCTCTCCCTATCACGTTGACAACCAGAAGGGAATTAAAATCTGTGTTTAAATAGATGAATTTATGCCCTTCTACCTCTCCCTGAATTTGATTGGCTTAAGATGGAACATGAACTAAATTGATACTCTTCTATGGAATACCAAAGAGCGAGGAGTTGATAATGTTCTGTTATCTCAATTGTAATTTTAATGTCACTGCCAACATACATAAAGGCCATGAACCCAACAGTACAACTGTACTGATCAACCTTTGCTATAATAAAGTAGAAATGGCATTCGATTGGGGCCTTATTAAATTGAAGTGATTTTGCTTTCATTCCTGATTATAGAAGTCTCTACTGTATGAATAAGCGTGTGTGTATCTAATCCGTATGCTGTACAGTATTATAAACATCGTCCTTGGCACATTGTGCTTTCAAACAAATGTTTAAAATCCTTATTTCATTGAAATCTGCTTAGGATCACAGGGTATTAATTCATACTATTACATAGAGTTACAGCCCTTGTAACTGCGAGTAGATAGTATTTCAATGGTTACATGCACACGGTGCTTTGTGGTAATATTCTAGGACTTGGAGATCAAAATGCAATCATGATGAGGAAATATGATGAACAATATTCAAAGAAATTCATTATTTCTGCCACAGTTAGTTAGCAACATTGCATTTCAAAAAAATTATTTATAACACAAAGCATCAAGACATCTACTGAATCCAATAAACTGAATGTGATGAATGGGGTAATAAAACACTGTAGATAATATCGTCTGTTGGGAGCCATAAGGGCGTTATTGCATCTTATAGATGTTCCATTGAGAGCCATAAGGGCGCTATTACTGTACAAAGTCAATGGTAATAGCGCCCTTCTGGATCCAAACGGAACATCCTTGATCTGCAATAGCGCCCTTCTGGCTCCAAGCCGACGATATCTTAACCCTTTCGTTACCAGGCACTTTTTCCAAAAAACTGAATTCCCTCACTTCATTTCAAATTTTCAAAAAGATAACCCAATCAGTACCCCTAGTGTTTTCATCCACGTGAAAACTACCATTCTCAGCTTTCCAACGGTACATAACTCAACAAGAGAGGGCGCTTTCTTGCAAAATGGCAATAAAATCAGTTTCCCTTGTCACCAGTGTTCTACATGTACATGCAACCACGGTAATGAGAGGGTTAAATTAAATATTTATTTGATATACTTACATGACACTTGTCATGGTCGGGCCCTCCTCCAATGTCCCCCATGATATATGAATCCTCCAGCTTGACTGTGAGAGATCAAAGAAAAGAAAAAACTTAAAATTAATATAAAATGTTATATTTTATTTCAGGATTCTCTAAAATTATAATCCATCATGTGATCTTCGTTTTCAGAAAGCGGTCCAGAGCTGTGTTTCACAAAGTCGTTCGTAAGTTACGAATGACGGGTGATCATTTATTGTGCTAAATTATAAAGCATGTGATTAGTATAGCACCTTAGAACAAATTCCTGTCATTGTAAAGTTGTTCGTAACTATACAAACATCTTGATGAAACGATTTTTGCGTAAAAACAAAAGTTGCAATTTTCTTCATTGGCCAATTAAAGGGAAAGTGTGTAATGGTATTTATTTCATGATAACTCACTATGCCAAGAATTCAGTGCTTGGCAAACCTCTGTGTGAAATATATGTGTATATTTATCTAATAATTGGATTACAATCATAAAGGACAAATTGTGAAAACAAAGCCACTTTGTATCTTAGGATAAGTGGTTCATGAAAACCCTGACAATGCAAAATAAGCACTAAGAATCTAAACAACTGCTTGACGTGGGGGGGGGGGGGGAGCGGATGGTAACAACCTGGTTAGCAATGAAGTATGATGCTTGCTGATATCCGTATGAGTGGCAATAGTCATGTGAGGTAACCTTAGAGCAAATTTATTAAATTTCCTCCACATTCGTGAACTTGAGAGTGAACAACATCCATGATACATTTCTCCATTTGGTGCCAATTTGCTGCATTCAGCATCCCAAAGGGATCCAATACCGTCGATCACATAAGAATATTCATCTGAATGAGTACAATAATATTCCGCATTCCCCATAGCTTACATGCAGCTAGTATTACAGTCAAACTATTATGCAGGATTGCAAAGCTCGAATGATTTTGCTATTTTCTTAAATTACAGTGAGCGCAATGTATTAAATATGAAGGGATATTTTGAAGAGATTCAAAACGTGAAAATTCAAAAGAGTGAAAATGCGATGGTTTATAATATGCATGTCACATGATCACTGTCAAATGTTTCAATAATGCCCCTGAATATCAATAGGCCTATTCTCTAATTTTGCTTTTTGTTAAGATTGCCTGTTCCTTAAAGGCCCCTGAAACTCGGAGATCGTGGGGAATGCGCGTTTTTCTTGAGCTCCATTGAGTCGTACACAATTGACAGTGGCTTACGCACGGGTCGGACTACTGGGGATTAACATTCGGACAGCACGAACATGACGAAGTTGACCGAATTCAGTCAGTAAATAGGGTCAGTAGCTTCGGATTCTCGAGTCCTCAACAATTCTTAGTTTATAGACTCTCAACGGTTCTCTTCGTATAAATTCAAAGAGAGGACTTGTATAATATGCTCCATTTCAAAAACAAAACATAGGTTAGATTTACTTCGGAATTCTGGTTAGTTAGTCTAGCCATGAAGGATTAACTCCAGACGGGTTGGCGCTGAAGATTACGCAACAGGCCTCAGGCTCTGATTGGAATGTTATTATTTCATCCGAGATAAGGTGATTTCCCCAGGTTTTATCAATTATACGTCCCTTTAAAAAGAAGGGAGTTCCAAATAAGAAAGTTATTTGTTGATTACATGAAGGAATATACTATAAGAGGTAACTTTACATTCTTGACCCACAACAAACTAAAACAAAGATCAATCTAAATTAAATTGGAACAAGAACTACTATTAGACTGCCAGTTATTCTAAAAATCAATTACATTGTTTTGGGTTCTTCCGCTTTCTTTGACATTTCTTTTGTTACCATTAGAGGTGGGCTATAGAGGGGTAAAAAAAGGGTCATGTTTCAGAACCAAGTTTGTGCCATCTTATTTGAAGCAACTCGTTGTCCTGATCGATATGCCACCAATTTTAAGAAAATCGGGTGAAAATTGTGACAGTGCGGGCCAAAAAACGATATAAGAGGGGCGTGGCCAAAATATGCTGAGTCATCGTTTTTCAAAAATTGAAAAAGCTGTAATTCTTTTATTAAAAGGGCTATAAAGATGATTCTCGTGTCTATTTATATGTTTATCAGCCTGATAAATCCAATGGCAGTGTCAAAATTGCAAATAGTGGTGAAGAAAATACTAAAAAAGGGGAATTATAGCTTTAACCCTTTAATTACCGGTAGGGTCTCTGAGGGTACCCCTAGACAAATTGCGTTGCCCAATCAAAACTGCCGCGTTTTCAGTAATGTCGTTTCATGTCTCTTTTCCGTCCAGTCTTACAGATCATTTGACACCAAGTTTATTGAAATCGGACATTCAATGAGAGAATTACTTGACCTTTCGTTGCCAAAGGTCAAACCAAAATTTGAGATTTTTGACATTTTGTGTACAAAACCAATGGCAAGGTCAGGTTTCTTATTTTACTCTATAAATCACAGTTAAATCATTCTTTAGACTGGTTCTAGTATTCACTCAAAATTAAAATTGATCCAGATAATGATTTGAAGTATCAGAAGGTCTACATCTATAATAATTCCTATGTATTTCATTGTTTTATGAATTTCTTATGTATTCTATTGTTTTTATTCTTACATACATCTATGTTTTTAATTGTTTTAGGAATTTTAATACTTCAGGCCTTCATTTTGATTTAGTTTCATTCTCAATGAACAATAAAAACAGTCTAAAGAATGATTTACCTGTGATTTATAGAGTAAAATAGGAAACCTGACTTTGCCATTGGTTTTGTACACAAAATGACAAAAATCTCAAATTTCAGTTTGACCTTTGACCACGAAAAGTCAAGTAACTCTCCTGTGGAAAGTCCGATTTCAATAAACTTGTTGTCAAAAGATTTGTAAGAATGTAACGAAAAGAGACATGAAAAAAACATTACCGAAAACTCGGCGGTTTTGATTGAGCAACACAATTTGTCTAGGGTAGCCCTCAGAGACCCTACCGATAATCATAAAAATTATCACTAATTTTATTATTTACAATAAAGAATTATATATTTGCCTACTTTGCTATTCGTCCTCGAATCGCCCAACCAACCGATACTATTACCCCGAAAACCTTTGCTCTATTGCTTATCTTCCCTTTCCCCTTGGAGAAGGCGCCCTCTCATGTATGAGGGCACTCCAGCCAACACTCCCACAATATCCTCTTGTCTCATACCACCCTAAAAACTTTAATAGTGTGATGGAACGGGGGACGGAGGGAGGGATTGTAGCAATATTATAATTCTTTATTGTAAAATATAAATTAGTGATAATTTTTATGATTTACTTCAAAAGAATGATTATTTGCCTATCTGCTGCTTACGCAGCCAGTTTGTACTGGGGAGGTACAAAACCTACAGTTTTAGATAATAAGGATGACGCCGTAGCAACGAACAAGAAAATTTCCTTCCATCGCAGAAACGTTCACCCATTATTTGATAAGCATACACTTTCACGGGAAAATCCCTTAAAAACATGTCCCAAAGGCGGTACCCTCACATCGAGGTCCCTAGATAAACTAGGTACTTGGTCCTCGGGTCCGCCTCTATCTCGAGATAGTACTCCAGTACTGGTCCGAAAGATTCCATTGATATAACCAATTTGGACATTTTTCAGGAATCAAGATGTGTTAACGGCGCCATTCTGTCAGTGCGCAACGATGAAATTTGACTAAAGGGACGTAGGAAAATTTTAACAGCCGAAAATCTGTCTGATTTTCGTTCAAAGGCATGTCGAAGAGAAAAGATGAATATCTCTATAATTCCAACCTAAGTGGCTCGTTGATAGAAGAGGAACGAGCAATAAAATTAGCGTTTTCCCCGATATATACAAATGAGAACCTTTGGAAGATCTATCCAGGCAGAACCTAGAGACGGTGGTTTGAAGGAGGGTAAGCTAGGACCTGATGTCCTCGCGACCACTCAATTAGAGACCCGAGGTTTGAGTGACTCTTAAGAGATAGAAAAAATAAAGGATGTGATGACAAGAAGAACCGCTGAAAATGACTACCATCGATAGGAATTTGAAATAGCTGGGATAGCCTGAAAAAGCTGATTCAAATCCCTCTGGTGTAAAGCAGAACATACCCCGTCGAGTGAAGATGATGAAAAACGGTATGAACGGGAGAAAAGTTTTTTCTCGGAACCCACAGAAGTATTACCGTTCGTAGAAGAAGGTTTTACTAGTAGATACACACCTACTCCCTTAAGGTGAGAGGAGCCAATCGTCACATCCTGTAGCTCGAAATTAACTTCTCGATAACGGCTGAATATAAAAGGAAGACGTTTCAGGTGTTCGAGAGTTAGCTCTAACCGCTGCTGTTATGCTAAGAACTCACACCACGGCAAGTGGTATGGTTCTCCTAATCAGAGGAGAAACTATCGCAACCAAGTCCGCGGCTTGTTAGAGAGGAGTGATGATAATCGTCGCAGTCTTGCCCTTAACCCTTGAGGACTGAGCCTAAAATATTCGGCCGAGGTCTATGGGAAATGTGATGTAGCCAAATCGTCCGTCTTCCAACAGGTTTAATACTTCCTAGTTACAAGTAAATACTCCGAAGAACCAAGATATTCCGGTCAGTTCCGGAAATTGAAACGACACCTGGTAAACCCAAAATATCCTTATATAAATCCTAACCTCAGAAAAACAAGGTCTTTACTGACTTGGAAGTCAAACTGAGGAGAAGTCAAACTGAGTCGACCTTGCGACTCAGTCGTGTGAAATCTATGAAAACACCGACCACTCTGAAGTGAGTCACTTATACGTTCGTGGGAAAAAGGAAAAGGTTCAAACCAATTATTTTCACAAATCGTATTGCGAAGCGACTGGACCGAATTTCTCGTTGTTGCATCAGAACTAGCGTGAAAGGCTACTCTGCTCTAGCAGGTGAAGAAATCCTCTATGCGAATGAAATTAAGACATCATCCCTCCGATGTCTGTTTCTAACCTAAACTTCTCGCCTATCTGTAAAGGTCCTTGAAGTGAGAAGACTTTCTACCTTCAGGCTCTCAAACGTCGTTGAGAAAGAAGGTCTCGGAGATTCCAATCACCGAAGTCAAGGGCCTCGAAATGGACTCTCCCTCCTAACTCTGAAGCATATGCGGTCATATAATTGAAAAACGGAGGCGCTCATGTCTTCCCTGGGAAGTGAACTCCTTAACCGCACCAAAAAGGAATATGAGTTTAATTTCAGAGAAAGAATTCTACAGACGGCAAGCGACTGAAATTCAGGCTGGAAAATCTCAAGATGTCGAACATTGAGAGGTCACTATAAAGTCGCAAATGAACCTGAACAACAATTTTCGATAGTCAACATGACATCCTTAATGTAATACACTTAAAACCTCCTCAACCGATCCAAGACTCTCTAAGTAGATCGAGTTTACTATTCTCCAAACTGGGTCTCGTCAGATGATCCGCGGGTCCGGTTGAGCCCTAAACAAGGAATCAACTCTTAACTCAATCAAAACATATGCAGTTTAGAACTTAAAGTCTGCTTTGGTCCTCCCAACTGACTACGTGGATCGATTTCCGCTTTTGGGAAGAAGTGTAGAAATTAGACACAATTAGGGATGTAATTGTGACTTCTCATTTCTTCCTCTGCTATGTTCCGGACAGACACGATTAAGTGGTTTGGTGGATGACTCTTTGAATACATGCCCTGGATCGAGGTTCGCAAAGTCTAAAATGAGACCGAATCTGATTGCCGAAACGATAATATCGTTGGATCGAAAACAATAGTCGTTCATCGGACCTAAATTTTCCAAACGTAGGTGGAGTCACCTCAGCGCTTTCCTCCATACTAAAAAGGAGAGTTAGAGAAGCGGATCTGGAGCTACTCCTATCTCTGACTTTACCCACTGCCAGTATGATTTCCTCGACCCGACTGTTGTGATGAAGGTTTATGTCTAGCTCCTTGTCAGACGGTATCCAGTTCGTAGAAAAGTTGACGTGAGGATTGTAATACACGTCAAAAGTAAAACAGACTTGGAGTGTTGATATCAAGCTTTTCTAAACTACCCTAAAGTTCTTGGCCAATTCTCGGCCGCTGAAAAATTCCGACCCCACCGGGATTTTGGTCGCATCGGAAAGCATCCAGTTGAAACTGGATAAAGACCACCATGACCCCAAGGAGTCTCAGAATCTCTTTTTGTAACACTGTCCCCTGGTGACAAAGGGCGAGCGAAAGATCGACCGTGGATGAATATTTTCCAGGTAAAAAAAAAAATTTTCCTTGTCTAACTCGAAATCCAGTTCTGATCTAAACCTCCCTTCATTTAACTCCGGGAGCGATCAGCCAGTTGTGAGCAGAAATTCACTCTGATCATGAGATTAATTAGTGATCCGATTTGCGTCTGTTATCTCCAACAATATTGACGATAATGTCTGAAAGGAGGTTCCTGGTCTCCTGAGTGAGAAAAAAATCTCGCCTTAAACCTTCTTTCATCTTCCTAGTGAGTTTAGGTAAAAAACTAAGCTCTGATCCTCATAAAATCTTAATTCGAATCGCTGAATCGCTGGATACTCCGTTGAATCCTCACATACAGATCGTTTAGGCAAAAGCTCGATTTTCATCGGACAAACTCCGTTAGTCCGAAACTGATAGTGAACTTCTCTTCTGAAGAACAAAACGACTCTATCAGAAGACGGGCCTAAAAACGTCGCCAGTTACGATAATCAACATCATCGAGCGTAAATCTGTGAACATCCTTTGCAAGGTGACATGATCTGTATCAAACACCCCCCTTTTTTTTTTAAGATAGAGAAATCTAAATTTTCTCAATGCGGATTCGTGAGAACCGAACTCCGAGGAGAAGAGGTTAACTCCCTCAAATAGTGCGTAGCTTCTTAGTCCTCCGATGGACAACCCTTACCACGAATGGTCGGCAGTGACACGACTCTGAAGGAAGAACTGCGCGACGTCTGCTCGACACGAACATTATCATCGGTAATACGACTTGTAGGAATAACCCATTTTCGAGCGTGACTCATGTACCATATCCTAGAGTCCCTACGTGGGTCTCGAAATTCACTCCGAACTCGCAATGAGAGCTTCTATTTCCGCCCTAAACTTGGCGAAATCGATCTCCTCGGGGAATAATCAACCATCAAGTCTACTAAATAGTACTCTACAATTAATATAGGTCGATATTAGAAAAATAGACGAAAGGGAATACGAAAGCTTGAAGAAGAAATAAATTTCTCACACCATAATGTTCCTGCTAAGGAAGATATCCGACAATCAATGGTAGATTGCCACCCTCCTGACTCATTAACTTCTGGATCAAGCAAGTCAAGGTACCTAGTCAAAGATAGGAGAACCATCCATCCAAGCCGTTCATATCGAAATCAAATTGTGGTGAGCCATATGACATGAAACTGATAGAAGATTCTTCCTAAGGAAAAGTGATTATTCGTTTCTCTAATAAATTCCCGGAAAGTGGGACGTGACGTAGGACTCGACGAAATCCCCACTTCTCATCCTATGTGAGTGGTAGTGAACTCCGACTTGGTTCACGATGAAATAACTCGATGTATCTGACTTGTTATTTCCATAACCAAACCAACATGATCATTCTGTATCTAAAATGAATCGTCGGGATGATTTACCAAGCAGGAACCATGGAAATCGAGATGTAGAGAACAACATGACTGTAATCGATTCTGACATATATATATTCAACAGAGATCGTATTTATCGTGAGATCGATTTTTATAATCGATTTTGTCATAGATCGATTCCTCTGAGAATCGATTTGGGCGACATTCAAATTTGATCGATTGGCTGTGATCGATTCATCTGTGATCGTTATAGTTGTAATCGATTCAATTGATGATTGTGTTGTGATGATTCAAACTGTAATCGATATTGTGATCGATTCAATATCAGTTGATCGTTCATGTGATCGATTATGTTGTAATCGATTCAAGTTGTAATCGATTATGTTGTGATCGATTCAACTGTGATCGATTATGAAATCGAATCGATCGATAACGTTCATGATCGATTGATGTGATCGATTTACCTAACGATATCATAACGATACCGATACTGGCTTATCATACTAGACCTATCTCAGGTGGAAGCCAACCTTCGATCGATCCTCGATCATGTTGAAGATCTCACGATCGATCCTACAACTTCCACTAGATCGATGTCAAACATGATCGTAAACGAAGTTTCCCTCCTCGACCTCACCAAGATCGATTTGGGGTGCGTCGTGGATAGGCGACGATAGCGACTGAACCCGTCCCCAGGATTCACATACGTGATCCCACACGACGACTTTCCGGGGGCTCGCCCGGTACCGTAAGTTGTGGACTCAACTGCCACCGGCCCATACTCGCCCCCGGGCGGGGTAATCCCGACTTACTTTCGTTGAAACAGATGTAAACAGCTTTCGTTCCCCGTTCAACTGTTTCTTCCCCGTCTAACTGCTCCGGCCTCTATAAATATGCAGAGAATCCAGACTTCGTGCTTTCCTGGTGATGAGAGACTCTCCGATGAGTCGGCGATGTTTGAAGTCTCCGAGATACAAAAAGGATGAAAGTCTTCTTCCCTCGGAATAAGAAAACACTCTGCAATATATGAAAAGAAAAGACACTTATACAAAGTAGTTTAGACTCTGCCCTGGGACAGGAAGGGTCACAAAGCTCTCCCCACCAACAAAGCTTCACTGAACTGTGTGAATGAAGCGCGGAACGGGAAACAAAGGCCCCCACCACAAGGTGTAATTAAACACACGTACGATATGAATGTCAAAAAGCTAGGGAGAACGCCGGAATCCAACAGAATTACTCAAAAAAAAACGGCCCTCAAATTACTCCCAATAAATAGAAACCACGACCTAGACATTGGCTAGGACAATAAGAGCAAGACCCCACAAATTAGGCATCAAAAGGTTCATCAAAAAGTGAAAAACAAACCCATTGCTGACGCAGTTCTCGAGGTTACTCGCTCGGCGCAGCCGATGAGAAAAGAGGAAGTTTGTTGGAGTGTTTGGCTGAGTGCCTCATCATGAGAGGCGCCCTTCTCCAGGGGAGGGGAAGAGACAATAGAGCAAAAATTTCGGGTTAAGTATCGGTTGGTTGGGCGATTCGAGGAACGAATAGCAAAGTAGGCAAATATATCATTTCTTTGAAGTAAATTAAAAGGTTAAACTATAATCGCCCTTTTTCAGTACTTTTGAGCGCGCAGTTGATTTATCAGGCTGATAAACATATAAATAGACACGAGAATCATCTTTATAGCCCTTTTAATTAAAGAATTACAGCTTTTTCAATTTTTGAAAAACGATGACTCAGCATTTTTTGGCCACGCCCCCTCAAAATCGTTTTTTGGTCAGCACTGTCTCAATTTTCACCCGATTTTCTTAAAATTGGTGGCATATCGATCAGGACAACGAGCTGCTTCAAATAAGATAGCACAAACTAGGTTCTGAGATATGACCCATTATAGCCCACCTCTATTACCATATTAACAATCGCCGAAGGAAGTGGTTTGTGGTCTATGAGAAAAGAATCTTTGACAAATAAATATTTCCTTTGATAAAACATAAAAGGCATTGCCGAGAATTTATTTCAATGGACCTCTAATGCCCTCAGCATTGGCTAGGAACAAGGAGGTAAAAGAACTATGCTGTGCTCCTTCTACATTTGTAAATAAGAAAGTTGCATTATTTTCCTTTCCAAAGACGCTCCCATTCCAATGGCCCATGGTACACACATATAATACTTAAGTGCCTAAAGGGCCTGTCCCACAGGAGGCGATCGTTGTGGCGACAACCTCTGCATTTTAGAACCTGCCAGAATCGTGTCAGAATCGTAGGCGACCGAATATGATATACGTATCTACGACTCTCTCTACGATAGGCTACGACATCGACTTGCTTCCACGCAAACAATAGACTAACAATAGCTTGTATCCCATAATACAATAGCCTCGACCTTCGCGCATCTCGCAGCTCGACTTCTCTTGTCGCAGCTTAAAATAAACCAAAATATGAACTTGCGCACTGGGGCGATCCTTGCGACTGACACAGGCGATCGAGTGTTTTCTACCTGATGGTGGCCTGTCGCCTTTATATTCGTGATAGTCCTCTCAGTCGCACATTATAATTTGGGTCGTGAGTGATTTTTGAAAATTTCAAAGATCAGCGGCGACTGTACAGTATCTGAATGGGAGACCGATCCTGATTTTGGTGAATGTAGGTGGCGACAAAAGCCATAGCGGCTTAAATTTCACTGGCCTTTCGGTTCAGCGATGCGTGCAACGTACGCTGGAGCGCGGCAACCTACAACTGGCCACCGTCCCGCTCTGCTAAACATGTTCTATCTGGCGACAATCTACGATAGCACCTTGTCGCGACGAGAGAAGACAGGCTACGGTCATTGAAGTCAACCCAACTGACGCCGGCTATTGTTAAACTTGTTGAGAAAGTAGCGGCGAACAGAATTTTACTACGTATTTGTTGGCGATAGACGCGATAATTCACGATCTTATAGGCGATTGGACCTGCGCACGGTGGCGATGGGTACTAAAAAGTAGTTCGCAGGTTGTCGCCACAACGATCGCCTTCTGTGGGACAGGCCCTTTAGTTATACAAAAACACACACATTCAGCATAAACGTACAGGCCACTTTGTAAATCATCATTTGATCAATCATCAAAACATGATATCCACCCAAAAAAAAATCAAACTGTAATGCAACCCTTAATGTCAGCACCCATACCTACAAAGGCTCTAAAGAAAAAGTCTAAAATGGACCCCTTGTAAATCAGCTATTCGATCGTTCAGCCAAACAAATTCCTGCCGAGTTGGGAAACCTTACACCCCTGAATTATTCCTTTTTTCCCACTAAAAGGTTTTCATTTTCCATCACGCTTGGTGAGGAGGATCTGTGCCTCGTTTGCGGGTGCTCCCATTGGCCCCGCTGTGGTTCAAGTTACCCACCTGTCACAAGCAAAGACATAAAACATCAACCAAGCTAGAAGAAACATACAGCACCTTAGATGTACTAGTGTACAATGTACTACTCTCATAGTGTATTTCAAACTTATATAGTCCGAACTATATGCTTCCATGTGGGGAATTAACTTAAATTTCATACACTCGTATGTTACACATAAACATGATCCTATAAACTGATTTAAAATGAAATGCTTAAAGATCAGAGAGGCAATTTTTTTAAAGTGGGTATACATACGGGCTTTGTTACTTCGAATACAAACTCGACCGAAACTCACAATATTGTCTGCTGGAATTCCTTTTTTGGCTCTTAGAAGACAATTTACAAACTCAACATGGGACTAAACACAAAAACAAGAAAACCTTGCTTGCAAATTCCTTTTCTTTGAAACTTTAAATATATCACCCCCCCCTCCCAAAAAAAAAAAAAAAAAAAAAAAGCAAAAAAAAAACAACAACAACAAACAGAAAGTTTTTGAAAGAATGATCTCGAAAGAGAGAGAGAGAAAGATAAATATCAGGCAATATATATATTCTCCAGAATGAATAGCATCTTCTTCGTGGCACGGTCATAAAATTTAGATTCTATCAACTTGTAAAAGGTCAGTATGCCAGAGATGATCTGATGGCGTACAACACATGTACAGGTGACCAATTCCCTGCCTGAGCTTAACCCATCAAACACCCAGCTCATATCATCATGGGCTTGTTCTACAGGAATAGTGGGATAAGAAGTATTCAAAGGGTTAACCACTTTCATACACAATCTCAGAGGCGAATCCAGGTTTTCATGAGGGGGGTGGGAGGGAGGGGGTGGTTCAGATTGGGTTTAGAATTTTTTTTTTTTACCAAATTTTTTTTCAGGATATGCTTGCCGAGCACAAAGGTACACTCAAATTTTTTCATGTGATGCTAGTCAAACTTGCTCTCAAGGGGGAGGGGAGGGGGTGAATGTGATTTCTTTTTGGCCAATACTTTTACTTCATTTTATCTACATCCATGGGTTAGGGAGGGGGTAAGTCTGTTCACTCGGTCGGCAATCGGTTGTCATTTTTTTTTTGTAGGGGGTGGGAGAGGACATCCCTCATTTTTAGACAATTTTTTATAATTTTTTTTTTAGCAGGGAAGGAGGGCACATGCCCGTGCCCCTCATGGATCCGCTGCTGAATCTAGGAGCAAATCCCTGGACTCTTGATTTTGTGACATGACGAGATCAGGTATCCGATTAGTTTGAACCTGAGCATTTAACCTTCCCAGAAATGTCGATGTAAAATCAGAAGCAAGGCCTACTTTGTATTACTCAGAAGCAGACTTGGTTACAAACAAACAATCCTACTGAAATAGTTCTTTTCAATCGGAGATACAACATTTTGCCCCTGTGACAATTGCTGCGGGCTATATTTTGTCGGACATCTACATTTGGGTCGCGATTAGTTTTGCATTACGGTATTATTTTAAAGTCCAGGGTTAAAATAAAACCATTTATTCGTGTATAGATCAAAGCAAAGCAGAGCAATTGCTGCTGGACCAAATGTCGCATAGAATCTTTCAATCCTATTCAAACTATGTTTAAGCTACAGGGCTGAACCTCATACAACTTGGTAAATTCATGTCTGAAAAACAATTTATTTCAGTTGATATACAAAAAATACTTTCCGACCTAACTTACAACTAAGTTTCCATCTAAAAAAAAAACATTAATCAAAACAGAGTAAAATTTATTACATCCTACACAATATCCAGTCACTTGTCATGTCTTTGTCAACAATTGGAACTCTTTTTGAATATAAAAGCAATTTATTTAATGTTTAACAGCTATTATGAGGTTGTCTGTAATCACAATAGAATCATACTGTGTTTTGATTCACGACATTGCTGTCAATATTCACAACAAAAAAAACAATTAATAATTGTTGCCCTATTCTATCATCTTCCCCCAAATAAAGTGCATTAATTAAAATATTGTAAACAACTGACATATGAGGAGAATAAGATGAATATAGGACTAATTATTTTGTTTATACATCAGCTATTACAAGACTGTAGAGAATATGGAAACCTACATGTCTTGCCTTTTTTATACAGAATTGGAATGCTCTTGAGAATAAAATTTAAATCACCTACAATTTCCAAAGAGATCTTGTTTTAAACATATATGTCTAATTTATTAGCATTGATAGCTGGGGCCTAAAGGTTTTGATATGGTCATGTAAATATTTGAATTACCATCAATTTTTGTATAATCTAAACCCCTCACAAAAAGTTTCGCAAATAGACTTTGGGCCATGATAACTTTTCAGGTACGCTTTAGTTATTCCTGATATTCATACCATTGGAAAGATAATTTATTCCCCTTTTTATTGATATCCTACTTGTAATGAGTATGTCATGCTTCAATGCACAGAATATCAGAATACGGAGAAAAGTAAAAAGTCAAATGTTGCAAAATGCATTTATCAAAGCGGAGTTCCGCAACTCGAATTTAGGCTCTGATAACTTATGGGTTATTTTCTAATTTTTATTGAACTTTAGACAATTGTCAAGATAATTTATTCCTCTTTTCAATGACACCCTAATTGTAACGATAGTGTTGTTCCTGCATGCACAGTACACCTAATTGTTAGGACAAGTCAGAAGTTAAATGTTGCAAATTGAATGCCTATTGTGAGTATTATTGTCTGTTGCGGGTAATAAGAATGCATTTCGCAACTTTTCACTTTTTACTTTGCATTATATTCGTGAGTTACGTGCATTCAAACATAATGTTACTATTGCAAATAGGGTATCAATAAAAAGAAGAATAAATGAACTTTTTAATGCTATAAAAATTGACAATGATTAAATCCCCACAATTAAAATGTATCAAGGTTCAGAGTTGTGTTACAGAAATTTAAACTGAAAATTATCTTTAGCTTTGCCATGTATTCAGGTGGTATTCAGGGTTCTAATGGGCCCAGGCATGACATCACCATGACAAATAAGGTATCAATCAAGAGAGGAATAAATTAACTTGACAATGGTATAAAATTCAATAAAAATTAGAAAATATCCCTTAAGTTATCAAGACCTAAAGTCAAGTTGCGGAACTTCAATGAGATCAATAAAAATGCATTTTACAACATTTGACTTTTTGCTTTCCTCCATATTCTCATATTCTGTGCATTGAAGCATGATACAATCATTACAAATAGGATATCAATAAAAAGGGGAATAAATTATCTTTCCAATGGTATGAATATCAGGAATAACTAAAGCGTACCTGAAAAGTTATCATGGCCCAAAGTCAATTTGCGAAACTTTCTGTGAGGGGTTTATTTCATAAAATACATTTTGTTGTGTAGTTCATTGGATGGAGTCCAAAATGGGGGCGATGTTGGAGGTGGACATTGAGTGAACATTCGCTTCTAGTTTCTTTCCAGAGAAAGGAACTGCCTCAAGAATCGATTATTCATGTTAGTAGGTGATACATTTTCAGAAAAGGTATGTCATTATGGGCAGTTCCAAGGTAACGGAGTGACATTCAGAAGCAACATTTCAGCATACAAACAAGTTTATCATCCATACTTTAATCTCTATGTACAAAGAAATGGTTCAAGACAAAAGCTGATAGTACCCTCTTTTCAAAATGATAATTTTTTTTTATAGTGATCCTCTTAATTAATGAGATATGAATATTCATAATCATGGTTACGGAGTGACGCAAGATGGACATGCATATTTGAGCAGAAAAAATTTTGCTTAAAATCTGTGAAATTTAAATGGCTATCACAATTTTGAGTTATTGATTGGATTCTATGTTATTCTAGGTATAATATGCCACCTTACATTAAAAAATTGCTTGAATAATTTGTTAATTATGACTTAAAACTTGAACCCTTGTCCGGTTACGGAGTGACGGTTACGGAGTGACGGTTACGGAGTGACATCTGGTTTCCCGGTCTTTTTCGTGAGGAGAAATGCATTATAAAGAAATATTAATACAAAAGTTTGTTGGAGTAGACCATGACAATTACATTAAGCCCAAAAAATTGGCAAAAAGTGACGAGATATAAGAATTAGAGGCATTTAAAGCCCCATAGTCCCATACGTGCAAATTTGGGTTTGATCAATTATTCAGCGTAAGAATACTGAATCGCAAATTTGTTTTAACTTAAATGATTGGTTGTATTGTAAAGAAGCCTTTGTGGTTATTTCAGATGATAATTTGCATTGTCAAAGGCACAGCGGCACATTGAAATTTCAGCTCCATGTCCTGTTTTGCTTGGAACTGCCCTTATCTAGAATTTCAATGAGTGTTCACGTTAAGTAAGGTAATGTACTTTTTTTATATAAAAAATAAACCATAATCATAATTTCAATTAAACAATATAAATGAAATTTCTTTCTTCTTTTCAAACCGCTATTTGATTCTTATCACTGCCATGTACAAACAATGCAATAAATTTCTGTTGCACATATCTAATTCCTGTCACATATCGATGGTTTTCTATCAATTATTTGGCAAATCTTGGCACAACTGACAGACTCGTACGTTCAGACAGCTATCATGTTCCTCTGTGCTATGGGCATGCCTCTGAGCTTCAATTAATCTAAATATGGATGTATACGTGAACTACATTTCCCTATGTTGCACATATGCTTAAAGTCTGTTCAATACATGGTGAAGAATCGTCTGCTAGACAGGTGCTGGCTTGTTTTATTGTTTTATACATGGTACACATGGTTCAAAATCAATTGAATTCATCTACGTCATACAGATGCACATGCACGCATGTAGACCATTGATACATCTGAGACGGATTTGAGACTACTTTGAAACGGTTTTGAGACGATTTTGAAACTTGTCTTGAAGACGTCTCCAGATGTCTCCTGAGACCCCACAACGTTTCATGAGTCTCGGGAATCACGAGACTCATGAAACATGTTTGGGACTCAGGAGACGTCTCCGCGACAAGTTTCAAAATCATCTCAAAACCGTCTCAAATTAGTCCCAAATCCATCTCAAACCCGTCTCCACAAAGTGAGATACCACTATTATATCTTGTTCCATCCAAAAATAAAAACATCTTGTATAAAACGTATCGGCCAATGCACAAACAGAATAGAGCTGCTATGGTCCCCAGACAATTTGGCCCACAGAATGTATTTAATTCAGAAATCTTGGATCAATGCCTGCACTATATGTACAGTAGCAGATCCTGCAACAACTCTGACAAAGAATTGTATTGGCCCATTCACAAGCATGGGTTGCTATTTGTCCCAAGACAATTGGGCTGATAAAATGTTTTGTCAGAGCTGAAGCTTGATCCACACCTGATGTATCAGGATTCAACCCTTTTCAAGGATTCCCTGGTGCACGAAGGACTAGTTCATTTCATAAAAATAATGATTGTTTCATCTTTGTCCTAACTGTTCCTGTAGAACACCGATCATTCAATAAAGGGCTCCAATTATCCTGATAAAAAAATATATCTACTATATAAGTTTGAATAAAGATGCCTGCAGGACAGAATAGTATAAACTTCTGAAGTATTTAGAGAGAATAAGCAAACTAAAATCCTGTAGCAATATGATTGTGCATCAATATTAAAGTTTATCCCATGTTTGGACAACTCTTCAACCAAGTTTAAAAGATGTCCTGCAATTTAAAGTACCACCTTCGCCCCGTGTCCATTCGCCCACACAGCACTTATGTGACAAGCGTATAAAGGTAGCATAAACAACAGAAATGAACCATTGAGGGCCGACACTTCAAACCGACATGGCATCTAAATTCCTCACCACCAGGGGATTGGAAAAACAGAAGAATGTAATCCTAGTATGTGGGCCAATCATAAGATGCATTTGATGGTGAATTTGACAGCTTAATAGGGGCAAAAACAGAAAATTCTGGCTCATGGATGGTGAATTGGCAGCAGTCATAATTCGAGCGCCCCGATATAGCGCCAATAGGTTAGATTACCCAAAATACATTGCGATAACAACTTAATTTCCGTCTCAAATAATGTAAGCGCGGCTGGCTGTGCGCGTGCGTATTAAATAATTAGGTACGCATAGGCCTACTAGTAATCGAGCAAATTTGTTAATAATCGAGAACGAGACATCCTGCATTCGGCCCGCATCGAGAGGAATTTGTTTAGTCAATTTCTTTCTTTTTTTTATCGGCCTATCAAAAACATAAGTAGGACGTACATAAAGAAATTCAGCGCACCCTTGGACTCCGATAATGGTACAATTTTAAGGTAAAAAACAACTAGGAATTTCAGCCAATGGCGGATACGCATGCTGTTGCACCTAGCGGAAGTGGAACAGTCAACCATTTGACAGTTGACCCGTAAAATTTGGCGAGAATATCAATAGTATCGAAGAGTATCGATCAATTTTTGTATAGCGAATCGCCCGAATTGATACTAAAACTAGAAGCAGATTAGGTACGAGTAAGTTCCATTACCTATACTGAAGAAGTGATATTAGTAGCAAATATAAGCACTGCAAATTTTCAAGTAAAATCAAAGCAAACATAATTTTTCTGAAGTTTTGTAAGTAGCATCATATCTAATAAATGCAAAAAGGGTGTTATACAAGGACATACGTTACTTAGATTATTTTCAAGGAGTTTATGTCTTTCTGCCTCTCTAAATACTTCCATGAACATAACTAGAGAGATTTTAGTCTTGGGTTGGCAAATTCTGAGGGGAATGCAGTAAACTGAAAGAAGAGCTGCTCCATTTCTAATTTCAACCCGCCTCCGGAAATATGAACATGTGAAAAAACATGCAGAGGACAGATTTCAGGTCAGTGGTTTCTTATCTATGGTATCTTTAAAGCATGTAGAGAACAAGAGATTGAATTACACTTTGACTAAAATTCAAATGGAAATCATACTGTGTTGAAGGAAAAGCAAGAAATGGACAGAAAGAGGAATTTAATGAATAACCCTTTTGATAATAATTCCATTTGTGTAAAAAAAAAAAGAAACAGTAAAATAAAAACAAATTTGTGTTTTAATGTCCCCCTCATCTTAAGCACAAAAAAAGGACTATCCATGATATATTATACTTGTATAATTCATTTTTCAATAAAATTATTCAAATCAAATTTCCCTTTAATGTAGAATCTATCCAAAAAAGTAAATACTACATCCCAATCCTTGCATTGTACATGCAAACTGACTTCAGTATGTAAAACCCATTTGTGCTTGGAAACAGCTTACTACGACCACCTTAAACCATTCGTTCCTCCTCCCATACATAAACTCATCTGCCATCTTATCAACTTCAGCAGATGCAATGATGGGATAATGAGTCAAGCATGCTTTAAGGTAGCATATGACGGACTATGCAGATGCTATATAGATCTTACCTCATGCACACTTGCATACAACTTTTCATATAGCTATTGAGACTTTGATTAAATACATGTTATTGTCTTTTTCTTAAAATGTTGATCAATATTTATATATTCCTGCAACGTCCGCAAGCTCACCCGCCGCCGCCCCGACCAATAGCAACGCAGCGTCCGCTGCCGCCTTACTTTCGACCAATAGCAGCGCGGCCTCCGCTTCGGCAGCGCCAAACAACAGTGCATTGACCAATCGCAGCACGGCTACCGCACCGGCAGAGCCAAACGATTGCGCTCGGAATCCTCGCCACGGCTATAAATTGCGTTCGCAACAGCGCTCCATCACATTGCCAGATGAAGGCTTGCAGTAGCAGCTGAAACGTCGCAATATCCTACGTTTGAAACTTTGTGAGACAACTGAATAGCTTCATTTCGCATAATATTTATAGTGTTGTTTTCAACATAAACTTAAGAGGGGGGAAAAAAATCAGCTTTAATCTCTTATGTAGCAGGATGGCCTGCATAGAAGCTGGACAGCCTCACTGCATAATTATCACTGGCTAACTTGATAACATTTTGTACGATTTTCCTCGAGTGAAAATTGTGAAACTTAGCAGATATCTGACCATTAGAGAACACAACTTTGATTTCAAGCATTTACAGCTTCTTACATAGCATAGGGACTATGTTTTTATTTAATTCAATTTATTCAAATTTCATTGATAAAAAAAAACACATTTATCCTATGACTTAATGATGATTTTTATTTTTAAATTATCCCAGATGCACACTCCCTTTTCAATACAGTGATCTTCCATCGTTATTTCTTCATACTGATTTTCTATACATCTCGTCTCGTGTGAAAGGCCTAATAAACAGTGCTGCTGCCCTCTCCCAGTTTGGGCGCAAGTGAACTCTCTTAACCACATCACTCTTTAGTAGAGCCTGCATGTAAGGCTTAGGATGGGTTTAACAGCTGTAGTGATAGCTAAGATCATTCAGTGATCTACCACCTGTTTCTCAATGTTCAGTGCCTCTCTGAGGGGAGGGTGAGTCATCAGTTGAAGATGTGAACACAGTCTTTGCCTGGCCGTAAAAAGGGTGACTGGGAGACAAAGGTTTTGGGAATGAATGAAATAAACGATAACCATACCATTAACCTTTGACTGTGAATAATTTTTTGATGTGGTGATCTACCACCTGTGTCGATCTTGATGTTCAATGTTTCTCTAAGAAGTGTGTGAGTCATTAATTGAAGATGTGAACACAGCCTATCTGTTTTAAGTTGCCTGTAAGGGTGACAGGAAGAAATACAGGTTTTGGTAATAAAATGAAATGAATTATTCAAATACATAGCTGTATATTTTCACCATGAACCTGAATGTCAAGAATTGTCTGAAATCATGTGGTGATTAAATCAAGGATCAGTCAGTGATGTTCTACCACCTGTGTTTAGCTGCTTACATACATTCTCTGAGGGGAGGATGAGTCATCAGTTGGAGATGTGAAAACAGTCTATCCAGTTGCGGATACAGGATTTAAAAACAGAGCGGGCGCCAGGCTAAAAATTTACAGACTTTAACGTCCAGTCAGTGAGTGTTTTTTAAAATGATAGAGGTGGTACACGTCCCCTAAACCCCTGCCTGGATCCACCACTGCTATTTGTTAAGCTGCCAGTATAAAGGGTGACAGGCAGATTTATACTTTTTGGTAATAAAATGAAATAAATTATTCAAATACATAGCCATATATTTAGACTATTAACCTGTTGTCAAGAATTGTTTGATGCTGTGATTAAAGCCATGATCACTCAGTGATCTAGCACCTGTGTGTGAATGTTCCATGCTCCTTGGTGGGAAGCAAGGGTTATCGGGTGACGATGTGAGCACAGTCTATCTGTTTTAAGCTGTCAGTACATAGGGTGACAGGCACAAATATGGGTTTTGGTAATAAATCTGTTCTAAGCTGCCAGTATACCCTTATACAAATTTTTATACGTTTTGTACAAGCTTGTTTAACTAGC
>CALNVZ010000174.1:56591751-56710071 GCA_940671915.1 Paracentrotus lividus
TCGCAAGCTAGTCAGTCTCTATGGCAAGCTAGTTGCAAGATGGTTATTATGTTACAAGCTAGTTTTAAGGTGGCAGCTAGATTGCAGCACACTTATTTTCTGAAAAACACGCTTAATAAGATTGTGACAAGCTAGTAACTAGCTTGCGACAAGCTTATTTTTGTATAAGGGTAAAGGCTTACTTACATAAATACATGTGCTAAATTGAATAAACTATACACATTTATACCATTAACCCGTTCGTCAAGAATTGTTTGAAATCATGTGGTGATATAGCCAGGATCACTCAGTGATCTACCACCTGTGTTTAGCTGCTTAGTTGTTCTCTAAGGAGAGGGTGACTCATCAGTTGAAGATGTGAACATAGTCTATCTGTATCTGTTTGAAGCTACATGTACCCGTGTAAAGGGTGATTGACAGAGATTCAGATTTCAGGAATAAATGAATAAACTCTGTAGCCATACATTTACTGTCAAGAATTGTTTGATGTGGTGGTAGTAGTCAGGATCAGTCTGTGTGTGTGATTGTTCAATGCTTCTCTAGACAGAGCATGAGTCATCTGAAGAAAAAAGTTGAGATTTCAAGGAATGGTTACAACATACTGACCTATAATGACACTTTTGCAATATGGTACAGACTCATTAGCGGAATTGTGTGACCAGCCCTTTGATCACTTTGGGACCACAGACAACTTGAGTTACAGCAAAATCCTAATAAGACCAATAGATTTGCAATTGCAACATTTTAATCTGTAAATCTCTCTCAACCTATAAGATATTAGAAGAGCTCCGTGGTAATAAAAGAATCAGTCATTGATCTATCATCCGAGTCTTGAGTGTTGCTTCTACTACTTCTAAAAAATGGACGAGACATTAGGAGATGATGTTAACGTAGTCTTTAGGATTTAACCCTGCCAGTACATGTACAATGCAATCATTATGTACAATGATATTTGTTAACCTTCTTCATGCCATTTTAACAAAATATACTTTTGAAAGCTGGTCACTAGCTTACCCAAGATACTGATAATCAATCAATGTAACTACATGTAGTAATGTCATAGTGATTTTAGAGAACCTACTATGTAGTTTGCCTTCAATCCCAAGACCACATTGAGTCAATAAAAAAATGACATGTGGAAAGACCAGGAATATCTGGGAAATAGACCATCATTACATATTTTTGTTTGATTGACACGTTAAATCTTATTCTGTAATAATACTCATCCCTCCCCAGTACTGTTCGGTGCTGGTCGACCTAAATATAACACATAAGTTGTCAATACTTATTAATTGACTTTAAGAAGTAAATCATGAAAATGAAATTTATCTCACTAATTTATTATATTTACAAGAGATACCAAGAATTTATATATTTGCCTACAATCCCCTCGCCCTCCGTCCCTTTGGTGCCATCACTACATAGAAGTTTATAGAGTGGTTATGAGCAGAGGAGGAGGATGTAGAGAAGAAGAATTTGCGCTGAGTGCCCTCATCGTGACGAGGGCGCCCTTCTCGTAATAGGAGCGAAGGAAAATAGGATGACAATCTTTTAGAGCAATAAATTTCGGGGGTTAAAGTTCGGTTCAGAGTGGTGCGGATTGTCCATTGAGGTCACGAATAGCAAAGTAGGCTAAATAATAATCTTTTGGAAGTATACAGCGATAATTGAGCGTCAATTCATGAAATAATTTCTACATTGTGGGCAAGAAATTCGTAAATTATTACGTTTTCATGGAGGTTGAAGAAGGTTTGCTAGCAACGCGATTGCAATGTTCTAGGTTTCACATACGGTAGCGTTCGCGCCATCTTCAATGAATCATCAGGGAGGGGGAATCCTAGATTTGTGTTTTTATCGCATCAACGATGTGACGGAGAATTTGGCTTTCCGGATTTTCATAGTGACATCTTATCCATTGTCGTGTAATAACAAAACTCAGCACCACATTCATATCCTAAAATACATATTACATGCTCATATTCAGGTCTCCTGATATATTTGATCTTACAGTTTCTATCAAAACTTTAAATAGCCCTGAGATTACATATTACAAAACCCTGTACAATGGCCGGCGCCCTTGTATAATAAAGGTTCTATTAATCAGCCATTTCACTCTATGGGTTTATCATCACTGGTTTGTGCGCCTATTTATGTGATATATAATACATTATATGGGGTGACTGTTTGGAGCCTTTCAGGGTTTTATAGATATTTTCATTGCAAAAACCAAATAAACTATGTTTGCACTTAATGACGAAACATGGTTAACATATTGGGGTGATGTGAACATAGTATGTCTAATCTAAGCAAAGAAGAACTTTCACGGTGGCTAAATTTATACATGAAATTCCTACCGTTTAACAAAAAGTCAGAATTTGTTGCAATTAAGCAATAAAAGCTGGACAATTGGAAATGTAAACATTTTTGTTAGCTGACTTCCCAAATCTTGTATACAAATTTTGAGAAAGAAAACCAAACATAAAACAACGAAAATATTGTGTCATGAAACTTTTGTAAATTTTGCAAGCTAGCATGATCACAAATGTTACTGTTGCAGAGCAATAAAATCACAATATAAATGAAGTTATGAATAGAGGCAAATCAGTGAAATTGATATCCACTTTCTGTGCTTCCAAGTCATCATATTAAGAACTTTTATTTATTTATTATTATTTATTCAACATATTTATACAGGATAAAAAAGAACAATCGAATCAGCAAAGCTGTTTTTCATCGATTCCTGTTAACGTATTCACAAAATATAATTCCAATTCTAACCTTTAGTCAGGAAAAGTATTCATTTTGGAAGAAAACAAACAAACTGTGAACAAGCAAGACTAGATTTATTAAAGGAAAAAACAGGCCAGACTTATGAATCCTTAAAACAACTTCTGAAGGGCTACCTTGAAGAGTGAATATTTAATTTTTCAAATAAAATCTAAACATTCACAACTAGTTTGAGTGGATGTTAATTATGTAAAATGTATAATAAATATTGTCACCATCCCTGAAAACCTCTTCCTATCTTGGGGGTTACAATAATTCATGTCCACGTACATTTCTAATCAAGCGGCCTCGGGACAACGAAACCCACGCAAACTTTGTCTACGGAAAGAAAAATAAGCAGAAATGGACGAGACCTCAAGCACAATGAGGATAATTTGCGTGAATAGGAAGTCGCTGATCAATAACGTACTATCGACAGTAAGGTATCTCAAAAGGGCAAGACCATTAGGAGAGGGTAATTTCAGAGGAAAAAGCAGAGTCAATGACAATTTTTTTTTTCAGGACACTATATTTTGCATGATACATGTAATGGCACTGAAGCTTCCTTCAGTTTTGTTTTGAGAAAATGGAGGAGGAATTTGTGATTGGCGAAAGCAAAGTAATGAGCACTCTCTTCACGAGGTCATACATGTAGCATAAAGTTCATATTTTGCATGGTAATCAGCCCTTTTCCTTGTCTGAACAAATAGTCAAGATACATAACAGTTGATGAAAATAAAATAATGAATAAATTGATGATTCAACACATTTTTATCCTTTTGCTTATATTTGATGATGGAGATTGTGAAGCTATGGACCCATTTTATCTGGAATCTAAAACTGATTTGATTGATCACATGATGAAAATGTAAAACACAATTACAATTTCACTTTTATAGAAACAGTCAATTTTGGAGAATTTTCTAGATTTACAAGAGAACAAACATGGAAAAGAAGGTGTGCTAAAGACACCTTTCTTTGATTTGGATGAATAAATAATTTGTTGGTTGAATTATACAGAAAAATATTTGCTATCTCCTGCCAGACAACTCAAACTCCCTTGGAACATAAAGAAAAATGAATCAATGCATGCATGCTATCAATCCTACAGACCAAGTCTAGCGCAAGCATGTGGCAGCACAGTACTAACTGCACCTTTAAAACACGCAGCGACCGTTGTGTGCGTGGCCAGGCTCTGCAGAGTCTCGCCATCGAGTCACAGAAAATTCTGGCAATGTATCTGCTACTTTAGCTCGCATTGGTTTGCTAATCTGCATTCATGGATTCAGAGATTGGAACCTGAGGAGCGTACTCAATAATCAGCCCTGTAATAAAGGATCCGAAAGAACGAATCAGGCATTTCTACTTCTGTATAGTACGTGTTGCTTGTATATAGAAGGTCAGGAGTGAAGCCTACATATAGGGGGGGGGGGAGTGTTTTACCTTGGCTCAGGTGTATAGCCATGAATGTATTAGATTATGCGACACGCTATCTGTTTAATTAAGAGGGTAGCCTTGAAATCGTGACAAACAAGTGGTTATGACGGACATATATCAAATAATATGATGGACAAGTCTGCGCTAAGATAAGCAATAACTTTTCAATGCAGCATTTGCTATTATAGCCTCCAGGTGTTAGTACAGTATGTAACTGACATATTCTATATTCCTCTTTTAATAATGTAAGGAAATTTATAAAATGTCATATAATCCAGTCAATCCCAGGTTCATATTTGCTTCATTTTTGGCTTCATTTATTTATAAACATGTAAATTCATACACGAACCCACAAGTAAAGAGTTTTTATCTATAGATGTTTATTTTAATTTAAGAAAATGTTACCAACAATATAGATTCTAAGTGATGTACATGTACCCATCAATTCTATATTATCAAAATAAACCAAAATATTTTAAAACAAAATTGTTATTTTCGGTGCATTTAAAGTGTCTAAACTTACGAAGAGACATACAATTATCTGTATACAATGTGATTTAAATAAGTTACGTATATGTTATATTTTTCTTAGAAGGGTAATGTATTAAACTTCATATCGTCTGTTGGGAGCCATAAGGGCGTTATTGCATCTTATAGATGTTCCGTTGAGAGCCATAAGGGCGCTATTACTGTACAAAGTCAATGGTAATAGCGCCCTTCTGGCTCCAAACGGAACATTCTTGATCTGCAATAGCGCCCTTCTGGCTCCAAGCCGACGATATGGTACATGTAGGGGTTTCTAAAGCTACTGTATGCAGGTCTTTAAAGGGATGCAGTAACATTGAATGGTATTCAAATCACAATTTCTTGATTTAGCTCATTTTGTCAACATAATTATAAACTTATAGGTCAGTCTGGTATCTCTTCAAAATTACAAGTTAATTGCTTGCTTTACTTTCGAGATATCAATGATTTCATACTCAAATTTAGTAAACCATCTCGTGGTGGAAAACAAATTACCATGTGCTTTTCAAGACACCCCACTTCCTGTCGTGTTCCCCCCGACCCTAGCGGGCTGGAGGGTTTGCTGCAAAGGGGTTGAAAATTCACTCGCGTTTGGCTGTTACACTGTTTTGTGGTAGTAAATGACTTCCATTTGATCTGAAATTTTCAGTAGTTTGTTTTTACTATTAGAGCAATATAATTTTATTCATCTTGATCTAATTGCTCTTGTTTTTGAAAGTTACTGTTTCCCTTTAAATTACATGTGGTCATATTCAAACGTGAGTGACACGACATTTGGACTGATAGAAGGGCGCATATCTTTGCACTTATAGGTTATGAATGGATGATGACTACCATATTATGTATAATGTAGGAGTGGCATGTGTCATTACCAGTTGGATTTGAATTTTACAATTGGTCCTGGAAATTATGACTAAAAAACAGTGCGTGAGTGACACGACAGAAAAAAGACATGGGTTTCTGACCATCATTGGTTATGGTTGGATTTGTGCTCAGGTAGATCTCTAAGGGTACCATAGGTGCTGGTATATGTGTATGAATAGTGTACCTCTCCGACATTTATTATGTTTATCAATCATTCCCTCTCTGTGGAAAATGGTCCACCTCTATGTGTCGTGAGTGACACGACATCGAAAATGTGAGTGACACGACCAGTGCCTTAAATTCAACATTTCAAGTAAATAACTAAATTCAAATTACCTGTATTTATATACCATGTTAGAGTAGTCCATGAAAATTACTTTAAGTAAAAAAAATCTTACAAAAGTGATTAGTAATAAGAATAAGAGGCATTTAAAGCACCATAGTCCCATACGTGCAAATTCCTGTTTGCTCAATTATTCAGCGTAAGAAAACTAGATCACATAATGTTTGAACTTAAATAATTGTTTGTATTGTAAGGAAGCCTTTGTGTTGATTTCAGATCCTAATTTGCATTTTCAAAGGCACAGCGCCACATTGAAATTTCAGCTAAATGTCCCACTTAGTCTGAATATGACCATGTATTATGTAATATGTGCAAAACTAGCAAAAACTAGCAAAACTACACACAGCATAAAATGCGCAAAACTGTACAGATCCTAGCATTCATTTTTACAGGCTCTGTGACAACACAAAGGGGTTAGATTTCAAAGTTATCAATCTCTTGGTTTATGATTAAAAGCAGACAAAAGTTGATGAAAAGCAGACTTTCATTACATATTTCATAATTAACCACAACAATTGGAAGAAAACAAATGACTGTAAATATTGAAGGTTAAATTGAATGCACAGACCTGTTTAGTACAGAAGGCAATAAAAGACAGGGGTTCTCGATATCATGGTAAATTCCTCAACCATTGTGACCTTTATGCCAGCGCAATATTTTGCAGTAATGAACTTTAGAATATGTTGATATAGCATGACATTAAATAAGATATTTCACAAAATATTGAATTCTGTAAATAAGCAAAGAAAGACAGAGCGCCTACATGAACACATAACTTTTAGCCCGCACACCCCTTACATGTTCAATGAAAAAGAGAAAAAAAAAATCTTCAAATCTTAAGCCCTGAAAAGCACCCTTCCCCAAATCTTGTCTGATAAAATGGAGACAGTAGATCGGCTTCCCTTTCAGTCATCTGTACAGGGGTGTAATACGAACGGGCCAATCTCTCCCCAGCTTCTAACATCAAATACGAAATCTACTATGACATTTGGCCACCACAAGATCGTGAATTTAATCGCTTCTACAAACTGCTTTAACCTTTCAGCGGGCTACCAGAAAGTTGGGGTCAATCATGAAATTTTATCCATTGGAGAATTCAATCAGAGACTTTTCCACAAATAACAGATGTCCCTCTTCCTTATGAAATACATGTGGGAATGACTTATCAAGTACATGATCATAAAAGTATGTAATAAGCACAGCTCTAATTCAATACACTGGCATACAAAGAGGGAGAGGGGTAGGTGTTAACACCCCTCTTGGCAACAAAATAATGTCGATGAATTGGTAAAATATTGGTTTAAAAAAATGAACCATCCAGGGTACATGTACGTTGATGTACATGTATGACAAAATAATAAGTCTAAAATTCTAACAATATCAAACAATTTACAAGTTCTGTTGACGATTTTACTATAATATGTGTCAGTTTTTTTGTTTTTTTTTTAATCTAAAAAAACATGAAAAGTGTATACTCTACTGAACCATTCTTTTTACAGGTAAAATACTGTCATGGTAATATCATGTCTGCTTACAAGTTACACGTTGTCATGTCCAGTAGGAAAGTAGGGATTTACTCAACATATAATCAACTATTGTACTTTTCCCATGAGTATAGCCTGACATTCTTTTGAGTACATGTACAAAGAAGAAAATAAGCAAGGAATGAGGTTCAGCTGGGGTACAACTTTTATTTGCATCATAAAAGAAACCAACACAGCTGGTATTCTGTTGTCATTGTTGTGCATTCTACCCTATCCCTATGACCCAAAAGAATGCTCAAAGCAGTTCATACATGTACAAGTAGTGTCTTTTGTACATCGTCCCTCTTCCGGTGTTATTTTGGATATATACATGGCATGTACATGTATTACAATTTGGGAATTATAATAACTTGGTCTAATAAGCTGTATACATATTACATGTATATATGTCTTGATAAGTTTATTGTCTGCGACAAAATTAATGTTTTCGGTTTTTGTCACAAAAATTAATTGGCCATTCTTTACAGTGCTCACAAGCAATGATTTAGAAACAATAAGTGATTTGGCAATAGACATAAGCAAAGGTTATTCCTGACAATCTGAACTGAACCTTCCTAGAAACTGTAATTTTTAAAGTATACATTTATAAGTTTTCAAAGTTAAAAGCATAAAACTTTGGTAAAGATTTATTACTCAAATTCAATACTAAAGTAGCAAGAATTAAATAACTCTGACCCTATTGTTTTTTAACACAAGTTTGTTGGATAGCAAAAGCATAATGAAAACACTGCAAAATGCAGGTAGTCACATTCAAGAGTCAGCCTATCTAGATGCCCTTAAAATAAATCAAAAATTAATGAATCGATCAAAATCTACTTGTTTTCAAAAAATGAAAAACCATGCAATTCATTATATGTTATTATAATGATTGATATTCGCAGGCTTTGAGACCATTAATTGTACCAGTATGAGACGGGCTACATAGATTATTAACTTGCACAAAATCATCTGTACAGGGAATATTAGGTATGCGGTCCATTATGCACTTGAATAAACAAAGCAAAGAATAAGCCATTAGATCCAAAGTCCATTTTGTTTGATTAAATACCCAAATTGAAGTACCCTTAAAATGCAATGAAGTACTGGTACACAAAATCATGACTGCCTCCCCTAATTAGAAACCCCCTCCTCACTCCCAAGTTTGTTAGCAAATGGACGACATGCTTTGAATACAATGTAAATGTATAAAATGTATAAACTACAGTCTGTATCAATGTAAATGATAGAAGCAGGAAACATTTCTTTTATAGAACGATCAATCACAACCTGGTAGTGTTGTATTAAAGCGAGAAAAACAGGGGTTCCTCTGGACATTTTTGTTCATCTCTTTTGGTGCTGTAAATTTTGAGATATTAGATTTTGAATCCATTTTGCACCAACTTGTGCTTAGGTTTTGTAGGTTTTGAACATATATATATATATACAGGCCATGATAGCAGCACTACAAACAGAGGATTTATGTAATTGTGATATTTTTTCTCCCCTGTCATACAAAATGTAGCATAACTTTTGTTTAAAAAAAAAGCAAATTATACAAAATAAAGTGTGGTCCCAAGGCAAATCTTTGGCTTTAATATAATATCACATACACAATGTAATTTGAGAAGATTTCCCAAATACATCCCCCCCCCACATACCTCTCTTCTTTTTTTCTTTTCTTTAATAAAGTCTGTACACATACAATGTACTTCAACATACAACAACAGTTATTTCACCCATGTCTCCCTGTATGAAATGACAGACACTGATCCATACAGGGCCACTTTGTTTTATTCTCGTCCTGCACCAAACATGGCTTCAAGTTTATTATAATTAGTTGCTACAGCTACATATTACTAGTAATATGTATGCATCTGACAATAGTGTGATGGCAAGGTTGATATGCCATTGATCATTGGGAAAATATAATCATATGACAAGTACTTTCTACAACATCATATCAATATGAAGAATTCAAAGCATATTGGTAGCTTTTGGACATGTCCTCAAATTAAACTCATGTTTACATTTAGATGGAACCTCATACAATGTACGTGCAAACATTATATTTATTTGTTTATTTATTTAACCCCCAAGGCCTATCTGCAAAACCACAGTACACTATTTGTCATTTTTCAAATGTTTAAGTGCAACATTCAATGACAATTCCTTATCTTTATTACTTTACCCTTTCCTTGTATCACTACAAATAATCTCAAAGTCCATGGTTACTGCACACCACAGTTCACAGTGTCATCAATATTGTATTATAGTAAATAGTGGTAGTATTTTACGAGCTGTGATTGGTTGAAAGGGTGTCACGTGTCGTTCAACATTCTGGTATGTTGAACGCTTTTTTGTTATGTTGAACGGTTTTTTGTTATGTTGAACGGTTTTATCCTGTGTTAAAATGAATGGCGAAATCGATTGCTTTATTGCGCTAGCGCGTAATAACAGTAAAATGGTGCGCACAACAATAGATACGCGGAGCAACAATATACGTCACAATAGCTTAATTAGCACCAAAAGTTTGGCAAACATTGGCAAAGATGAAACCAGATTAGGCAAGGTCAAATATCTAGGGGTCTATTTACTATAATAAATAGTGCATGCTCTATTAATGCAACATTACTAACTATGTGAACTCCAAATACTAAATTATCCCTTGTGCACATCTTTTTCAACTCGGCCTACGGCCTCGGTGAAATAAATGTGCCCTTGGGATAATTTAGTATTTGTCGTGCACATAATCTAGTATGTTGCATCGTAGAGCATGCACTATTTATATAATACTGCATGTTACATGAAATCATGTACATGTCATCAATATTGTATTGTACTGCATGGTACATGAAACCATGTACATATTTTGCTCTAAATCAGAAAACAAAGCTGGACTAGAATCCTTATTTTGGGAGTAAATATAGCATAAATCCCAATACACCATACACTGTTTAGTGACCTTTAATTCCACCAAACATATTCATGTACAGTAATCCTCAACACCCTGCATGCTCTTTTATCCTTTTCTTTTAATTGTGCATGTCCTGTTCTCTGGAGCCCTCCTAGTGTACACCTCCTGTTCTTCAGTAGGCCTCTCCACACCCATACTCTTCCTCCGACTTCTTTCCCCTCCTCTACCTAATCATTAGCCACATCTACTCTCCAGGGACCACATTTTGGCAAATGATGGTCATTTTCATGTTCTTTTCTAAACATCGGCTGACCCACCCACCCCCCCCCTTTCCAACTCTACAGACCCTGCTTCTCACCCTCACTCTTTCTCCTTATAACATAAATCACCCTTGCAACTCAATCACCATTATCAGACCAGTCTAGGCAGGGCCATCCCCCCCCACCCCCCATTTTCAAATCCTGTGTCCACCACTGGTCACTGTTGTAGGATCAAGAGATTTATGATCATGAGGCATGAATCCTTCTACTAGTCATCATCACCATTTAATCAACTTTTGTTTTCTTCACATTTAATTTCTTTCTATCAAGCTGGACAATTGATTCCCCCATCTTGACCATGATAATTATTCATGAAGACTCCATGCATCCATCACAGACATCAGAATGTTAAGATCATTTTTATGTCAGATTTTTAAGATCAGATATGTGATTAAAATAATTCAATAATAAAAATTAAAAAAAAAACGCTTCATAAAAAACATGTCTTCTAACTTGTTTCTTCAAAATGAATATGTGAGATTTTTGCCCGAGTGAAAATTACCCCCATCCACGCTCCAGTGAACAAAATACCCCTTCACACACTGTACTGAGCCGCCAGGCCCAAAGCTTTGGCTGATGTACGAGCCGTCATTACCCCTAACATCATCCACCGCGGCCACAGACTCCATAAATACATTACCTGTATTCCAATGTAAAATCTCCAGTGATAATCCAATTCCTGTCCCGAATATTGGGCTGCGACGGTTTGTTCCCTTGTAGTTATCCTCCGATTTGTAGAATGAATCCTTAGATCTTATAATCTCCTTCTTTAATCCAGTATTGGTGTTTGCAATTAACAATCTGATCTTTAATCAAGATTCTTAAACTGTTCCGCAGGTGGTTTTGGTGCGATGTACGATTTTATACATGGGCATGTCATCTGACTCAACTGTCGACTGCTACAGAAAATGGATTTTACACACACCGCAAATTGGAGTGAGTGCTAGCGATCGCGATTGCGCCAAAGTGCTCCATAGTTTTACAGGGAAGGCATTGGTTGCGTGGTCTGCTATTGTTCAACATCACACTTGCATTTCATTCATTCTAAGAGCTCTTTCCTAAGTTTATTCAGTGACCAGTGACTCACTCATTCGTCTGGCGTCATTCATTTAATATGCTCGGGTTTTTTCGTCATTTTCTTGAAAATTTGAAGGAAGAATTATCTTCAATACTATAATCATTGGCTTCTTTTCGAAACTCAGCACCCATAAAAAGGGAAGGTGGAAGTTTAGCCGGTTCGTGGCGCCATTCAGTTAGGGACGAAAAAGTATTGGACAGGCCTTTGGATTTTGGAACACTCCTTGTTACCAATTCAGTTGGAATAAGTTTTATTTTGCACTTCATTTCTCATTAATTATCATGATAAAGAGAAGATTAAATATCATTAAAATAAAAAAAGATAGCAAAAAGTGGTAGAGGTTACTTTGAGAATTCATGCCTCTTTTTGACCTCAGCTTTGTAGATGTCAAACCATTTTGTGAGATGCGTACAGCACCTCTCTTTTAACTATACAGTGCGTCCCAAAAAGAACTATACACTTTTGACAAGGCTACCAAATTAAAAATATATGATTCTTGGGGAAAAGGTTTAGGTGTATATAAAGCTCATATCCTCAACTATCATTATGACACAAACAATTCTGAAAATAACGCATTCTTCCGTGAAAAATGCCCACTTTTATGAAGGACACACAAAAGAGCCTGCGCAGGAATTCTCTATTCATTTACCACCAGGGTATGGCATGCCAAGAAGGATTCAAAGAAATGTTGGAACGAATCAGCTAACAGAGTAAAAGATTATATCAAAAGTCAGAAACAAACAGTCAATTTTATTCCAAATGGAGTTTTTCACAGTTTTGTTTTCATATTATTGATTTTTACTCTGACTTAAGTTTACTTTTGTCTTTGTTAGCCGATTTATTCCATTATTACTTGAATCCTTCTTGGCGTGCCATACCAAGGAGATGAAAGACTAGCGAATTCCTGCGCTTCATAAAAGTGGGCATTTCTCACTGAAGAATGCGTTATTTTCGGAATTTTTTGTGTTATAATGATAATTCAGGATATGAGCTTTCTATCTAAACTTTTTCCTATATTTTTAATTTGGTAGCCTAGTCAAAAGTGTATAGTTCTTTTTGGGACGCACTGTATTTCATTTTGCTTCTTCAGGCAGGGCTTACATCACAATCTCAAATCGTGGTCTTCTATTTTGAAATTTAAAAGGGTAAATGAAGAATTTAAATTCTCAAACAATTAAGTTTATCAAAATCTTTTTAAAGGGAACTCCACGTATTTTCTTCAAAAAGCTCAAAATGAATCTTGTCACATTCTAGATGCACGTGCAATACATTTTCAAAATCACTTGTTTCTGGTGCCTTAATTTAACTCAAGTATAGGCCTATCGAATATATTGAGATAAAACGGATAGTTAACCTTTATGAGGCCTAATCGAATAATAAACATAGCTTATTAATGTTCACACACTATTCATCAATATAGCACAAACTTGTTTATATCTTTATTATCCATATCGCTTATTAGGCCTACCGACTAAAAATTTTGTGTTTGTATTCCCTAATTGAAATATTAAAGAAAATGATAATCTCGGCTGTACCCCCAAATTATGTTTTAGCCGACTTTATTGATTTTGAATGTTATTGTAGTTTTAGTTCAATAACTATGATTGGTGAACACAGAGGCGGTGGAACCGGGGGTAGGGGCACAGTCCCACCCCCCCCCACACACACACACACTCTTTCATCGATCATAAAAGTGCTCATTTTCGGAACTAAAAAGTGCCCCTTTTCTTAGCTAAAAAATGGGCCCTTTTATACTAAAAAGAAGTATTTCAGACTTCTCGTAGAAAAAAGGGCACTCTCGATACAAAGAAATTTTTCCGCTCGATCGCCATGCGACCTCGTAATTAAAATTACAGAATACCAAGCAATATGCATGGAACGAAGAACACCAATGTAAAAATTACCCTAAAGTGTTGGTAGTTGGAGACGACTTAGGGCTACAGCCCTAAAACTAATTCTCTACAATGCCCTTAGTGCTTGTAATCTAAAAACCATTTAAGAAGAAGCAAGAGAGTAAATGAATATTTCAAATCGGTATTTCATATTGTGAGTGCAGTTTTCACTGCACTTCATTACACTTCACTTTTAAAAGGGGGCATTTTTATACTAAAAAATGCCCCTCCTGCTTCTCCATAGGTCTTTTTTTTTTAATCCGCTCGGACGCTATGCGACCTCGCACTAGGTAACCATCAATTCGTATAAAAAGGTTGGATACAAACCTTGCATAAGCAGGGTGTTTTCGACATTGGTGTATTGTGTGCCCACAAAATTTTTTTACAGCAAAGATTGGTGCTCTTTTCCTAGCCCTCCTGTACCCGAAATGATTTAACCAAAACATGTTAATGTATCTCTGATTCGGTAACTAATTCAATCAAGGTTTGTAATGCACAATCGACTCAAATTTTGAGCTAAAAATATTGATCCGCGCTTCGCGCTCGCATTACTTTTTTTTCCCATTAAGCAATGAACAGTTAAAGCATAAATTTAAAGGCAAATTTTCGGCGCGCCCCTCCCTATCGCAGTATTTTTCTCTTTGTGCCACTGATCTCAAGTGCCCATCTTCAACCGTGACCACCACTTTCAAATTCGGTCCGCCGCCTTTATAAGTGAACATAATCCACGATCAATGTTTTTTCTTCAGACTCGGTGCATTATTTTTGTTAATCTACATCGTCATGAAAATGGGTATGCTTCTATAACTGTTATCCAATTTTAGAACCATTAGGCCCGATAGGTCCTTTAACAGTCATGTTTAACTTGTTGGTTCGTGTCTACCAAATATTATGTCTTTTTTATTTTCACTAAACCCAAATAGATTTAAAACACTCTCAGAGTCTTGGTCACATGGATGAAATATTTTTTAACAATAAACTTTTTAAATTCATGATTAGTTTATATTCCCGCGGACCTGCCATGTTTATGAGCCGAGTCCGCCACCTGTTGGAGAGTGCTGGATCCGCCCCTGGCAGCGGATATAATTATTTGACATTTTATTGTAAGTTGGCAAGTTTGATATAGTTGTACCTTATTATTGGGCAGTTTTCTCATCGTTTTTGTATGCTTCAGTGGGTGCTATAATTATACTTGAATATAAACATCCCCTATTAAATTGAAACAAAACTTGAATGCCTACATGCCTAAAATGATGTAAAAAATATTCAAAATAATTATAATTTACAACAGTAGGCCTAAAGCCTCTCTCTATCCAAATGATTTGTTTGTTTGTTGTTTGTTTTGTTCTTTACAAGCTTAACGTCATGACTTTATATCGAGGATTCGAAAGATGGGTCATATATCTCAGCATACTAGGCCGGGTAGGGCCGCCTACAAGTGTTCTTTAATCTAGCTCCATAATCATGTATTAAGTTCATTTCTATTGAAAATATCTAATACCAAAATCGTTCCCAATATTAACCCTGAAATGAACCATTGTACGGTCGTCGAACATGATAAGTCACATTGAGCCCTCTATTATAAAGCTTCACTTTTTTAATATGCAACACAGTCTCGCATTTTAGAGGGCGCTAATACACTTATAGTTCTGTCGCGCTTCACAAAGCAACTGTTTTTTTTTTCACTTATTATCTGCGGAATAAAAAAGAAAAAAGGTGTGATTAACAATTTAAAAAAAAATTAATTAAAAAAAAAAAAAAATTGATTTATGTTCAGTTACTACCATATTATGAACATGAAAGCAATGTTACAAAAAGGCATCAGCCAAAGAAATTATTGTGTGAAGCAAGGGTGTGTGGAGAAATATGAGAGGAAAATGCTTTATGACACAACCAATGGGAGACAGGCTGGGAATTAGATTACAAACTTCACAGCAAAGTAGTAGGCCTACCATCCCAAATTAGTTAAACCGAGGTTAACAATGAATTCTTTGAAGAGGAAATACAAAAATTAGAACATTTATTTTTTATGTACAGTTATGGCATTGCCGTCAATATTATAAAGCGACCATTTTTTTAATGAAATTATTTTTTTTATCATGCAGTCTATATTTTGTTAATAAACTTTAAAGAAATAGGACTATGTCGGCGTGTAAAAATGTAAATAAAGGAATAGAATTTTGCAATAAATCCCTAATGTCAATTTTTGCTTTGTTTTTAATTTTGTTATACGATGTAGATAACGATTTTTGTCTATAGCACTTACAAAAATAATAATGCAATTAAGAGATTATGATTTTTTTTTTATGAGTATAGGCCTGCATCAGGGACAAACACATCAATCATAGGAAAATAAAATGAACCCCTGGATTACCTCCGATTGCCTAATTCTCATTTAAAACCATGGCAAAAACTTTGGTAAAACCCCCCCCCCCCCAAATCAGGGGGTCAACCATACAAAATTACCCCCTTCTACAGGCTTTTGGAGGGGTAGCCAATAAAATTACCCCCTTTTCCCAGGTTTTTGGACCATATTTGAGACCTTATTTCAGGATTTGTCTTCAAAGAATTGAAAACTACCCCTAATTAAAGAATAAGTCGGGGGATGCTGAAAGACCCCTATTTTGATGATTTCTCAGATTTTTTTCCCCGACCTGAGCCCCCAATTTATACCCCTTTCCGGAGAAATCGAGAACACGCATACGTATATGCTTGCTGCCTGAGTGGGGAGGGGGGGGGGTAAACCTCCTGATAAAAATTTCAAGTTACTTTTACAAATCATTCTAAAGTCTTGACGTCCCCAAGGACCCCAAATTAATCACAAATCGGTGCAAGGGTATATAAGCCGCCCCTATATTGAAATCACCACTGGTATAGAGTGTCAAACTTGCAAATCTCGGGATGGAGGTGGGTTCCCACACTGGGTGGGGACACGATTTCAACCCTCCCCCCCCCCCCCCCGCCCCACTAAATCTCGGCCAGCAGGATACAAAGAATGAAGAGTATCCGATGTTTGTGAGGCGATTACACCCTTGGAATCAGAATATCATGTACAGCTTAACAAAGTAATGGAGGGTCATTCAGACTAAGAAAAATTATATATATTTAAAATTATTTGAAAGAAAACTGAAGTTTGGGCCAGGGAAGAAAGGGACAATGAAAATGGATTCATTATCGCGCCTCTGCGGTGTACATTTAATATTCATTCATCTCATCATGGCGGATCAGAGAAAAAGCGATCAAGATTACCGCAAGAAATTGCTCGAACACAAAGAATTAGATGCTCGTTTGAAGAAAGTGAGTATAATCACGTAAAATATATTCTGTTCAATATTACCTCTAATTTCTACTGGAATTCTATGTTGTTTTATCAATGAAAAGCTGATCGAATGTGTCCAGTGCGAAACCTTTTCTGCAGAGTCACCGCTGGTCTCTCTGATCTTAGCGGCAAGTGATTGTGTTCCCTCGCCTAGCCGCCGGGGCCGATGAAATCCTATAACCCGCTGCTAGCCGGCCCTGCGCTCTAACCGAAGGCGAGCCAATCAGAATTCGCTGACACTGATAAATAATTAACCTCTTTCTTCTCTATCTGATTTAATTTACTTACTCTGTCATGATACATAAATCAAGCATAGAAAGTTATTTATTTAATCAAATCTTGTCTGATTGTGTGTGTGTTTTCTGTTAGTGTTGTTGATGCCGGCGCCAAATTCACGGAGAAATGTTACTCCATAATTTAGTAATTTATGCATGACGCTCGAATGATCACGAATTAGCATATGAAATACACTACCATTGTGCCTTCCAATGAACATAGCCACGATAAATTTAGATTCGTCATTTATTTTTTTGGTAAGTCCTCATTTCTTTATACGTTTTGAAATGTTGGGCGTAGTCCGACAGTGGATTCGTTGAAGTTCCTTTTATATTTCTCTTCTTTATTCTAAAAAAATATGAAAGAGTGGGTCTACGCTTAACCGTTTTTGAAGTCGAGTCTGCAGTTTTTCTTGCGAAATGGGTCCAATTGGTTATGATTGACAGCGCGCACGACAAAGCGGTCTTTATCGGGAACAGCTGAATCGCGTTGTTCAGTTACGGTCAACGCACTTCAGTCATCGCAACCGGGAGGCGGAGCTCCTCGCGATAGCTACCAGTAGCTAATCAGAGCGCCCAACAATCAAAATGCATTGTTCTCTATTTCTGTAAAAGCGGAATGGTAGACTTTTTTCCGTGAAATTTGGAAGTCGTCCATAATTGGCAGTCTCGTATTCACTGTCTGATTACGCTTGTAACTGTACAGGACTACAAAATATTGTCATGTCTTCTAATTTCATACACATAAACCATGAAATATAGTGCTGATTTTCACCTCATTAAATGTTGTTTTCTTTAGATGTAAACAAGTTAATTATCTTTATTCTCTCCCTTTTCAAATGCAGTGAGAGAGCATCTGAAGGAGCTCACCAAAAAATATGATAAGTCTGAGAATGATCTGAAGGCTCTCCAGAGTGTTGGTCAGGTAATTAGACGTTCTGTAGGACCAGTATATGACGGGGTGATATTATAGCAATATTCAATGTTATTGAGTGCAAGGGTTACGAATATTACATGAGCGTGCAAGTTGAACCTTGATCTATTCAACGACGCGACAGCGGAGTTGAATAGATCAAGGTTCAACTTGCACCGAATGTAATATTCGAACCCTTGCACGAAATAAAACATTGAATATTGCTTTTATACAACACTCGATGTCTACCGGTACTAGATTCTAAAGGTTAAGATCTAATTTAGCCTACTACTAGGCTAGCCTAGACCTGGATCTAACGTTAGAAAATTAACTGTTCGATTTAGATCTAAGTTAATCATCACTCACCAGATATCAAATGAATATGCGTTGTCCAACCTTAATTAATGATGTTAATTAATCCTCGCAGTCCAACACTAAAAGCATCGGTAACAATCCAAAACGATAAACTTGCAAATCAACACTTGTCCCCGTCTAACAGCTGAACATATAAGCGATCGTGTTCCGTGTAGAATCTATAATTGTGTGGAATTTAACTGCACTGAACTTAACTAACTGCACTGTACGGTACCGCGTCGCCCTAGGCCCTACGCGCACAAAATCGGTTTAGTACACGCAGCTATGCAGCGCATTCGCGCATGTATGTGTATGTAATTTCAGTGTGTAGATCTACGTGTCATCGATCTTTTGCAAGCTGTTGAATAGATTCTTGGATATTGCACGGGCTACGTCATCACTCGTTCAATAGCTCATTCCGCTGAATGTCATGTGACCCACATTCATCCAATCAGCTGTCAACAATCTTTGTGTGAGTTGTATAAAAGATAAACAAGGGTCTAGTGAGAAAAAATAAAATATTAAAAACAGTTATTTATAAAAATGACAGCACCGTAAAAACAACAACAATTACTCTCTCCAGTCAGTAACTTGCCATTGATCTCTTGTTTGTTTTAGGTAAAAATTTGTATGTGTAGTATAGGTAAAGCATCCATGAATTTTTGCAACCAAAGTTTGAAAAGTATTAATTTGTTATCATTTGGCAAGCTCTGGTTGACCTTAGTTATTTGGCTGTATTAGTTTTTATCATATGAGATGGTGTCCAAGATACTCCTTGTTCGTGTGTTGATTTCATTATTTTTTCAATCACAGAACTCAGACAAGAAGTAATTCCATTTATTCCATTTATAAAGGAATAACTTTGTCGAGCAAATAAATTTTTTATGAAGAGATGCTTTGTTCTAAGATGGAATTGTAGTAAAGATATCTGGCTGTTACTGCATGCAGTCGATTATGACATTAGACCTGGTCAAATTCTTGTGAATATTTAAGGTTGTAACACCTTCCAACATTACTGGTTTATTGAGTCTACAAGAGCCAGGCTTGATGAATCTACTATTAATTGCATTTACTTTCATGTTGATTTCTTCAGATTGTTGGAGAGGTTCTGAAACAGCTGACAGAAGAAAAATGTAAGTAATAAGCCTTGCAGTAATACTTCTACAAGTTCAATTTTAAGATTGTTTGGTTTAAAAGTAGACATACCAACTTTAAACCCCCTCATTATGCTTGAAAAGGATATAGGTTCACCTATTGCCATAAAGACATTCAACTTGGTATCGATTTTTTGTTGTTTTTTTACTTGTGTGGGTGGTATAAGTAATAGTTGACAAATTCTTCATCTTTACAACTGTTTTGTAATGTTGGTATGTAAATGGAATCCATATTTTTAATATTTATCTGTACTCGCTAAATATAAATAATTAATATTGCTTCCAGTTTTTATGCTGAGGAAAAATCATAAAGAACAAAGAATCACTTTTTTGATGTATTTACTACATGTACTTAATCATGTTTATTTCTTATTAATTTTCTGGTTGATGGCACTTATCTTTACAGTCATTGTCAAGGCAACAAATGGACCTCGCTATGTAGTAGGCTGCAGACGGGGTCTTGACAAAACCAAACTCAAACAGGGGACCAGGGTAGCTCTAGATATGACCACACTGACCATTATGAGGTAAGTGAAAGTTGTACAGGGAAGTGGATATATAGGCCCATATTCTGAACCGAAGACTAAGTTTGTCTGAATTGCAAGTTCGTGCAAACCTATTGTGCGATCCTTTTGTCTGATGCATTAGTCAAAATCAGAGAAAAGGATTGCACATTAGCTTGGGAAGAACTTGCGACTCATACAAACCCAGTCTTTGCTCAAGAATACTGGCCATTGTGTTGGAAAACACTTGAAAATAACCAAATCCTTGGACATAGCTAAAAAATGTATCTTAATCTTAAGAGGATTACTCGTGTTATATTATTCAAATCCTTCAATCATCACTCAGCTCCTTTGTTTTCTGAGTTATCGATTCTAGATGTTTTTAAGCAATATCGTCTCATGATTACAACATTCGTGCATGATTTGTTAAATAACAAACTTCCTCATCGTTTCATTGATTATTTCTCATTTGTTAAACACCCTTACGAGACAAGAAGCAACGAAAATAAGAATATAACACTCATCAAAGTAAGGACAAATCTTGGAAAACAGTCTGTTTCGTATTCAGGTGCTGTCATATGGAACGCTCTTCCAAATGATATTAGAAAAATTAAATCACGGAAAACTTTTAGACAATCATATAAGGCAATTCTTCTTGCAGAGTATATTCGTATTTAATTAATTTCGTATGTAAATAGTGTAAATACTGTAAAATACGATGTAATAATTTGTACATATGTTTTAAATATGATGTAATAATTTGTACATATGTTTTAAATATGATGTAATAATTTGTACATATGTTTACTTTATGTAAATGTATATATAATCACAGTAAGCAAACTAGACGGGGCCAACCTAGACTAGCTTTAGCTATTTGTTGGCTCCATTTACCAAATGCATATTTATATTGAATTCTGTTTATGTATATTTTTTGCAATGTTGGTAATAAATAAATACAATACAATACAATACAATACATTACCAAAAGCAGAAAAAAACCGACAAATGGTAGTCTTGTGTATACTGGATGTTAATGTGAAGCCTTGCATATCAAATTTTGATTGTAGCACCATTTTCTTACACAAAATGCTTTTAACTCTAGAATATACAAACAAAATATGATATGATATATAACGAGACCTTATAACACAACTGGATGTTCAAATAGATGTGAAAACTATTAACATGTACATGAAAAAATAGGATCCATCAAAACCTATTTTGAACTAGAGAATAACTGGAAGACCTTAGTAGCTTACAGTTGGTATTTCTTTAAGAGGAGGAGGATTAGGTGACAGACAAAAGTTTTAACTCACAACCATCTTGGAACTGATTAAACTCAGAATGATACTAATATTCTTAGACAACAGGGAAGCGTTTCATAAAAGACTTGTGGGATATTTTATCTGACAAGTCCCGTTTTATCCAATAGTTACCAACAATTCTTCTCAGCCAATCAAAATCAAGTAAAGATGTCAGATCTGTTGATGAAATGCTCTCCAGGAGGGCATTTCGTGAAAGGACTTGTCGGACGTTTTATCCGATAAACTGTTACAAGCTACTGAAATGCTTGCATCTGATTGGCTGAAAGCAAATTTGTCGGATAAAACGTTCGACAAGTCCTTTGATGAAATGCCCCCCAGGTATGCTTTATAACCCCATTGTTTGTATTTATATTATCTGTCATTTTTATTATTATTGAATGTGTCATACAGGTATCTACCAAGAGAAGTGGATCCTTTAGTGTATAACATGTCACATGAAGATCCTGGTGATATCTCCTATGCTGCCATCGGTGGTCTTGCTGAACAGATCAGAGAACTCCGAGAGGTACATTCTTCAGCTATCAAATTCACCCGACACACTCGCCCTCAAAATTATCACATCCTTGATATTTAAGATTTTTCTAAAGTTGTGCTTTTTTGATTGATAGATGAGTTTCCTAAGTATGCTACCAACAAATGAAATATTAGCAAGATTTGAAATTTGGAGAAATTAGCTATTTTAGGGATTGTGTATTCACAGACTTACCAAAAAACAACAAAACAAAACCCCAATCCATGTTCATAACTATTTGTGGATACTATGTTCAATTTCTTTTTTGATGAATACGCCAAAATTATTCCTGTACCTCCAAATAGTTCATTTTTAAAAGCATTCAAATTGGAGTTATCATGCCCTCAATTGTGCCCCAAAATATGTTTGTTGGTATGAATAATGATTGATTTGCTTCTATATTGATTTTATTGTTTGTTGCAATCCTTCATTTCAGGTGATTGAACTGCCCCTGTTGAACCCAGAGCTATTTGAGAGAGTTGGTATTACACCACCAAAAGGCTGTCTATTGTATGGAGCACCAGGTACAGACGATACATTCATTCCAGTTATTCATTCTTATTATATGATACAAGACAATAAAATCATTTATATAGTACTCTTACTCATGAACAGTTTCACAGCACTTCACTCTGGTAATCATTGATTAAATAAGACAGTCTTCAAAGTCTTCTTAAAAACTCTAATGAAGGACAAATCATGTCAGTTCATTCTACAGCCAAGGTGCAGAAACCATATAAGCACTGTCTCCAGATGAGCTGTTGATTCTTGTCATATACATGTATGTAATGCCACCTCTAAACGAAGCATGAGTTATATCTATATTAAAATCATATTTCAATTTTTTTTTTTTTTTTGTGGGAGGGGGATGGTTGTATCCTACTTCAGATTTAAATTAGTATTATATCTTGATAAGGATCTTGAAGTGAGTTTCACAATTCAAATGCTTTTTGCTGAACATGTTTCAGGAAATCAGCTGACATGAAATGTTTCAGGAAATCAGCTGATACATGAACTGTATCAGTTCATCTGTCATAAGTGCAAAGAAACTTCCCTGTAGAGTATAAGCCAAAAGTTTTGTGTACACAACTATACTTTTGTGATTTTGCACCAGGTGATGAAATTCATGAGAGCTAAATTTTATGATCTTTGATAGTTTACATTACTATCCATAACCTTTAACCCTATTCTGACTGGGAGGGGGGGGCGGGGGGGTCAATTTGACCCCCCCTGTACAAAATCCGCGAACTGCCGCGCAACCGCTGGAAATCGCGACCCGGCGTTCTATGACTTTTTTCTTTTAAGTGTCCCGCAACTTTTGACATCAAGTTCGAAAAAATCAGACACCCCGTTGTCGCGTTACGCAACATGTAATCGCATGTCAGGCCAAAATTGATCGAAAATCGTCATTTTGCATGCGTTTGTGTACAAAATAACTGCTTTTCCTAAATTGCTTTCTAACACTGATAATTGTGCCTTCTGAGCCTTTTGATTGATTAGATTTGTCATTATATTGATCAAGAAACATTTCTCAAGCATAAAAAATTATAAAAACAAAGAAATACATAAATAAAAACAATAGAATACATAAGAAATTCACAAAACAATAGAATACAAAAGAATTAAGTTGAAATTTCTGAATTTGTCAATTCAATATTGTTGACTTTGCTACTCAGCAACTTCTTTTAAAAATTTGAGCTTCAGAACTATATTTATTAATGAAATATTAACGTTTTCAATAAAAAAGCATCTAATTTGCATACGTGAGTATGCATAAATTAGCATAAATTAAATATGTGAATTTTTTTTGTTGGAAAAAACGTATCAGCGATACCCTTTACATGTGCAGCGATATGCGTGCAAAATTTCGCGGTGATCGGACCATCCGCGGCCAAGATATCAGGGGGGGTCAAATTGACCTCCCCCCCAGTCAAAATCTCCTCTTGAAAAGCCCAGTTAGAATAGGGTTAATTGAAGTGAAGATTTTTGCAAGGACTGACTTGCAAGATTCTTGAAAATCACTCACAAAAATTCCAGCTTATGCAGTGTTATGCACTATATAAGTATTATAATATGTTTCATTAGGTTCATGCTTTTGCTTTGTTTTTTAATTAGACTTGAAACTCTTTGTTTGATATATTTTAGGAACTGGGAAGACATTGCTTGCCAGAGCAGTGGCCAGTCAGCTTGATGCAAATTTCCTCAAGGTAAAGAAGCATAACATATTGGATTATTGGTTGGACAATTCTCTTGTAGCTATGTTTAAATTTTATTCATTTTTTTTTCAAGGTAGTACTTGTATCATGAGGTAATATTATAGAGTTTGTACTATGTAGTTATGTATTCATATCCTGCATAGAATTTCTGCTTCCATGTATACCAACATGTAGCTTGATCAGTCCATGATTTTTGTCATCATTCTGTACAAACAGAGTCAGTTAGCTTGTTGCAAGATAAGTAATTTTCACCCCAAAAATTTTTTTTTCTCACTCCCTTCTTCATCCTGATCAGAGCTGGCTACAGCATAGAGATGGAAAATGTAGTCTGACTCATATCAGATTGAAAAGTCCCTGCCATAGATTTATGTCTGAAAGATCCCCAGTTTCACTGATTTCACCAATGATACAGAGCTGCCAACCGTCCCGAAAAATTCGTATTTGTCCCGAAAATAAGAAGGGAATACGAAAATACGAAAAGGCATTGAAAAATTACGAATTTTTGTCTTTTATAATGCACTATGATTACATGGTCTTTGCATGCAAGTGGCGCCTTGAATTATACTACAATAGCATTGTATGCAATATGATCATTGAGTGCATGATCTTTGCATACAAGCGGCGCACTAGCGCTAGCGGGGGGTCGAATGCGCGTGCACACCCATGCTTGCATTGCTGGATGGAGGAGCGAAACCATCGACTCACCGCTCGGCTACTCGCCCTAGCTTTCGGCGGTGGTTAATGGTGCTGCGCTGGGTGCATGCAGGCGGCTGCGCGCGCGCCTGAATACGATGTGTGCGTGCGACAACAACAACAAACTACCCTGGATTTTTTAGCTGGATTAAACTTGGATTATACCTGGATCTAGAAATATATCGCATGGGAATTTGATTGAGCTCAACATGGCAACTTTAGCTTCCAAAAAAAGAAAGAAGAAATAGACTTAATGGCCTTGTATCATACCATCTTCGAAAAATGAAAACATGCTCATCATTGACATTGCAAGGTTTGTTCGTCCGATTTTTCAAAGGAAATTCTTACCGCGTAAGAAAATAAGGATTTCTTCTTTCGTCCGAACATGGTGGTGGTTCATACGATAGCCTATCCAAAAACGCATAAAATCAGCCAAATATTGAGCTGCCGGAGATGCTAGCAACAAAGCACAATATCGCTAAGTTTTTTGTACCTAGGCCCTAGGGCAAGGCTAAGGACAATTCTGTGATGCGTGCCGATTTTTTTTGCAATTTTTTGAGGAAATTCTTACCTCGTAAGAAATTACGATTTTTCTCTCAAAATTACGAATTTTGAGCTCCAAGATTACTAATTTCTACTTCTAAAGGTTGGCAGCTCTGATGATATTGAATAAAAAATGTGTTAAAGTTTTATGAATGAATGAAAACCAATCGATTACAATTATACTAGGCATTATATAATCTGCAGGAGATCATACAATGCATTAAAGCCAAATTATTGTTGTGGTCATGAGATTGAATTGTGGAAGAAACTGTCTTAAAGTCATTTGGAAAGATTGACAACAATTCACCCAAGAATTGCTGAATTATTTGAATAAAAAAAATGAAAAGAAATTAAGCCAATTATGTGCAAAGACACATGCACTACACTCAGAAACTAATGTATGGGACTACACAAAATGCTTGCCTGAATTTTTCATCTGTTTTTTTTTTTCATCATATGACTATGAGGCCATTTGAACAGCAATTCTTGCCTGTGGAATTTTTTACTATTATGCTCTTCTTAAAGACAGATAAAAATAATTGAAATGCTCATAACTATTTTGTTTACCTTTCTCACTTCACTAGATTCCCTTTGAAAAGCTCCATCTAAAATCCAACAATTATGCTATTTTGACAGGTTGTATCCAGTGCCATAGTGGACAAGTACATTGGTGAGAGTGCTCGTCTGATTAGGGAGATGTTTGCCTATGCTAGAGATCATGAACCTTGTGTTGTCTTCATGGATGAGATTGATGCTATAGGGGGCAGGCGATTCTCAGAGGGTACATCGGCTGATAGAGAGATCCAGAGAACTTTGATGGAGGTAAGAAATTAATTTAAAAAAATATTGCTTTAGTCTGATGACAACGTTTGCTCAATTACTCCAGGCCTTATTTTAGTTTAAGATATAGGGTTAGATTTATCATTGCAATATGGTTTTATGTTAGGTTTAGAATGAGGTCTAGGGTAGGGTATAGTGTTAAGTCCAGGATGGAAGTGTGTTATTAATTTAGTGTATGGAATTTATAGCAGAGCTACAGTCGCCAAAGAGTGTCACAGAATCTTTATGTAATGGTCACAAGTTGTCGTTCATATATTTTCTGGCAACATTAATATACATTTGTTTCATTCATTTTACCTGATTAAAGGTTTATAAGTAAAGTTACCAGGGGACCCTAGAGGTTTAAGTCGTAATCGAGGAACCTGATTTAGGGGATGAATGTCTAACTAAAGGGGACTAGTGCATTGACTTGGTTTTCAACCAGGGACTTGCCTGTTCCACGACTACTGCTCCAGCGAATGAAGTATCAAACCCCATAATGCATCAAAGTGAATAAACACATTTCAAACTTTTTTTTTACTTAGTAAATGATTACCGGTAAACATCGCATTGTTTTCATACTTTCATTAAGTTTAACAACTCAACAAACAGAATAAGCTTAAAAACAATAAAATTTACATATTCTAAAGTATTGGTCATTGCTTTTTATGCCTCCGCCACCGAAGGTGGTGCCGGAGGCATCATGTTTTCGGGTTGTCCGTCCGTCCGTACGTCCCGCTTGCTCGTTATCGCGATATCTCAAGAACCACTTGAGATATTAACTTCAAACTTGGGGATAGTATGTACCACCATAGGAAGATGATCTGATTAGATTTTGGAGTATGTAGGTCAAAGGTCAAGGTCACGGAGGTCAAATAGTGAAATTCTATGAATTGAGTTTGTTATCGCGATATCTTAAGAACCATTTGAGATCCGAGCTTTAAACTTAGGTGTAGTATGTACCACCATAGGAAGATGATCTGATTAGATTATGGATTATATGGGTCAAAGGTCAAGGGTCACAGAGGTCAAGATGTGAAAATCCATGTATTGAGTTTGTCATCGCGATATCTCGGGAACCAATTAAGATATAAACTTCAAATTTAAAGGGGAAGTTCACCCTGGAATTTTATTGGTCTTAAAAAATGAAGAAAAATAAAAGAAAAATATGAGTGAAGGTTTGGAGAAAATCGACCAAAAAAATATGAAGATATGAATATTCAAAGTTTTGATTCTGTGACGTCACATGCGAGCAGATCTCCTATGTGTTATGTAGTGTAAATTCCATAAAATGTCATTTTTTTCAGAAGAAAATAATTATGTCACCTGTGCGGTCGATATACCATCAAACATATGTTCATAAACATGACTATATCAAATTGACCCATTCCTTTATCAAGAACCATGACAAAAAGACAAATTTATGGAATTTACATACACAACCAATGGGAGAGCTGCTCGCACGTGACGTCACACAATCAAAACTTTAAATATTCATAACTTCGCTATTTTTTGGTAGATTTTCTTCAAACTTTCACTAATATTTTTTAATTATTTTTCTTCATTTTTTAAGACCAATAAAATTCCAGGATGAACTTCCCCTTTAAGGGTAGTATCTATCACCAGAGGAATATGGTCTGATTAGGTTTGGGGTCACAAGGTCAAAGGTCAAGGTAAAAAAATGTCATTCTATAAAGCAAAATGAATAGATAACGGTGCAATATTTTTCTGATCTGGCAATGGCGGAGGCATATATTTCGACCGCGCGCGGTCGAGGATTCATCTTGTTTAATGATAATAGAAACATCTGAACACCAATGTCTTAAACATCCATTTGTAATTTGTATTTGCAGTTATTAAACCAGATGGATGGATTTGATACTCTGGGTAAAGTGAAAATCATCATGGCTACGAACCGACCAGACGTGTTAGATCCTGCTCTTCTAAGGCCAGGCAGACTTGACAGAAAGATAGGTAAGTTATAGTCCACTATATATTCTGTGTCATGCCAAATTCCAACATCTCTGACAAAAGGAATGCCAAATTGTTATTGTGATTTTCTGTACTTCACAAGATAATGTACATACACAAATTTTGCTTTTTTAAAAATTTTGTTTCACCAAAATATTTCAGACCCCCCAATAAATTTGCATTAGACACAGTGGCATCCCTAATAATGAGATCCTGGAGACCATGGAAATTACCTTGTATAACAGGAATCTCGCTATATATAGATATATCAGGGGGAAAAGAATACAAGAGCTGAGACCAGCAAAATAACCATGTTATATCAGGAACCTTGTTTTATTAGACCTCTTTATAACTGATTTGCACAGTATTTGGCTTAGTCCTGAGCGACTTGTAATGGTAGTAGACTGTATGAGATGAAATTTATTTTAAGTCATTATTAATATTTATTCTTATCTTTTCAGAAATTCCACTTCCCAATGAGCAAGCCAGGCTGGAAATTCTGAAGATTCATGCAGCTCCTATCACCAAGCATGGTGATATAGGTATGACATATTCCTTTTAGTTTTATTCTTCACTCAGAATTAGATTGTTTACCAGATACTTTATGGAAGCATCTTCTTATTTGAACCCTTTAGCACCTGAACTACCCCAAAAGCACTTGTCAGTTTTCTCAAGAACCCACCATAATGCTGGAGTCATGATAGTATCCAAAATACATGGTCAAATGTGACAATATTTGTTGTGCTTGACCTTCGTGAGTTTGCTGTCGGATTCTGCACAAAAAAAGTATATCCTTATCTAGAGCGAATGCAAGAATTTCTCATTAAAACACACTGACACATATAGCCAAACACTTTTCATTAGGGAATAAGCTGACACTTTTTACATAGTCCCTACATGCTTCAGGAGTAAGCAAATAAAATAGTACCCAAAGAATAGTCCTAGTGTTTTTATTTCACACTTGGGATATTTGTAGCTTTTGGAATAATAGTGTTAGATGTAATAAGAAAGATAATATTTCGATTTTTTTTAAAGGGAAGTAGTATGATAGCATTGGGAAAAAAACTAACTTGCATATGTATTAACCCGTTGGGGACTGAGCCCGAATATATTTGGGCTGAGGTCTATGGGAAATGTGTGTAATAGCCAAATCAGCTCGTCTCCAACAGGTTAATAAGGTTGATATATCTGTATGATACATTTTGTCATGCTCATCAATTTATTGCACATTTTGATCTTCTTTACCATCTGATTGTATTTTTTTTAACTGGAAATAATTCAGATGGGGAGGGGAGTTATTCAGCTTATGATATGACCAGAAAAACTACTTCTTGTATTCGTTATAACTGCAGTAGAATGTAATAGTTTCTGTGTTGATAGTAAAGTCTACAGATGAAAGCTATTACCACTTCTATTCATTCCTCAATTCCACCTTGAATCTAAGACAAGTGATAGATGGCACCATTACTCTCTTTTCTTATGGTAGATTTTGAAGCAGTGGTAAAATTATCCGACGGATTCAACGGTGCTGATCTCAGGAATGTTTGCACAGAAGCAGGTAAATATGACATCAATGCTCTACACAGTGTCATATATCATCCAAATAGTTCACTCCCAGCAGTAATGTTCCACTTCCAAAAATACCCTTTTACAGGGATCACAATGATGTTATTCTGAAAAATGTCGGCCATAGTTCTTATTTGTATTTTTCTAACTTCATTAGATTGTACCCTTATCCCTATTCTGATTGGGCTTTATTAGAGGAGAAAAGTCCAAAATCGCGAAAATATCTGTACGCGAAAATATTGGCTTATACAGTATCGGGAATGGTTTGTCTGATCGCCGCGAACGTCACTGTACATGGAAAGGGCACTGTTTGTTTTTTTTAATCCCAATTTTTTAGTTTATTATACTTTATTCAAATTTGATGCCTATTTATTAAACTTCTTAATATCCCATTAAAAAAACATAGTAATGAAGCTCAAATTTTTTTGCAAAAATTGCTGAGTAGCATAATCAACAATATTTAAAAGAGAAATTATGATATTTTAAAGTAATCTTTTGTATTTTAAGTATGTAAAGGATTAACCCTCAAGTAACTTTCAATAAAGCAGCTTTGGTTGTGTGGATGCTGGAGAAATTCTATTCACTTGCTGAGAAAGAAAGATAATTCATCATTCTCAAATCACATGATAAAACAACCATAATTTATCTTAACCTTAATTAATTTCCCCCGTCTTATCTTTCAGGAATGTTTGCCATCAGAGCTGAACGAGAATACGTGGTCGACGAGGACTTCATGAAAGCTGTGAGGAAAGTGTCGGATAACAAGAAGCTAGAAACAAAACTAGACTACAAACCAGTATAATAGTTTATTATTAAAGCCCTGGGGGTGACTCACCAAGTCATTCATAAACTATGAAAACCTTTACGAATGACTGGTGATCTGGGGGGCGTTTCATGAAAGGACTTGTAGGACATTTTATCCTACAAATTTGCTCTCAGCCAGTCAGATGCAAGCATTTGAGTAGCTTATAACAGTTTGTCGGATAAAACGCCGTCAAGTCCTTTGATGAAAAGCCCCCCAGTTCTTGTGGTTACTTGAGAATGTGATTACTACACCACTGAAGATTATGTTCCAGTCATACGTAACTTTATGAAAGACTTGGTGAAACACCACCCAGTTCACACATGCCTCTTCAAAAATGCCTGCTTGAGGTGAGAAAGTCTTTGAAATGATGACATGCTTTCATGTCTGTTAATGTTATATGCATCTTTTCATGCGGTGTAGCTTGCAGTGTAGCGCACACTACAGACTAACTACACAAAAATTAAACCTGTATGAGGAATTTTTGAAGAGACAAATGTTAAGAAGGGGGTAGAATTCCACTAATGTAATGTAATGGTATGCTAGACTATCATATGTTGATTCCAGTTTGTAAGTCGGCAGCGAAGAGTAGACAGGATATGTGTAGAAGGGAATTCTTTCATGCAAGGTTAAAGTCAGCAATCTATATTAGAGGTGTTTAGTTGACAAATGCCTTTAATGTTTTTATACATGCATTCTTTTGTTTTCTGAGGGGGGGGGGGTGGGGTAATGGAAGGGGTTCATTATTTATTCACAGGAAACCATTGATTTGACTGCAAAGATTGTTGGACAAACTTTAGAAAAGAGATAAGTTCACTTAAATCGCATTAATTATGCTGACAATAATCCCTAATAAAAGTTGTCTCGTTTAATATATATATTGGTACCAAAACCTAAAATTTTCCATTTTGGTTACCGGTAATAAATTTTCTGATCAATACAGTTTGAAATAATTGTTGAGAAAGTAACACAAAAATATTTACACCATTTGTGTTGTATTCCTAGTTCTTGTGTAAAAGTAAAATATTATTTGTCACATTTTTTTTTTGTACATTGTAAGAAATTAAATTTCTGTACATGAAAGTTCTCTGTCGTCGATATTTGTTTTTCTATCTTTCGCTAAAAAAAAGAAAGTCAACTGATTCATGGAATGCCTGTTGTCAATATTCAATTTAAAATTGGAAATTGATAAAATCAAATTGTTAAATATTATTGTACCCTCAGCCCTCCATGAATCAGTGAACTTAACACACCCACTTATTTGGGACTAAATTGGTTTACATGTAGTTAAACATTATTGGGTATTCATTGAATTGCTACTTTAACATCGTATTTATATGTACACTTTTGGACTTGTGAGTGAAAGAAAGGCAACACAAATAGTTCAGTTTGTCTGCAATAAGTAATTGCAGTTTATTTCATGTACAAGAAGAAATCTTAATACAAAACATAACATGAACAATGCCTGCTTTACATAAACTTAGATTACTATGAAATACATAAATTACAACTGTTGACTATGTCTACAGTTTTTACGTTTTGTGATTAATTTAATTGAAATACAATTCAAGAAGACTAGAGAGCTTAAACATACATTTCTCACTTAGTCTCATGACCATTTAGTTTAATTGGTGATTCGTCTATAGCCAAATGATCTAATTGCCTTTTCGACTAATTCCCAAATGAACATTGTAATATTTCCAGTCAGTTACAGGAATCGACCAAATGGTAATAGACCCATTGGTCATGAGACGAAATGGACATTTCGTCTCGAATGGGATTTAAACGAAATGGTAAATAGGCGAGGTGACATTTAGACCCTAAAGGTAATTAGACAAACTGGTTGTAGACAAAATAAAATTAGACTATGTGGGATAAGGCTAAACAGTCATTGGTCAAATTGGGTTTCGACCAATTGGCAATTTACCAGACGAATATGCAAATGTTAGAAATTGGGATTGGGAACACATGTCTTGTTCTTTTAGTATCCATGCTCATTACAAAGGAGTAGACTTTACGAGGTAAGGATACTAGGTAGGTGAGTGTTGGGCTCTCTCGTCTCCTGAGTGCCATAAGGGCGTCACCTCTATGTTAACGAGGACGAGTTAACATCCTTATGGCTTAAAGCACATGAGCAGGCAGGTATAAAACAAAGAAAATAATTTCATAATACAGTCCATTCCCACTATACCAAAGTGCTCAAGACCAAACAAATTCAACTTGTTATACTGAAATCTTATTATACTGAAATACCAAACACATGGGCCCGAATTCACAAAGGTGGTTTCAAAACTGTGGACTGAAACCATGGATTATGTAAATTTTGTGTTGTAATTACGCTTAATTTTAGCGCAGACTTTGAGAAAGGTCCAATATGAATGCGCGATTTTGTCATAACGCACTAGATTTACACCAGTTGCTATGGTTTTGACATAATGAGCCCACTGTTTTGAATCAATGAGTCCACTGTTGAGTCAACGGTTTATTTAAAATAATTTGAATAAACAGCAGACTTAAGCATAGCGACAAGCGTAAATTTAGCGCTCTGTGACAAAATCGGGCATTCATATTGGACCTTGCTCACAGTACGTGACAAATTAAGCGTAATTATTACACAAAATTTACATTATCCACGGTTTCAGTCCAAAATTTTGAAACCACCTTCGTCAATTCGGGCCATGGTCTTGCACATGACTTGTTTGGAACTGGGACCACAAGAATAGAGTACCAAAGTGGGATGGCATCAAAAAATAGATTTTGGATTTCGTCATTTTTTTCTTTTGTATCTCGGAGGAGCATGATGAAAAACATGATCAGACCAAATTTGGTAGGAATCAAATTTCAACAGGGCCCCAAGATAAAACCACATGAATACCTCATCTGCCCCATTGAAGTCAATGTATTATTGGCCTGGTTCTAAACTTTTGGAAACTGGCCATTAATACATAGACTTCAATGGGACTAATTAGGTATTCATGTGGTCATATTTTGGGCCTCGTTAATCGATTCCTACCAAATATGTGCTGCAGAGGTTGTTTTTAATCATGCTCCTATGCTCTTATAGATATTTAAAAAAAAAAATTTTAATCCCTCAAAACATATTGTGACATCTCTTCGGTACTCTATTGCTAAGTAATAACAAAAACTTGTAAATATTTTTGTTATAATGGGAGTGGACTGCATATCTTTACAAAATTTCACAAACACATGAATTCTGTTGCACAGAACATGGTGTGTGGTTTACATTTTGTATTCTACATTATAAATACACTGTACAAGAGTGGTGGATCTGTTATACTATCATCTCTAACTCCTTGGCATAGTCTATGGCCTGCAGCGCTAACTCGTAAGAAGGGATCGCATCATCAGTCTTCTTCTCCTCCTGAAATTTGAAGCAGTTGTCACTGCCAAGCTCCCAGCCTCTCTGCAAGACACAAGAAAGCAATTTTTTGTTTAAGTATATGTTGCAAGGAAATGAAAACATCAATACACTAACTAGTATAAAGAGGAGCAGAAAAGAAATACAATTACAAAGAGAGCTTGAAAGATGGAGAGATATATGATAAGAGAAAAGAATGAGACAATGACAAACATATAATTAAGGAGAGTCACAGTAAGGCTATAAAAAAATAGAGATAGATGATACAACAAAGAACTTTTTTTAACTAAGTTACTACTGAGTAGACATACAATTTTAAATTGTGCATTATTTTTTTCCAAATGAATTGAAATACCTGAAAGCTCTAAAAAACTTGATGTCGATGAATGAAGGAATTTAAAAAAAAGTTTCTATAATTTCATCAAATTTTTGTACACACATTTAGTTATTTTTTTCTAATGAACCAAGGGACATCAGAAAGCTATAACAAGACTTGCATATGAATCAATTAACACACAATTAAACCCCCCCCCACAAAAAAAAAAAAAAAAATAGGATGTGACATAAAAGTACCCTTCTGAAATGAAGACCTGCCAGGTAAAAAAAAAAAGTACCAATTCAGAGACATGCACAACGAAAGCTCACCTCTTTAGCAAATGCCTTGACATCGGGTAATGATGAGATAAAGAGAAGTCTTGCTCCTTCTTGGAATGAGATCTTAGTGTAAGCCTTCTCAACGCATGCAGCTATTTCCTTCCTGATTGTCTCCAGTAAGATGTCCATGAAGACTCTGTAGCTATCAGCAGGCACGTTGCCCTTAGCCAGAAATACCTGTAGGAGTTGAAGGTAAGGATGATACAAGATGTCTTTTATTGGACCATTTATTGTGGAAAAAAAAGAAGTCAACTACAAATGTTTGATATTGGGGCTTGTGGAATCACTGTGATGTGAGAAAATATCAATCAATTAGAAAAATAGGTTTTCAGAGAAGATTAAAATATTCCTAATATTGCCCAGGGAATTATTTCATAGTTCTTTGTAAAAAGCCACGTACTGTCCATAACAGCCGTCGTGCCTTGGTTGGATCCTAGCTTTATAAGCTATGATACAAGTGTAGGAATTGTCTGTTGGTCAACTGAGCTCGGTCACACCTAGCTGCTAGCCCGCCTCTGTGGTCTAGCGATTAAGGGATTGCAGTTCAAATGCAGTGACCCGGGTTCGACTCCTGGCGGAGGCAACTTTTAGCAACCTGAAATTCAAAATGGATGACAGCTCTGGGTGTCGTTGGGTCAAGCTATGTCACAAAAATTCTCTATAAACCAATTCATTTCGCTCTCTCTCTCTCTCTATATATAATATAAATTAAAACAAAAAAATTTTCATAAGTATTAAAGGAGTTGTTTACCTTGTTGTAGCTGCCTTCCATGAGGTACTGTTCTATCGATACTGGATGTTTGATGTAGATATTACTTTGTAGATCCTTGGCAGGCAATAATTCAAGCTCCTAGATGAAAAATACAAAAATAAGGTCAGGGAGATGTTTCACCAAGACGTTCATAAGTTACAAACAACTTTATAAAAGACTGGTGATGAAAGGTCCTTGTGCTTAATGATTGACAATGTAGTCCGTACTGCACCCAAAAAAATGTTCCAGTTCTTTTGTAAAGTCATTTGTAATATTACAAATGACTTTGTAAAACGTCCTCATGGTATTGTCTTAATATGTGATATTTAAACCTTTCTAATATCTGTTTCCTTGGAAATAGGAACAGTCTACTTTCATTAAAACAAGATGCTCAGGACCAAGCCAATTACCTCATTGTAACAAAACATTGGCACATATGCACATAGAAACGTGTACTGGTACCTTTTGGAAAAAGGGACTGGGTGAATTGCCTTCTTGTAACAAAATATTGGAATAACTGGAGTAGATATTTTGAATACATTACAAGCTTATGCTTTAGAGAGATGTGGTTTTTGTTACCAAATGTGACTTCCACCACGTTTTTGGTAAGCCTTGATTTATATTCTAAGAGCTCTATATTACTAAATGGCAAGTATGTATATACAATCGCATCATAATGCCAATGTGCTTTTACAGGAAACATAATCCCAATAGAGGCAAATTGAAATTAATAAAAAATACAATCTACTCACTGTGTGAAACTCAGCCAGTCTGTTCTGTGATAGTAGTCTCAAAAGATTTAATCCAAGCAGTTCATATCTGTACGGAGAAACTGGCATGCTTTCCCTATAGAAGAGAACATTAAGATGAGCACAGGATTAGAGCTTGCAGACAACAATTAAATCAATCAATCGATTTATGAAACATGTAAACATCTACGCCTTTCTTCATGTAGAAAGTAATGATTTTGATATTTTGTTTTGTTTTAAAGATACAGGAAAGAAATATAATGGAGTGTGGAAGACTTACAAGTTACTTTAAAAACGTTATAATCCTAATAATAACATAGAGTACCCATACACTGTTTTCAAATATGTAATATCTAGTGTATGCAACTACAATCTGTGATATTTGCTATACAGTGTTGTTAAGTATTAAATTGTTGACAGTGTTGCTGTGCTAAGTGTACATATATGATACAAAAAATATTACTCACTTTAAATGCAGGGGAAAAAAAACAAAACAAAAACAAGAATGATATAATAAAAAAAAGAAAAAAAAAGAACATAATGAATTTAGGATATAGTTGGTGATAGTTACTACATAATCAAAACTTAATGAGACTTGCTAAAAATTTAGTGGGTAAAGGGTAATTCACCTTGTCTTCCCCAATAATGGCTTCATATATTTATTTTTTTTAGCTGAAAATACCCAATGAACTCACCTGAAGTCAAAATAGTATGGCTTGAGTTGTGCAATGTATCTCTCAAATGACTGGATATCTCTCTTGCTCACACTCCATTTTACACCAATCTCTAGAACCTCTCCTATAATTACAACAAAACAGGATGCTCAGTTATCATAAAATACAAAGTATAACCTGCAATGTATCTATACATTGTCCTTCTACAACTACTAAAATAAAAACACAGACATTATATTTTTTCCTATTGAATTAAATTCTCCACAGCATCAGGGAGCTCCTGTTTTTGATCCTTCATAGTAACAATTGATACATGTACATACAATGTATAAACACCTATTAATCCTCTAATTTAAGCATATACATGTAACTTTAAAATAGGAGAATGTAAACTAGATTTTGTTACTAAAAATACAGATTGAATAAATTGGGTTAGCATTTAGTATCTTCCAGACAGTTATTAGAATTTTGGGATGGCGATTATGTTCATGAATCTTCTAATTTATTTAGAATGGATTCCAAGGTGTGTAAAATATGTAATACTTTATAAATGTACATTAAAAAAATAATAATAATAAATATGTGTGTAGCATTCTGATCATTAGCTGCGGGTCATTCCATGCCAATTCACCCGATGGGTTACACCCTACCGTCTCAGAATTTGCTCAAATTTGGTACACATAAAGTTTAACATTACCTTTCCCATGAAAAAAAAATTAGCGTAAACGGTCCGTCGGTTTCCGAGCTATGGCCCGCCCTTTTTGATTGTTTTGGCAAAAATGGGTGTGACCTTCCATTTCAACGGCACATGCCGCCTGAACTGGTGACCAATTTTTGTGAAACTGGTACCATTCAAAAGGAAATTCAAGAGGAATTCAAAAATGGTATCAAAAATATTATTGGAGCAATGTAAAAGTGCTGTGACTTTGACCTTTCCTTTACTTGATTTTTTACCCTCCAGACGAATAATATTTTTACTTGATTTTTATGTATGTTAATTGTCAGTATAATATTAACATAACATTGTAAATATCTAGGATGATATTTTATTTCTTCACCTTCAAAAACTCTTTTTTAATGTAATTTACAAAGTTACTGTTACCTCCACATACTGATCATTTGTGTGGTAATGTGTGTACAAATCTCCATTATAGGCTTACTTGAATACTTCCAAACTAAAGTTAATTACATTCAATTAAAACAGGAAACTAAACTTTTCAGGTAATAAAGGAACATTAAACACAATGATAATGTATACATGTACGTAGACTCCATTTGCTTATGAATAGAGACATTTGTTTAGAGCCCTTTTGATTGGGGTGCAAATAGTATAAATACAAATCATCAAGAATCTGCGGTTTTGACAGAAACAAAATGCTTCCTACATGTAGTCAGCTCTACTGTCCCAAACTGGATACATCCTTGAGATCTTTGAAGCATCAGCAAGAGATATGGAAATATTATGGCATTTGTTGTAATGTTACTTCAGTTTGGAAAGTATTCATGTAATAATGGAGTCTTGTACAAACATTACCAACACAAATATCAGTATGTGGGGGTAACAGTAACTTTGTAAATTACATTAAAAAGAGTTTTTAAAGTTGAAGAAATAAAATATCATCTTAGATATTTACATGTTATGTTAATATTATACTGACAATAACATACATAAAATCAAGTAAAAATATTTTCGTCTGGGGGTCAAAATCAAGGTTAAAGAAAGGTCAAAGGTCATAGCAACTTTAAATTGCTCCAATAATATTTTTGATACCATTTTGAATTCCTCTTTGATTTCCTTTTGAATGGTACCAGTTTCAACAAAATTGGTCAACCAGTTCAGGCGCATTGTGCCGTTGAAATGGAAGGTCACACCCATTTTTTGCCAAAAACGATCAAAAAGGGCGGGCCATAGCTCGGATCCGACGGCCGTTTACGCTGATTTTTTTGTTTCATGGAAAGGTAATTTAAACTTTATGTGTACCAAATTTGAGCAAATTCTGAGACGGAAGGGTGCAAAATTGCACTTTCATTGGGTGAATTGGCATGGAATGACCCCTGCATAGAGATATAAAGTGAAAAACTTACTTGCTATTAGTAATTCTTTCTGGCTTGGTTGACTGCTACTTGTTGGTAAAAATGATAGGCTCAGAAGTGCAATCTGTAGCAAGACAAGTGAGACAGGGAAAGAAAATGAATCATTGAAAGAATGAAAAAAACATTTTACACTTGATCATTTTCATTCCGGCATTCCTTTTATAAAATCAGAGATGCCCTAGCAAACAGGTTTATTGTTGCTGTGGCTTTTTGTGTGTATCAGCAGATTCCAGACTACAAATCCAATCTTGGCATTTTCGTATCAGCAAGAGAGTACCAAGTAAAGTGGATAAGTGGCTTTTATGTCTTTTTTTTTCTTACACTCAATCCAACAGCGAAGACACACATTCATTTCTTTTGTTAGTAGATGGGATGATCTTTTTGTCATCCCCCCACTGGGAAGTGCTGTAAAGTGGCGATTTTCTCCCAATGTAAAGTTAATGCACAAGAATAAATTGTTGGTTTCAAGCACAATCGCAGCCAAAGAGGCATGTTCTGAAAAAAGGGTCTAATAATTATAATTAATCATAATAATTATATTGCAACCATATCCTAGATTACCCTTATTTATTTTGAAGTAGGTTCAAAGCTGGTTTCACTAATGGTTAAATATTGAGAAGTTTCCTTAGCAACCAAGAGGGCGACAGGCAGCCATTTTTCAGTACAGCCTGAGATAGGTACTCCCACATAAAAATAAAAAATGACTAAACAGTCTCAACTCATGCCTGAAAATAATGTTGGACATCTTACTTAAAACATAAGATAATTTTAAACTTGTGTGGAAAAACAAAACTTGTGAAAAATGAGCAAAACAGGTATAAATCGTATGTTCAAATATGTGTAGAACTTTTGATCTTCTTTCTCTTTTCTTTTCTTTTTCTGAGTGTAATAATGTGAGATAATTCAAAATTTTTACTTTTTATGATGGTAGTTGAGTTTATAATTTCCAAATGTATTAACATGTGCAAAAGTTTTCCTCTTTGAAGAGAAAAGCTTGAAAATGGTAATATTTACTGAAAATCTATTGTTCTGTATTGCTTTGAGCTCAATGCAAAGGGTCACAATTTATGCATTGACAAATGAATTGAGAGGCATACATGTGGGACTGCAATCTCTGAATGGGGGTACCTACCTGAGATTGGTTTGCAGTCATATGTCAAGGATTTGACTGAAAATGATTTGCAGCCATTTTTAATGATGAGAAAGAAAGATATTTTGGATTTAAATTCAGTTTTGACGTAAACCTGGTTGTTGTGTGTCCGGAAGGGTTGTTTGTACGGACAAGGCAACAATTTTACTCTTTGTGATCAATATTTCATTAATTGATTGAAAATAATATCAAACAATATAACAAGTCAAAGCACGAATATTCACAAATATTTTTTGCTATTTACTGCACAAATTTTGAGAAAATCCAGAGCAAAAGATAATGTTTTTATTTGCTTCATGTTAAGTGTCCGGACAACGGACCCCCGTCCTATATTTTCCGGTAGGCACTTTTAAAGCGACCTCGTAGTGAGGCCCTAACCCTAACCATTGCTAACCCTAACCCTAACCGTAACCCTAACCCTAACCCTAACCCCGCCCCTAATGAATATTCAAATATACGGCCTCACTACGAGGTCGCTTTAAAAGTGCCTACCATATTTTCCAAGGCCAAAAAAGAGCATTGCCATTATTGGCATTGGTTTTACACAATCACGCAGAAGATTAAATTTACTTTCTTAAATCACTGTTTGGAAGGAAGAAGGAAAAAAGAAAAAAATAGAAAAATGAAAAGGAAATAATAATCTGTTAAAGCCAGGGAATGATGATTAATTGACCACAATTAAGCCACAAATGATTGAATCAATGCAAAAATAAGTTTGATATTTTCTCAACCTGAATCCTTATGAGTGGGACTACAGAAACCATAATGAGTCAGCTCTTCCGAGCCTCAGAAGCTGTCGAATATCTTATAAAATAACAGGGAACCGTACAAAAATATAGAATAATCATGGACGTTTACCTTTAATTTCCCTAGGATTTCTCCACATTTGTTCAGATCGGGTGTTTTCTTCTTCCATTCCTTGTTCAATTCTTGGTACATCGCCACGGTATTCTTCAAAGACGCCATTTCACGTTTTCTTTGTTGTCTGCTGCCATCTGCTGCGGTTGATCGACTGCATATGACGTGACGAATAGGTCTGCTGCATTTTTAGCGGATCATACAGTACAGATATACCCTGCCGAAGATCCGGCGGACCTGAATGCTGATGTTCCGTAGATCGACCATCCAGCTAGTTGTCACACACTTACTTGAAGTGACACGATAAGGGTGTTTCACCTCCATATCATTTAGAAATGGGATCATTAAGTGCTCAAGAAGGGGACATTTTGGATAGTTTAGATGATCTGGGGTAAGTTAAAGTGTGTTTTGTGGTAAATTAAAGTTGTCTTTAGACTTAGAAAAAGCTCAAAATAATTACTTTTTAGGATGTCAATAATATATTTTTTAAAAATTAAGTTAGCTAGCATAGATTCTAGATCTAAACCTTTAAAGTGGAAATGGAATATTAAAGAAAAGGTCAAACTTGTTGAATTCAATGCCATTATCAAGCTTAGTACATGAGAAACGAAATACCTTTTAGTTTATTAGCATGTTGCATTGAACATTCTAGGAGTATCACTTACACTTATGCATGGTCAATTCATAATTGAGTATGAGTATGAATGATCCGTGGTCGTGGAGATTTTTGAGGGGGCAGAGGGCAGCTTGATGATGTCACATGATGAAGGAGCAAACCTGGAAGTAATGCATGAAGAATATCTATTACTACATGATTGTATTATGTAGAAAGGTAAAACAATCAAGAACACATCGAAAAAGAGAGAAATAATAAATATCATAAAGAATAAACCGAAATTTCATGAATTAGAAAATAGAAACAACAAAGTTTATTAGGAAATCTAGAGAAACAATGAATAAAATAAGAAAGGGAAAAGCAATGACTGACATAAGGAATGAAAGATAAACAATGAATATGTGGGAATATAGAAAAATGATGAATAGGAAAATCAGAATTCAGGAAGGTAATGAATAACATAAAGATAGAAACAAAAAATCCATATGGAAGGAGAAACCACGAATGAGATCAGGAAGAGAGAAACAATTAATAATATAATAAGCAAAGAAAAACAATAAATAAAATAAGGAAAGAGAGAAAACACTGAATAACATTTAAAGAGAGAAAAACAATGAATAACATAAGAAAGTGAGAAAAACAATGAATAAAATAAGGAAAGAGGGAAAATGAATAACATATTATGGAAAGAGAAAATCAATGAATATTAATAATATTTAGTTTTTATATAGCGCATTTCATCACTATTCGTAATACCAATGCGCTTTACATGTTTACAGAAATAATCATGCTCATTAATATCAAAAGGAAAAGGAGAAAAACAATGAATAAAATAAGGAAAGAGAGAAAATAATGAATAACAAAAGGAAGAAAAACAATGAATAACATTTAAGGAAAGAGAGAAAGATAATAACATACGGAAAGAGAGAACAACAATGAATAATATTGGAAAGAGAGGCAAAATTAATATACATATGTATGTAACATATTAGGGAAAGAGAGAAAATCAATGAATAACAAAAGGAAAGAGAGAAAACAATGAATTAAAACATAAGGAAAGAGAGAAAAATAATAAATTATAACATAAGGAAAGAGAGAAAAACAATAACACAATAAGGAAGGCCGAAACATCAAAACCAATATGGAAGGAGAAACAATGGATAACATAAGAAAAGGAAAACAATGAATGAAATAAGGAAAGTGTTAAAAACAAATGAGTTACAGGACTTACATAGATACAATATGCAGCAGTCAAGCTGTGCAGCTAGCTGTGTTCCCTTCATCGCATGACGTCATCTGGAACCCCTCCAAATATTACTTGATGTTTAAGATTTCAGGGAAGTGACAGATAATGCCCTCTAACTCCACTTCGCGTTGTCCGTTTTTCACGAAATAAAAAGCAAGTTGTTCTACACGCCCCATTGTTTCGTTTTATATATGTTGTAAGATCTTTGCTATTCCACTTTAAGAATTTTAGTGCCTAAGTAGACTGTCTTTAATATCTAGACCTAAGTCTAGACGGTGCTAGTGCAGTTTCATATCCCGCTGCGAGAAGGGATAGGGTATACAGAGACATGAAGGGAAAGGGTTGATAGTGACCCCTGCGCTCTAGGATTTATAGGCCAGGCCAGTGCCATCTAGACTGTATGGAACATGGGCGCTTTTCAGTTTTGCAACACAAAATGACAAGCCCATCTTAAAATCTTTATAAAAAAAAACATTGTTTGTGTAGATAATTTCTTGAAATTTTTTGTTTCATTGGACATTGATCATTAGCATGAAACAAAGAAATAATACTTTTAATAGACGTAGGCCTAAATGAATTTTAAAATAATGTTTTACTGTGTATTGGAAAAACCTTAGATGTCCATTATACAAAAGGAAGATTAGCCAATGAGTATGGTGATTCTATATCTAGACTTTGACATGTTAACTCGTTGTAATGTAATAGACTCTGTTTCAAATAGATCTAGGTTACAAGTCGATGGATTTATCGATATTTTGATGATGTGTCACACATTTCCACTCATTGTTTCAATCCAACTTTCCTCACTTTGACGCATGAGTTGTCTAGATTACATAGGCCTATATGTAGAAGGCTCTATTATCAATTATAGTTGCCACCATCCTCATTCTTGATCATCATCATCATCATCATCATCATCAACACCATCACAATTACCTTCACCATCACCATCACAATCACCATCATCATCATCATCATCATCATCCAACATCATCACCATCACCATCACCATCATCACCATCACCAACACCATCACCATCATCACCATCATCACCATCACCATCATCACATCATCATCATCATCATCATCATCATCACCATCACCATCATCAAACCATCAATCAACCATCACCATCATCATTCATCATCATCACCATCACCACCATCATCATCATCACCACATCATCATCAATCATATCACACCATCATCACCATCATCACACATCACCATCTCACCATCATCATCAATCACACCATCACCATTACCTCACCATCACCATCACAATCACCATCATTATCATCATCATCATCATCCAAATCATCATCATCACCATCACCATCATCACCATCACCATCAACCAATCACCATCATCACCAATCATCACCATCAACATCAATCATCATCATCATCATCATCATCATCATCACATCCACCATCACCATCACCATTACCAACATCACCATCACCATCACCATCACCATCACATCACCAATCAACCATCACCCATCACCATCACGAATCACCATCACCATCACCATCTACCATCAGCCACAACCATCACCATCAACCATCACCATCCCATCACCATCACCATCATCCATCATCATCACATCATCATCATCATCATCAATCACCATCACCATCATCCACCATCATCACCTTCACCATCATCATCATCATCATCATCATCACCATCACCACATCATCATCACTGGCGTGAGCGCATCCCCCCCCCCCACTAACAAGAATTGCGTCCTGATCGACCCATTATGAATACTCCCCCCCCCTTACAAAAGAAAGGAATTTGTGTCTACGCCCGTGATCATCATCATCATCACCATCACCATCGCCAGATCGTAATCATGCATGCTCTTGTGCTCGATTGCGTAGTGATTGCAAGACATAGACCTATGTCAATATTTCTTAAATATCCAGGTCAAGTTCGGATGTGGGTTATGGTCAATGAAGTTCAAAGGTGAAAAGTTCAATGAACTTGACATTATAGCAATAACACACTTTCGAGCGTGTGTTAGCGGTAATGCAGTGCACTACGAGATAGCTTTAGATAGGGGTCGCGCTGCAATGAGCCGCAGGCAAGTGATGCAGCGGCGCCCCATCTAAAGCTATCGAGCGATCACTGCATTAACGTTTCATCGCACAATACCGGGAAGTGTGTTATCGCTTTTATAATATTGCGACATTTTGCTAGCTCTAGTAGATCTTGAGCATCTTACCCAAAAAATTTCAGAGGATTATCCCTTGGAATTTTTGGTAATTAGCTCAAGATCTACATAAGCCCTACCCAGCTCGTGTTATCACTTTTTTTTTGCGCAGAAATATGCACGCAAAGCCTTTGCATCGAAAATAAAGCATCACACGTGACACGTTTTTACCAACCACGATGCGTAAAATCACAGAGCCATTTTATAAACAATAATAAAGCATTGATCAGTATCAGCATTGTCAAAAATAACATACACCCTTTGGCCTCGGATTACCAAAGTCATATCAGGGGTACATCTCATAAAGACTCGGGTTAAGTTCAAATGGGTCATGTTCAACATAGTTCAAAGGTCAAAAATTTGTGACATACCTATACAATGCTGTACTTTGTAGACCCCTTACAGTCAATGATTATCCTGTGCACACAATAGCTTTCCATAGGTTTGAAGTACAATAGCCAATTCAAACAAGTTGTACATCTCTTGGAGACTCAGCTCATTAAAGTTCAATTAACTTTCTAAAAATATGTGCAACAACTTCATAGTTTTGGGGTAGAATCGCCTAGTTCATCCATGCATGTGGCTCATCTGTTACAAACTTCGGTTAAGTTGGGATAGGTCCTAAAGGTAATTGGACAAAAGGTAATAAAAAAAGAATTTCACTACCAAAACCAAAAATTAACATTCTAATCTAATTAAAGCCTAAAATGGCAAGGTTTGTGTGGAGTGCAGGAGAGACTTTGCTTGGCGTTTTTTCCTAAATCATTATGAGGGTGTTTCAGCCATAAATTATAACATTTTAAAAACTTTTTTTTTAATCTTCTTAAACCAGGTACGATGGAGCACTTTTAGATGAGAGCCTGTTCAAGGCAGCTGTAGAAGCAGGACCAAGTTCACCAGATTTCACTGGTGTAGTGGCATGGCTTTCTTCTCAACTTTGTGCCCTATGTGATCTAGAGGCTTCCGTATCACCAACCTCATGTAGGTACATCATGGAATAATTTTACTTCTCAGATTTGATTAGCAGTTTTGGTTGATAGGGAAGTACTTCTAACAATGTATGTACAATCCTATATATGTAATAAAGTTGCTAATAAATTTTGTGTAGCATTCATATGAAATTGCGGAGCAAATTGCTATGCGATACCAGAAAAAAATTAGACCTTGTACATGTTTACAATCTAGGCCTGGACTGGTTTCATGGCAAGTCAAAGACTAATAATAAGATAATCTTGTGAAGCATTGCATGGCTCTCTTCTCAACTTTGTGCCCTATGTGATCTAGAAGCTTCGGTATCACCAACCTCGTGTAGGTAATCAATTCCTGGACTAGTCAAAACATCTTCCTCATTTGGTTCCATATATTGAGGAGTACCACTAAGAAAAGAAGATTAATGGCAAGCCTTCTAGGGTAATAATGATAACAAGAATAATAATGATAGCGGGAAGTATCACATGAATCTGTTCTTAACTGTGTGAAGCTCAGGTATCACCAACCTCATAATCTAGTCCTAGACTAGGTTCAATCAAAGACTTAGGCTACCACTTACCCACTTCAGATGACAAATTTTGACTTAAATGGAAAGTTCACCTTGGAATTCAATTCAATTTTTTTTTAAGGAGAAAAATGGGGAAAAAATGCAGTGCAGCTGTGTCGAAAATCCATCAAAAGATAGCAAAGTTGTAAATGTTTAAAATGTTGATTTTGTGATGTTGATAGAAAGCTGCTCTGTACTGTGAATTCCAAGTGACGGATCCAGCATTAGCCCCAACAAAGGATTGACATAGGCCCTAATGTCCGTGGCTATTATCTCAGACAATGGGGCTTTCATCTATACGCACACCATCTTTATTGCTATTGTTTCAAGTTACATTATTCCAATACTAGGTCACATTCAAATTGGTTCTTACACATTTCTAGGTTACTCAATGTGTGCATTCTCTTCCCTTTTCATTTTCTAATTCGTTAATGATTGTGATGTTTTATATTCTGTTTAGTATGTGCAATTCAAGTTTCTGCGTCATCTCGGGTGTACTGGAAACAGATGTAATCTTATTAATAATTTGGGTCTCCTTTTAATTTAAACTAAGTATGAAACAGGAGATAAAAACAAACAACATAACAAATGAGAGGAAATACGATACACAAAAATATTCACCATAGTAATAGTAACCTTTTATAGAGAATTGTCCTACTACACAAGCATCATTGGTATCAATAGCTGCTTTGAAAATAGAAACTGGGCTAGTAAAGAAATATTAACAGTCTATCATACATTTGTAATATGATTAGAATGATTCCTTTATGATGTTTTCATTATGCTCTTTAATTGACTAAATAAATAAAAGTCATTCATTATCTTTTTTCTTCTTCTTCTTCTTCTTTTCTTTTTCTTTTCTTTCTTTTTTTCTTATTTTTTTTTTTATTTATTTATTTTGTTTTACTAAACTTACACTTCTCCCATCATAAAGACTAGACTCACATTTAACCTGATAAAAGTTCATTAACAAATTACATTGGATAGATGTCAGTGAATGTGTTCAAACTTATAATTTCACATTATCTTACCCTATTTGTTTTACCCTACCCTAGGTGCTGAGGATGCAGAGTCATTTGAACTGGAGCTGAGTGGGCTCCTGAAGGAGCTATACTGCCCATACAAGGTTCTTACACAAGGAGAAATGATCAACAGGCTGGGAAACAAGACTAACAGATTACAACTCTTAGGTAAACAAGCACTACTATGGTATGGTATCAGGGAAACAAGACTGACCAATAAGCGGTGACACGACATTCGTTCCTGCGACAATTGCTCCGGGCTTTATTTCGTACAAGATGTTGGGTTACTAGGTTAAAGTTGCAATAGGGTTTTATGTTAGGTTCAGGGTTAGGTTAAGGATAGGGTATAATATTAAGTTCTGGGTTTAAGTTGGTCATTCAATTAGTGCATGGAATTTTCAGCAGAGCAATTGTCGTCGGAGCAATTGTTATGGAACCAAAACACTCTTGTTTATGGCGCAACCAATACATAGTATCTAACATAAGTAATTGACACAGAAATGATCAGGTTACAAAACTGTTTAAAACCAAGTAACACTCTTTAGTAAACAAGCATCACATGGTTTCTAAATTAAAGAACTAGGGTCTTCAGATTTCATGGGGAGTGAATCATAATTTGCTGATCCCAGAATTTGTGAAAAGCACTTGAAATACCTGTCTTGAAGCTAAATTTCGGGACCACAGCAAAACAATCTGTCCCACCCTGAACAACTTCGGGTATCATCGGGCCAGGAGATGAAGCGATGGGTGGAATAAACAATACATTACATAAGACTGGCAGCTAGTGGTCAGATGATGCAAAACAGCTGTTACAGGGTAGACATCCATGGTGTCAAATTACCCATGGGAGCTCCCGACCTACTGCCTTTAAGTAAAAGGCTGGTTATCAAGATTAACCGATTAGTACTCGATTAAATAGGCACCCCCAATGCATGGAATCTAAACTTTATGAGCACAGAAATGATCAACAGCCTGGTATACAACACTAACCAATATCATGTACAATATGTTAGGTAGACAAATACGGTCTGGGCTACAAGGCTAAACTTATTATATATTGTAATCTGAATTATTTAATGCAAAAATGATCACAAACTGGAAAATACACCTAACATATTCCTAAAATAACACCTCTACTTCATGGTATTAAGTAACACAGAATTGTCTAACAGGTTAGGCAACAAGACTAGCTGGTTACAACACTTTGATAAGTAAATCACTGTTCATATTTTCTGTATGTACATGTAGCTAGCAAAGAGGACGATTATATCTACTTCTATTACTACATAACTGTAGGAACAACTCTGCCTACATCTAAAACCACTAAGTTTTTCATATATGCAACCAGACAGTCAGCAAGTTGGAAAAGGAGGGAAACCTGTAATTTATAAATCCTTTATCAAAAATTTACCACACTAGATAATTAATAAGACTCCTTGGCCCATATTCTCAAAGGTGGCCTAAAGTTAAGCCTAGCTTAAATCGGTGATTTAACTATGACAAGCAAAATTGGAGACAATCTTGAAAAGTAGGCGTTCGCTTTATCAGAATTATTGGTAGTTAAACTATTAAAAACTGCATGAGAATAATAAGTACTTTCCTAACCACTAAAGCACGATTCCAGAATCCAGTAAACGTGTAAAGAACATTGCAACGGTAGACACATTTTTCTCCCATTTTGCTAGCCATAGTTAAACCACAGATTTAAGCTAGGGGATAAGTTTATGTCACCTTTGTGAATACAGGTCCTTAAGTATATATTCAGCAAAAACACAAGTGTGGCTCAAAATTCAACTTATTCTTTCCTTGATTCAATTCTATTTCATACAATGTCATCCATACATGAACTTCAACCATAGCATATTTCACTTTCAAGTAGCTGGAACAACTGAGTCCTCGCTTGAGGGATAAAACTTGATATAAATCTGTATGAGCATGTCAATAGCATACACATCATATTCTATTTCTGTAGAGGATTATATACTGGCTTTTTCAGAGTGTAAAAAGTAAAGGACCTATGCTGATCCTTGTAGCACACCAAACTAGAGCTTAATGTTTCACAGTTACAAATGTAACAGTCATGTACCAAGACAAGACTGACCAGTCCAGTGCAGTTTCTGTGCCATATTATTTGTTTGCTAAATGTACAAGGGACAGGGAAATTTAACAAGCTTGTTGTATTAACTCTAGGCTTCTTGTCTTCATCTTATGCACTGTCTTCTTTAAAGCAGTCCGAAATGTTTTGTTAGTGACATAGTAGATAAATATGTTCCAACAGGAATTCAACATTAACAAGATTTGTGTTAACTCATCGAACCAAAAAGGTCTGGAGATGTATTCTCCAATACCTAAGATATGAAAGACATAGGGTATCCATACAATCCAGTAGGTTAGGGTGATCACTAAGACTGTCCGTAGGCCTTTGAAACTGCTCGGAGGACGTTGCACTTCATGCTGGTTCCGCTCTTGGGGAGAGTGGTTTCTGTTCACTATGTTGTGGACAGCAGTGACGCGTCTTGACTGCTGGATAGATATGTACATCATGTGAGATGAGGTCACCATTCCAACAATTAATCCAACCATAACAGGAATAGTGAAGATGATGATAGCGTAAGGACTGTAAAAGGATACGCTATTACGCCAGTCTTTCTGCAATACTATGAAGAGACAAACAGATGAAAATGAGCTGAAAGAAATTATTCCTTGGGCAATTACGATTACGATTGAGAAAAATGAAACGGTTTTACGATCATGATGTAGCGACTCGTCGTAAGGAGAAGAATAGTGCCTAAGAGTTGGTACAGAAAGCTGAATAGGAACCTTCTCATTATACCATGCCAAAACATCTCGAAATGAATCACACACACAGAATAAAAGATACCCAACATATCTTCCACGGCCATGATCTGGTAAAGAGTTGACTCAACTTCATTGAAGATATCATTGTTTCTTATGACAATCAATAAGAAGGAATTGAGACACAGGGATATGACCGTTAGTACACTGTTCAAGTTCTTTATCAAGCTAGAAGTAACATCAAAATCAGGAGAAAATGTAGGATTCATGACGACTTAACAGATTTTCCCTCTTTGTTAAATACTTTGTTATTTCTCTGTTATCTTGTATGTTTATACAAAACTACAAAGAAGGAATGGTTTCCAGTATGTTGTAGTGAAATCGGAGAAGATTACTAATGGCTTTAAAAAATACCGAAATGCTCTTTTGCAGGTTGATAGCTCTGTGTATATGGTTCTAGCTGGAGATCAGCAATTTATGAAATTATGAGTGCAGACTATGCTTTCCACTATGATCGTTAACAAGTCAGGTAGACGTACAAAGTTCTGCTCTTACGCTATATTTGCATTGTGAAAAACACAATACATCCAGTTTTAATTACATCGCTGAATCATTATATCAGCATGAAAAGTGACAGCAATTATTAAGAAAATTTGAGTTTAATGGGTTTCATTTGACAGCGAACCAATGCTTCAAGCTTATTAAACTTGGATCACAGAGTGACTGACTGTTGAAAAATTGGATTGAAATAAAAGAAAATTTTGACTACATCATCACAGCAAATGTTGACACTTTAAAGGAAAAAAATTGTTTTCAATGATCCCTTGAAATTTAACTTAATGGTTGATATACAGCTCTCAGACATTTTTTCCCCCATAGTGTTTTCAGTATTTGAGATTGTAGAAATCTATTGACCTGAAGCACAATTCATGACTAAAATAATACTATTTGCAGTAAGGAAAGCTCCCCGAATGCTCATTGTTTCAGTGTAGCATAAATATTCTTTGTAGTATTCCCAACAATTGCACACACACACACACACACACACACACACACACACACAAATCTGGAATCAAAATTTGTTTATTATTTACAGCATTTTAATGTTTGATGAATTTCTTTCATATATCTTTGTTTTTGCTCTTTTGCTTTTGCCCTTTTGTTTTTTTATGTTTTTTCTTCTTCTAGATCTATTGCATAAACTGATGTAATTACACTAAAATTGATTAAATTCAAGAAAAAAGTTTGTGAGTGGCGCGGGCAAACTTGCACAAATTTGGTTTGGCAGAATGGTTGCAGAAAATGTTGGGGGTCATAATATCCCTCTCCAAGTTCAGGTTATTACATCTTTTTTCTTCTTTTTTTTTTTCTTTCAGATTTCCTAACCACAGAACTGCAGTCAGCCAAGATGGTACAATCCAAACATCCAACTAAAACTTCAAGTACAGAGCCAGCTGAAGATGTAAGTTTAATGCTTTTCATTGGTATTTTTGCCAATGGTAGCTAGCAGGTCTCATATACAAAATGTATGACTTTGGGGATAATTTCAGTTGTCCCTTTTTGTAGGAGAAGGTTTTCATTTACTCCTTTTAAATCAAGCCCTATCCAACTGAAAACAATTTTGTTTTATTTTTCCTGTATGAAGGCCCACTGGAAAGCAAGCAGTCGATGCCTGAAGAATATCTGTATCATTCTCAAACTCACCAAGCCTCCACCCAACGTAACAGACATCCAGCTTTTTACCAAGTTAGAGTCTCGAGTCAAGGCTATCATGGCAAGCTCTAAACATGATGTGGGCAAACCCCTCTTCAAATGGAATCTTACGTCAGGGCAGTGGGTGAGTGTGTGTGTGTGTGTGTGTGTGTGTGTGTGTGTGTGTACATGTGTGCGTTTGTTTGTATGTATGAAGCAGTTTTTTAGCATTGTAGGAACAAAAATATGTAATAATTTATCAGTTACACTTGATGCGCAGTAAGCATTGCAAATATCAGGTAAAATCAAAATGCTTGCAAATACAGTTGATGGGAATTCATCTTGGTTGTGTGACAGGAATGACATATCTATTCAATTGATAGTCAAGAGTAGAGTTATTAATCCATGTTAATTATAATATAAGTCAATCATAAATCATTTACTGCAATATTTTATGAAAATTGTCAATTTCAAACTTACAATTTAGAGAAGTAACAAGGTTAATATGTTTTATTCTTTTATTTTGTTCATTTTATGTTTTTGTGTGTTATGGATAAAAGAAAAGCAAACAAAAACATTCAAGGAAAGCAACTGTTATACTTTTTTACAGGCTCTCTTAGATACCATTAATAAGGAGATGTGTAGAGAGTACAGCATCAGACGTCAGATGTTACTCAAGAGGCTTGATGTGACTGTCCAGTCATTTGGATGGTCAGATAGAGCTAAGGTATGGTCAAGTATGTTACTCAAGAGGCTTGATGTGACTGTCCAGTCATTTGGATGGTCAGATAGAGCTAGGGTATGGTCAGATAGAGCTAAGGTATGGTTAAGTATGTTACTCAAGAGGTTTGACGTGACTGTCCAGTCATTTGGATGGTCAGATAGAGCTAAGGTATGGTCAAGTATGTTTCTGAAGAGGTTTGACATGACTGTCGAATCCTTCGGATGGTCAGATAGAGCTAAGGTATGGTCAAGTTTGTTACTCAAGAGGCTTGATGTGACCGTCCAATCCTTTGGATGGTCAGATAGAGCTAGGGTATGGTCAGATAGAGCTAAGGTATGGTCAAGTATGTTACTGAAGAGGTTTGATGTGACCGTCCAATCATTTGAATGGTCAGATAGAGCTAAGGTATGGTCAAGTATGTTACTCCAGAGGTTTGATGTGACCGTCCAATCATTTGAATGGTCAGATAGACCTAAGGTATGGTCAAGTATGTTACTCCAGAGGTTTGATGTGACCGTCCAGTCATTTGGATGGTCAGATAGACCTAAGGTATGGTTAAGTATGTTACTCAAGAGGCTTGATGTGACCGTCCAGTCCTTTGGATGGTCAGATAGAGCTAAGGTATGGTCAAGTATGTTACTCAAGAGGTTTGACGTGACTGTCCAGTCCGTTGGATGGTCAGATAGAGCTAAAGTATGGTCAAGTATATAAGATACAACAGACTAAATGCTTTCTATACTGCAGTGATCCATGGGGAAGCAGCCAATTGGCCAAATCAAGCTCAAGAATGATATTTTAAACATTTTCTGAGCATAGACTCAGAAATAATTTAAGTACAATTCTAGAGCTTGCAGAATAAGAAGATCAAAAGTCACTAAAGAAAAAATTGTTGATTGGCGTTGAAGAAATCCATTTCTTTAAATAGAACATTGATTGAATAAATCATGAACTTTATGTTCTTTGAGAAAAGAGTTAAAACGCAAATTTACATATTACTATAAGTCCTGGTAGGATCCCTGAGGGCACCCCTACACAAATTTTGTTGCTAAATGAAAACGACCACGTTTTCAGTAATGTTGGTTAATGTCTCTTTTCTTTTTTAATACAATGTTACAAATTTTTTTACTCCAAGCTCATGAAAATTGGACATTCCTTGAAAGGGTTTCTTGACCTTTCATGGCCAAAGGTCAAACCTAATTTGAGATTTTTTTGTCATTTTGTGTATAAAACCAACGGAAAAGTTAGGTTTTCTATTTTACTCTTTAAATCACTGGTAAATCATTCTATAGACTGGTTTTATTATACATTCAGAATTAAACATAATCAAAATAATGGCCTGAAGTATTAAAAGTCCTAAAACAATACATAGAAGGGCGCTATTACCATTGACTTTGTACAGCAATAGCGTCCTTCTGGCTCTCAACAGACGATATGTTGAACTTCTGATACTTCCCATCCTTATTTGGATCAGCCTTCTTTATGAATAAATAACAAACAAAAAAAAAACAGTCTAAAGAATGAGTTACCTGTGAGTTATAGAGTAAAGTATGATACCTGACCTTGCCATTGATTTTGTATACAAAATAAATAACATTTTGGTTTGACCTTTGGCCATGAAAGGTCAAGTAACTCTCTCAAGAAATGTCAGATTTTAATGAACTTGGTGTTAAAAGATCTGTAAGATTGTAAAGAAAAGAGACATGAAACAGCATTACTGAAAATGCAGTGCAGGGATTTTGTTTTAGCAACAAAATTTGTTTAAGGGTGCTCTCAGAGACCTTACTGGGACTTATAGGGTTAAAACTATAATGCACCCTTCTCAGTACTGTTATCACAACTATTTGCAATTCTGCCAGTGCCATTGGATTTATCAGGCTGATAAACGTTTGAATAGACACAAGAATCACCTTTAGAGCCCTTTGAACAAAAGAATAACAGCTTTTTCAATTTTTAACCAACGATGACTGAGCATTTTTTGCTACGCCCCTCAAAATCACCATTTTCATTCAATTTTCTAAAAATTTGTGGCATATCAATCAGGAAAACCTCTACTATAATCAAGCATCAAGGGAATAGTCCAGCTTTTCTAAAAGTAGATCTTTAGTCCAGATTATTAAGCCCAAGTAAATGTCTTGAAAATTTATTTAAATACTGTTATGAATTAAACTAAAATTGGTTCTCCTGTCATTTTTTTTTCTTGACAGCACAAAGAAGATGAATTTTCCCAGGTGTACAGAGGTCTGAGGAACCAACTGACTTCGGAGAATACAGTCACAGTCGCTAGTATGATGGCTGCCAGAGAAGGTTGGTTGATGTCTTTTATACTCTCTAACTAGTGAGCTTTTGAAAATGAATCATTCAGACTCACTCAGAGACGAAGGATAATGAAAATTTGATCTGCACATGAGCATATTTTGCAATTGCGAGTCTGTCCTTCAATCACCAATAGGTTTTGGCTGATTTCATGTATCTGATTTTAGCAAAAGTAGGAGGTCAGCCAATCAGTAACATGCTTTCTAGGCTAGTGTGTAAGCTTTAAACCTGGTGTATAGTTTTGGTAACAAAAAAAGAATAGGCATAAAACCGATCAAATATAGTCTCATGTTGTCCACATTGCGCTAAAAGATATGTGTGAGAGATCTTGTGATATTCCTTTCCTGATTTCTGGTGAATTTCAGTGAAAATATTTGAAAGAAACCGCACGCGGAAGGTTACGGTGTGAATTATGTGTAACAATCTGTGTGTATCACACACATAAGCAAATCATATTGGTTTTCCACGTAAACGCTGTGTTAACACTGAAACGAGTAAGGTCCCCGTCTTTCCACGTCTTATACTTATATTGTGAAGTAAAGACACCAAAACTAGATTTCAAGTAATATAAGTCTCTTTAGTATAGTAGTTATAGGATTTGATCTTTTATATTATCTTATACTGTGAATCCAAATTAAAATTTCCCTTCTCTCAAAACTTTTTACACCAGCTTTAAGAACTGCTCCCCTTTCATTGTGATGTCAGTGAAGTAAAGATTTCTGTATTTCGATTTACATCTAGCTTTAAATAGATTTATATCTAAACACAAAACAAAAAGAAAGTTCCCCCTTTTTCAAATATCACTAATTTTTGAACCAGTAGGAATTCTAAAAATCTAATTATATGTCCATGTAGGGAATTTAATTAGCCACAATGGGAGCAAATTTTAGGAAAAATCATCTAGTCATGCTTGAGTGATTAATGGTTGAATGCAAAAATGTCATTTTTTGAAATTCGCTAGCCGAAAATGGCAACTTTGAATCAATGATAACGGACACATTTTCAGATTTTAAACATTTTACACGTCAGAATGTATGCAAAACGTGCTTCCCAATACACGGAAACGAAATTTGCCTCAAATTTTACGGTTGAGTGAGCATGCAGCAAAAATTGCCCAAACTGCGATTTTTACTTCTTTGCCGTGGTATATTCGATCAAATATGATGGAATTTCTGTTTTAGAAGTGTATGCAACCAATATCCATTCATTCACGGTTGAATGAACCCATCAAGCAACCAAAAAATAGGCCATTTTAGAATTGCGAACAGTCATTGTAGTGATTTTATGCACTAGAAAGCATCTCAATAACATTTTTTGGGCTGTATTTATATTCTTTGGGCACGTGTCAATGATCCTATGGCATTTATTTACAAATTCATGCTTCAGTGAGCATGTGAAACTGGAAAAGCCCTTTTCTCATGTATGGACTAAAATTCAAATTCTTACTTTGATTGAACACAACAATTTTTTGGGGGAGCACTTTTGATTTTATTTTCACAAAAATCCCAAAGTTTCACGCCTCAGTGGGCGCAAGATACAAGAAAATCATGGAAATAAGAAGAAAGTTTGGGGCTTCATCATGGTTCAGTGACTTTTCGAATAAGTAATTTGAATCAAGATCATGTTAGTTCGAGATCAGTTGAAGCTGTGTGCCAAGTTTCGTGACATAACTCACAGGAGAATTAACAATAAACATTAATGAAATTTCCCCGAATTTCACATTTGTCAGGTATTGATTTCTGCGTCAATTGACTTTATGTACAGAGGTTTAACAAAAGTTCAACAAAAGTGAAATATGGCATATTTCAATTGTCAGTTTTTGTCCATTTGACTGTGAATTATGTTGTGAAACTTTGCACATAGCTTCAACTGGTCTCTAACTAGCATGATCTTTATTCAAATTACATATTGGAAAAGTCACTAAACCATGACGAAGCCCCAAACTTTCTTCTTATTTTCATGATTTTCTTGTATCTTTTGCTCACTGAGGCGTGAAACATCAGGATTTTTATGAAAACAGAATCAAAGGTGCTCCCCGAAAAGAATTGTTATATTCCATCAGAGTAAGAATATGAATTTTAGTCCGTACGTGAGAAAAGGGTTTTTCCAGTCTCACGTGCTCACTGAAGCATGAATTTGTAAATAAATGCCATAGGATCATTGACACGTGCCCAAAGAATATAAATACAGCCCAAAAAATGTTATTGAGATGCTTTCTAGTGCATAAAATCACTACAATGACTCTTCGTAATTCTAAAATGGCCTATTTTTTGGTTGTTTGATGGGTTCATTCAACCGTGAGTGAATGGATATTGGTTGCATTCACTTCCAAAGCAGGAATTCCATCATATTTGATCGAATATACCTAGGCAAAGAAGTAAAAATGGCAGTTTGGTCATTTTTGCTGCATGCTCATTCAACCGTGAAATTTGACGCAAATTTCATTTCCGTATATTGGGAAGCACGTTTTGCATACATTCTGAGGTGTAAAATTTTTAAAGTCTGAAAATGGGTCCGTTATCATTGAATCAAAGTTGCCATTTTAGGCTTGCGAACTTCAAAATATTACATTTTTGCATTCAACCATTGATCACTGAAGCATGACTTGATGATTTTTCCTAAAATTCGTTCCCATTGTAGTTAATTAAATTCCCTGCGTGGACATATAATTAGATTTTTTTTATTCCTCCTGATTCAAAAATTATTAATATCTGAAATAGGGGGAACTTTCTTTTTGTGTTGTGTTTAGATGGTTTGAAATTATGCATGCACAGGTCATGTCATCAGCAGCCTTTGTTACATGAAGCAAACCCCTTGTGATTGAATATGCAAAACAGAAGATAAGTAGAACCACAGACAAATGCAACTATCTTGATTGTTCTTTGTCTCTGAGTGAGTCCGCGATTTAGTTTCTACTGACTCTCTACAGACTGACAGATAATCAACAAATCCATGCCAATCTTGGTACAATCCTCTTTGAGTTGCAACAAGGTGCTTTGGGCCAAGCCAATATCCTTTGTAAAACCAAATCTGGTTATACTGAACACATAGGTTTGCATGTGTTTTAAATTAAATTGAGACATACAGAATTGCCTTGGCTGTTTCAGAGAATCTCTTTGGATCCATGCTCACCATAACAGTAGTGAGCTGTTTTATTGGTCTGGAGTTGATCCCATCATTGTAACTGAGGCACTGTATGAACTGAAAATTCTTGCGATGGTTTTATTTTCGCAAATTTTACAAGTCTGTCGTTGCAAAAATTTCCACTATAATATAAGGCTATTTATATTAAAGAAAACATCACAGAAATTGCAAAGTTTAACTCTCGCAAATTTCCTCTCATATTGGAATAAAGTGAAAATTTGTGCTTATAGACAGTATTACCTTCTAACATGTGAAATTATTTATTCAGTTGAATCCCATAATGTTATAAAAGAAGGAAAACTTGTGTAAAACTCTGTCCTAATTATGAAATGACCAATATTTGGCAGTTTATAAATCACTTTGTAAATTTATTTTCGAGCCTTGCTAAATTTTGAGTTATTTTGCATGTGTTTGCTAAAAATCTTTACCTTCCACCATCCTCTAACTCTTTCCCACTTTACTTTTACAGACCTTGCTAAACTGAAGAAGACAAGCAGTGGTTCAGTGAGGAAAAACACACAGTGTGCTATTAATAAAGTCATGATGGGAGGGGTAAGTTTCCCATATAAGATAAAAATATGTAATTTATCATATCAAAATATCAAAAACTCAGCAAAGGGTCAAGGAAATAGACAAACTAATAAAAAATGTCAAAGTTTTGGGGAAAACATTTTTTGATTTTTCAAGCCTTCAGTGTTTCATGTGTGCTCTGTAAAAAAAAAAAAAGAAAAAAAAGAATACAAACTATAAGGGGAAAGTATGGAAAAATGGATTATTTTACCAATATCCTCGACTCTTTTCTGGTAATCTTTCTCATTTTTATATGATGAATCACATATATGGACATAAACAATCGTTTCCTGGAAGAAAGTTTTAAAATCATTTAAGTTTAGACCCTACTGGCACAGAAACGTTCATCATTTTTTTTTGTAGGCATAGAAATAAAGGACCATTTTCTTAGAATTGATAATCTATATGGTCTCAAAATACAATGACAGAATCAAAGGCCCGAATTCACAAACGTGGTTTAGTTAGTCCATGGTCTAAATCAATTGTTTAAACCAAGGATTTAGACCATGGTCTAAATTTTGGTATTCACAAACCACCTGATTTAGACCATGGACTAACTAAACCACGTTTGTGAATTTGGGCCAAATTGTCTGATGAGAGGGCTTATAATTTCTTTTATTTTATTTGTTAATCATCTTATGGGTTTGATCAGGTTCCTGGCTTTCGGATAATCCCTTGGTCCCAACTAGATTAAACATTTTTTTAAGGGTTATACAATTATTTTTACTTAAAAAAAGATCCTATTTTATTAATGGAAAGTAATCCTCTCTTTGGCTTTGAATCAAGAAGGAGATGGAATTTTCATTTGTTTGATTATATAAATTTGGTATTTTTACCAGGTTCCCGACCGAGGGGGAAGACCTCAAGAAGCTACCCCGCCCCCACCAGAGATGCCTTCATTTAAGAAACGACAAGATGGAGGCGGAGGTCACAGAGGTAAGAAGCAATTAGATTTAGATTCATTTCTTTTCATTCTATCCCCGATATCTTTTCCTCTCTAAAAATCTGGATAAGTGGGTTCTTTTGGCAAAACAATTGGATTTACAACTTTACAATAAAGGCTACAATACAAAGCTACCCCAAAATTTATTTGTTAAATGTGGCATTTTGTTCAGAAAATAAATCTGTTTTAATGCCTGATGTATTGCACTTGCAGGTCTCCAATCAATATGTGACTACCCTTGTATTAAACAAGTTGTCTGGGTATTTCTCTGTCTTTCTCTCATTGTTTTTGGCCAGTATTCTCGAAGGGTGACTAAAGTTAGTAGGCCTACTAAATACGTATTTAATAGGCCTTTCTATTGTACAAATCAAGAGCAAGGCCTACTAAAGGTATATTTATTAAGCCTACTATCTTTAGTCACCCTTCAAGAATGTGTCGGCCAATGTGACTGCCTCTTTTTTCTTTCTTCCTCATCTCTTATCATTCTTTTTAATTAGGAGGCAGAGGCGGCAGGGGAGGCGGAGGAGGAGGACGAGGAGGAGGAGGAGGAGGAGGAGGGAGAGTGCAAGGCGGTAAGTTTACAATTGATTACTCCTTAAAATGAATTAAGATAGTTAATAAAAGTTTAACAATGGGAGCAGATCTGTGACAGTCTGAGGAAAATCTAAAAGAGGATGAGAAAAGTGGAGAATGTGTAAAAGCTGTATTGGATAAAGTTTCGACTGATACTTCTGTAACATACTTTAAACACCATGTATGTTTATTTTACCTTTCAATATCCTTCAATGACTTTTAAAGAGCAACTAGAGATTTACACATTGAAAAGGCAGGACATCCTGAGACATAGGCCCGTATTCTCAAAAGCTGCCTAACTTTAAGCCTAGCTTAAATCTGTGGTTTAACTATGGCTAGCAAAATGGGACTCAATCTTTATATGTTGCATGTTCCCAACACGTTTCCTAAATTCTGGAATCGTGTTTTAATTGTAAGGGAAACTTTTTTACTTATCATTCCCAAGCAGTTTTTAATAGTATCACTACCAAAAAATTGAACATCAACTTTTCGGGATTGTGTCCTGATTTGCTAGCCATAGTCAAACCACAGATTTAAGCTAGGCTTAAAGTTAGGCGGCTTTTAAGAATACGGGCCAATGACTTTTAAAGAGCAACTAGAGATTTACACATTCAAAAGGCAGGACATCCTGAAACATAGAGAGTAACCTAGTGGAAGAAATTTGTCAAAGAAGTGTGAGACACTGTAATAGAAGTATAAATTCTATTTTTGGCATACTTTTTCTTGTAAATCAAAAGCATGCTCCTCCCCTTTCCTAATATTACCTCACCTGGGTGGAGTGTGGAAAATCCAGATGCATGCCTTGTCAAAATACTTTGGTGCTATGGCAGGGATTCAAACCATGTACCTTGTAATCCTCATTGCAGTGACTTACCTTTGAGATGACACCACCTTTGTAATAATCTCCAAACGCAGATCCAGCTTCAGCCCTCACAGAGCATTTTATTGGCCCAAACTGTCTGGGGACAATAACAACTTTCTTATGTTTGTGCATAGTCTGATGTAATTCTTTGTCAGAGTTGATGCTTGATCTGCTACTGATCACGTCCCAGAACTCGATAACTATAGTCCTACATTATTCTCTCATTGTTCAGGTTGGTCTGGAGGCGGAGGAGGTGGAGGAGGGAACTTTAACCAGGGAGGAGGGAGGCGGTGGTGGAAACTGGAATCAAGGCGGAGGAGGGGGTTCAAATTGGAACCAGGGTGGTGGTGGTGGAGGTGGCTACTACAACAACCAAGGGGCGGAGGGGGTAGGAGGACAGCAAGGGGCTATGGGGGTGGTGGACCCGGTTGGGGTTATGGGAGGAGGGCAAGGGGTGGTGGTGTTATGGAGGGGGCAAGGATGGTGGTGGGTTATGAGGAGGGGAGGGAGAGGGTCACGATGGCAGACAAGTGGGTGGAGGTGGTCGAGGAAGGGGTAGAGGCGGAAGGAGGGGAGGGGGAGGTAGAAATTAAAAAAATGTTTTGGAATAAGCTGTAAACAACATGTCTTGAGATTCAAAGTAAATATATTGTTCCTTTAAAAATCCTAGTGTTTTATAAAAAAAAAGAACACTATAATTTGAAAAGTTGCTGAACAATGATGTTCTATGAGTTTAAAAGTACTTAAATGTGTGTTTATTTTATGTATGTTCTGTTGAATCTCCTTATTCCCTTGGCAGCCATGAATACTGAGGGTGTTGCTGCTCTAAAAAAAACAACAACAAAAAAACAAACAAGAAATTGCCAAATTATGAATGTAATTGAAAATGTTTATAATTTAGTTTTGATCATTGATGGACTTCAAGGGTATCTTCAAAAGATTTTCCCACAATTTAATTGCCCTTTTATTTATAAACCCGTCTTATCTCATGATCATATACAGTCTATTCCCATTATAATGAGGATACAACAAGATTTAATTGTACCAAGGCAGTTTCCCATTAATGACTTCATACATGTTGCAATTGTGTACAACATATATGAAAACGTGTTTGAAATCACTATAATGTGTTCAATATCTCATGTTCATATTGTGTTCAATATAGTGAGATTTTGCTATAATTGGGATGGTACCTGCCACCACATTATAAGAGACAAGGTATAAGAAATCCCCTCCATATATATATGTATAACAATCATGGAATATGATATTGTCTCAAAGACAAAAACAAAGAATATTAAAGTACTTTCTCTTCAATGAATCTGGATTTCTTCTTTCTAATTCTTGCCTCCTTTGCGTTGTAATTCATTAGGTTAAGATAGTAAATGACTTGCTTGTGATCTAAAACTTTCATTAGTTGTTTTCGCGGTTAGAGCAATAGAATTGTATTCAGTTTGATCTCGTTTGCTCTTGTTCCTGAAAGTTGCCCAATCCCTTAAAAAAATATACTGCAATATTTATAATCTAGTTTGCATACATTAGTTGTTGCTGTGTTGGGCAAACGCATTGCTTGCCTGACATAGCAACAACTGCGTGTAATAAGGTCTGTGAATATAATATTGTAAAACCGACCTTTTAGCTTGTCCCTGAGCACCTTGCTTTAACTTTAACAGGAGTGAACTGTATTGTGAAATATTGCTTGAGGATGAGTCCTTATTTGATATCATTCCACAGGTTACTTACCTAATAACCATGATTGCATACAGTTATACAGTGCGTTCCATAAAAGGCTGAACTGGAATAGTTAGTCATTTTTCCCATTGAAAGCAACCAATAATAAAATATTATCTTCATCATATTAAAGTTCATTTTTTCTGATTTCTTTTGACACCTAATACAATACAAAAGAGCCACACATGGATGAACAAGAGGATTTTGAAAGTCAAATGTCGATTCCCATTTGTGGAAATCAAAGTAATAGGAATCGCATGGTAGGACGTAAAAGAAATGCTAATGAACCATCCCTTTGTTCGGCAAGGTAGCTCGCATCCTTTCGAGTCCTTCCCACTCATTTTAAAATTTAAAACTAATTTAAAATTTAAAATTTTATTTCAAATGCTTTTTTATTCAGGAATGAGTGGCTCTTTCAAATTGTAGGTGTCATTAGAATATACAAAAATCAAACTTGAAAATTCATTCAATGTTCGGAGTGAGTGAGAACAAGAAATACATGAAAAAATGTATACCTTTCGTTAAATTGAGAAGGACAGCTATATGGTGGTGAGATGGGAGAATATAAGAGAGGGAGAGAGAGACAGAGAGAGACAGACAGACACAGAGAGAGGGAGAGAGAAAGGTTAGAAAGAAAAGGAGATAGAAATAGAAGAGAAAGGAGAAAAGTGGATGGAAGTTTGAGAGGAAAAGAAGAGAAGAAATAAGAAAGCATGGAGAGAGAATATACCATTCTTCGGTACAACCCAAGGGATAATGAAGTCTCCTTACTTGCCTCATGGTTATTTTGTAGTAACTGTACTACATCATTAATCTATGCCAACATCACATGCGATCCTGCCTTGAAACATTGAATAGTGGGGGGAAAAACTTCCAGTCAACCTTTTCTAACATGCATAAGTCAAAAACAAACAAATAAGGCCTAAGTTGAAGGCCTTTTTTTTCAAGTCGTCCTCTCTTTATATTTTGTTTTTACCCTTTCATATTTCAGTCCCAACAGCAGGGACTTCACAAAGTTGGCTTTGTGCATATGTGTATGGCAGTGTATTGTATTACCGGACGCCTTTATTTTACTGCTTTAAAAAGGACAGTTTGAGGAAATGAAATTAAGAAAAATTCGCACTAGTTATTCCAAATATTGTCAAATTTATAAAAATGTTAAAATTCTTTGATATTTACCAACAGTTTTCTTTGTATTGTGCTTGCCGCATACCCCTCTACGAAAAACAATTATTTTTGCGCCTGACAAATTGCATTATAATTCCGGACGCGCCCCCTCTATGGGATACAACATTATAATTGCGTGTTATTTTTAATTTGTTTTCGATCATCATATTTTTATGCTCTTGACTAGACGAGACTGGCATTGGATTTATTTGGGGTTTTTTGTTTGATAAAACATATCCTTTATTTCTTAATCTTTGTCTTTTTGTGTGATCCAAGCCTTAAGAAAGATAATTGTTTCAATTAACTTATCAACTTTGGATAATGTTTATCGACGTTCCTGTTCTCTATCTATCGCTCTTGCGCTTGCGCGATCGTCATGACTGGAAAACCGGCTGCGACATGCGGCGCAAATGAACCGGTTAGAATCAATCACCGCGGCCACATAACCGCACGTCAACATTCGGATCGAGCGGACGCCGAGCGAGAGGTTGAAATTCGGCAAACAAGGCTCATTTTTTCATCAAAAAATAGATCCTCTATATCAATTGTTAATGTAAAGGTATGCAGTGTGAAAATTTAACCATTTTCTATCAAAAAAGAGATAAATAAGGTAAAACTTATATTTTTTTGCCTCATTTTAGCAATCTTGTTCCATGTTTTGGTGTGTGGAATTTAACTGCGCCAACCTACGCGCACAAAATTGCTTTAGTGCGCAGGAATATGTGCGTCCGGAATTATAATAAGTGTCCGGTAATACAATGCGTCACTATACTACTGTTTGCTCGTCATCAGTTTTGATGACCACCAGGGAGGGGCTACACATTTTGATTGAAAAATCATGAATAAACAAGGGTGGGGTAATTTGAAAAAGTCACCACACCTCCATCCCATGGCTAAAAGCAGTGGCGGATCCAGAATTTGAAACTAGGGGATCAGGCCCGATGGGGTGGGGGCACTGCCAATATTTTCAGATTTTAACATGTTTCATCAATGAATGGTTTTCAAATTATAGGGGGTGTGTCCCTTGCACCCCGCCTGGATCCGCCACTGTAAGAGGAAGGAGCAGTGACCCCAGAAAATGTACGGAAAGCGGAATCTATTCATCGCGATTTGCCATAATATAGAATGCATCGATGGTGCCCCAAAACCGAATTCTCTGCTGCCATCTACGATCAGTTGTGCCTTTTCTTTTATGATCTTTGGAGATAATTGGCTTTGTTCGTCGTGTGCTCCCGTCTGCAACTTTCTCAAGAATTTCCCAAAACGAGGGTAATATTCAGAAAAGGAATTAATTTTGTGATAACCAACCATCCCAATGTAGAAATGTAGGACGCAGGATTTTATCCACTACTACACTTTCATATCGGATCCTGGCTTCTGAGAGCATCGACGATATTATTGTGCTAAACCTCATCGTGACTTTATCGACTTGGCCCGGTTGTGTGGTACGGAACTCAGCGAGATTTCAGCGCTGTAGTTTCGGCTTAGCGGATGTGAGGGGTCCCGGAGGGGTAATATCCGGATTTTTGGACTCGGCGCCGGGGGTCTCATAAATCGTCTAGAACCAAGTCCAACAGCGCCAAGGCCGGGGGATATAGCTCGCATTTTGAATTGGATGTTTGTCTCTTGGTCATAATATATCAGGTAGGCAATATATATGAATGGTATTTTGGCTATATCCGCCGATTTGTCTCCTCTCTCCTCGCTCACTGTGTACGAAGTCAATGGCGTGGAACGATGTCTCCGCCACTGACGAAATGAACGGGAGTGAATGGACTGGTGACTTATAACCAGATTATGCCGGTATTTTTTGTGTGCAGGTGGTATGAATTTCATTTTTGATTTGTTATAGAGTCTATGGACTGAATATTGATTTGAACTTTTTATTGTAACATTAACATTAAAAAAACAAAAACAAACAAAAAAACAATAACATTAACCAAAACAACTTAAAAGTGTGAGGTAAAACAACAATTGTTTATGTTTATGTGATATGTTGTGTTATGATTAATGATGTCATTGTGTCACTTACACTTATGCATGGTCAATCATAATTGACCTTGCACTGGGAAGTACCTTATTGCAGCAGTTTTCTTCCAATGGAAAGTCAATGCAGAGAAGTGTCTTGAGCAGCTCCCAGCCTGGCAGCCAAGTCAAGGTGGCATATCCAAAAAAGGGTCTAAAAATTCTACTAAACAAAATTAAAAATATCTAATGGAAAAATTATATTGCAATGAGACTATAGATTATCTTAAATTATTTTGAGGTAGGTTTAAAGCTGGTTTTGCTAATCATTATTGAGAAGTTTCCTCAGCAACCAAGAGGGCGACAGACAGCCATTTTTCAGTACTGACTGATGTTGGTTTGCAGCTGTATGTGTCATTGTGTATACTGTCATTGACAGTGTCAACATTGCTTGAAAAATTCATCTAATTGAAGAGAAGTTGACTTGAAAAGACTTATGACTTCTAAAGGCAATTATTCAACTTGGCCTATACGAGTTTGACTTGTGCAAGGTTGACTGTATTTTGATGATATATCCATGAGTTGTAAGATTTTTACTTTTATTAATGATGCCAAAATAGATCTATACCAGCATATGCTCAAAGGATTTATTGAAAAGTCAAAAATTTTATTTTTTACGATTAGACAAGAAGACCAGACAAGTATCCCTAGAGGTCTAGTTTAAAAATGGAAATACTATTGATTATCATAAAAATTAGACTGCAAGAGATCAGGGGCCTGTTTCTCGAAACTGTCATAAGTCTAAGTTCATGGACATCCCATTGAAACGTGTGTTAATTCTACAACACGTATCCCTATGGGTTGTCCAAGAACTTAGACTTATGACGGTTTTGAGAAACGGGGGCCCCTGCCTGTGAAATGATTTGTCCCAAGCTCTCTCTCTCTGATACACAGATGGAGGACTATATGGAAATCTGCTTGTTTTGGCATGTGTTCATTATCATTTCAAATGAAAGTTGTTTTTTTTTTAATCTAAAGAGATCTTTTTTTTTTCCTTCTTAATCTAGGGAATGAGATGTTAAGAAATACCAAAAGGACCTACAAAACTGTCATGAGATAAAGATTAAAATATTTTAAACATGACAAAGATGATTGAAAACAAGCTTCAAAGCATAAAGACCAGACAGATCTAATTACATTATGTCCACATTGATGATTTGGCTACAGTTTGATAGCAACTTTGTTTTTTTTTATTTGACTTTTCTCAGTTTCAGAATAAACTGGACATACACTGGAAGTTAATAATAAAGAGTTTGTGACAGCAAGAAGTCATGTTCTGTTTTATCAAAAAGTCATGTTCTGTTTGATCAGTGGTGATGAAAGCTTTACTTTAATTTTAAGACAAATTGCAAATTATTGGAGAAACAATTGAAAGTTAACGGAAGTACTCACTTGTGTTGTAGGAGTAGGAAGTCGTTATTTCATGGATTAAGTAGTATCCAAATACATGTAGGTGGTTTCTACGTATGCCCCAGGCTGCTTCCTTTGGGGGCTAATATTGCATAACATATTTCTGCTTGATTCTAAATGGATTCACAAAGAAACCATTGAAGAAAGAAAAAAAAGGGAGCTCAAATCCTCCTCAGCTTCTTCTTCTTGTTGTTCAGCAACCTGTTAGCTTATTTTATATTTGTTCGTTTGTTTTTTCATACAATGTATATATAACTTCCTGGTTTTAATTCTTTATATTTTGTAAGGTATGTCTGTAAAGTTATTAATAATAGAAATATAGGCCTTTACGAAATAAAAAGTAAATTGTATTAAAGGGATGTTTTTCCCTGAGGGGTATTTGGGGCAATGAGATGTTAAACTGACAATTATCAAATCAAAGTCATTCATTTGTTATTCAGTGCTTTCCTTGAACATTTGTTTTAATAATAATCAAGAACACTCCAACAGGTGTGCCTCCTGCACATGATAATGGAAAAAATATGGTTGATTAATATCTATCTGTGTTTTTACACAAACATCAAACAAACAATACTTTGTTGTTGATGATTCACAGAATACTCCATCATATTCCTATTCAAACAACAGCAACAACAACAACAACAACAATTAACCTGTAAGAAGAATAACAGGTGTATAGTCTTGGAGACAGAAATCCTCTGACCACTGTATAGTAAAGGTTGTCAATTTGCCAAGCATATACCAAATGTAATTGATCAATCTCAAAAGGTGCATGTACTTATAAATCATTAAATCGATACTTTAATACACACACAGCGATGCATATATCTTAACAACCTGAACTTGAAGCAACGAAGAGTTACTTTTTTGTTATAAATTCATTGGACGCTTCGTTAAACATACATGATCCTATTATTTTTCAGATTAAGCAAGCTTGGCTGGATTATTTGTATGTAAAAGGTATACAGTCTGTGTAAAAAAAAATGGTACAGTCGGGGAAAAAATTATTTAGGTGTGAAATCTTTTCATATAATGTGTGTTTGTGGTACCAAATTAAAGCCAAAAGATTTTTCTTGCTGATGCGCTTTGTCCTGTATAATTTGCTTTCGTAAAACAAAAGTTATGTTAAGTTTTGTGCGACGAGGAACAAATCGAAATTACGCACTTCTATTGTTCTGGAGCGCTGAATTCACGGTCATTATGCGAAATCGTACACAAAGGCATGGGACGGCGTGCGAAAAATGGATTTTTCTTGATTGTAGAAAATTAGTCATATCTAAAAAAATACTGCACCTAATGTGATGAAAAAAATTGCAGAAGAAAGAGTGATATTCCTGCTTTATGAAAATAACAAACAATACCAAGTTGATATTAACCTTCACACTATAAAAAAATGTTTTCCAACTGTACCATTTTATTTGACACAGACTGTATAGCAATCAATTCATTATTTCATAATACTAGTGCAACCCCTTCTAAAAATAAAACATAAAAAACGTAACCCCTTCCCCGTGAAAAACAAAAACCTGAACAGCGACATGTAACAAGGCATGTTTAGATTAGGAATGGAGACAGGAACTTGTAATGATAATTGGTGACTCACGTACTGGACTAATTAAATGACCTCAAGTGGTACCTGCATCTATACACATTATTTAATACTTGGCAAAAACTATGCATGGTAAACAAGGTTTGGTAAACGAAAAGAACACAAATCTAAAGCAAGTTAAAGGGGCAAAGATTAATTGAAATCTTGGAACCCTTGATGATCAAAATAATAAGTGAGCTTGCTGGATTATTAATATGTAAATGAATAGTAAATTTATCTCTTCACTCCCGGGTGCACTGTGCACATTTTGCTCAATTGTACTTGTGACGTTTAAGTCTCATTAATTTGAGTTCATCGTTGACGGATAAATTACAATTTATGAATAAGAGCGAGGTTTGACCTGCAGTTTAATGATAAACAATAAAAACAATCATAAATCAAATGTCATTTAAGTACAATTGTCTGAATGTAGCGTTATAATAATCGAATTCCTGTACATTCATAAGCCTACTCGTGAAGCCTTTAAAGTTGAATTAAGAAGACGATCCCAAATATTGAGATATTTATATTAAAGTCCCAGACCGGACCGACAAATAAAATAGCCAAAAACGAAAGCTAATATGCTATATAATACAACAATTCCAAATTAAGGCGTTTTTATTGTCCATCTAGAAAGTATTTGATTAAAAAGATGACCGAACCTCAACCAGGCCACCCCTCCCGAATACTTGTAAATTTACCCCTAATTTAAAAGTGCGAGTGATGACGTCAAAAAATGTTAATGGAATGCTACAGCAGTCCTGTGGCCAGGCATGATTGACTTTGCCCTTTCATTTCATAACAATAGAATTCTAGCTCACAGGACGTCTATTGTCCTGACATAGCAATACAAACGTGTTTTCTAAAGGCGAAACGCAATCATGCCTAGCCGCAGGACTGCTGTAGCATTCCATTAACATTTTTTGACGTCATCACTCGCACTTTTAAATTAATTCGGTCATCTTTTTAATTAAATACTTTCTAGATGGACAATAAAAACGCCTTAATTTGGAATTGTTGTATTATATAGCATATTAGCTTTCGTTTTTGGCTATTTCATTTGTCGGTCCGGTCTAGGACTTTAATAGCATCCTTACAACCCCCCAAAAATACTGAGTGGCGTTTCAACCCCCAAAATAAGTTAAGAATAGTGAATTTTAACAATGAACCCCTACCCATATTTTCCGAGTTCGCTCCCCGGGGATGCGTACTAATACTAGTGTTCTCTCCGTCGACGTCACAAACGGGAATTCGGTCTTGGCGAAGTAAACACAAGGCATGCCGTGTGTACACACTGACACATTTATATGAATCTACTTGTGTGTCAGAACTTTTATTTCATCGTTATTAAGTTTATGTGAATGATTTTAAAACAGAAATAAAAATGAAGCTATGTCAATAATATGCCTCTAAATTGCTAGAATATTCTTATTTGTAGCATTTTAAGACGAGGGCCGTGGCGAAACAAGTCAATAAATACTGACTGTTATAGTGTTACGGTATGGAAATCAGCTAGTTGTGGTGTGCAGTTGATCAATTTGCGAAACGTAAATGCTTATAAAAGCAGATTTATGAACATACTCATTCTCCAAAATATGTAACTGCCCTCTATAGACCTATAGATTAATTTCAAGAGAAATAACATGAAATTTGATCGAGATATGCTCACCGGTCAATCGCGTAGCGGACGCTAATCGTTCGTGTTATTGTAAGATATTCCCTCCGCGTGTGATGCGACCGGCTCTTGAAAAACCAAGTCGCTAACGGAATCGGTCTGCGCTTGCCGCCGGCACGGTTGGCCTGGCTAGCTAGCTTCATGTATATGTGCTAAGTGTTTGCTTTTGCGCTTCACTTTGCAAATAATACCGTCTCATGAATTCGGTTTTGCCTTACAATTTATACGAAAATCAGTCAGTATAGGCCTCGAAGTAAGTAAGTAGAATTGTTTATCAATTTCTTTGTGAGTTTGCTTCATCATCTTTCACTATATGTCTTCGAAATTCATAAAAAGGTCATTTTGATCCAAAATTCACCCATTTGATATTTTGATCTTGAATACTTGTCAACCAGGAATAACGAAATCATCATATTAAAGCAAGCCACAGAAATGCACAGTATAGTGTACAGCGAAGCAACACACACAAATAAAACTACACAATACACACATACGGAACAAGCTGCGTGTGCAGTGTGAGCGACCGGATCTACAATGTACGTCACCTCACAGAACTCGATCGTAGGCTATACTCGGAGTTAAAAAATAAAAAAATATATAAAATAGTGAAAATATCAATAAATAACTCATTGTTGGCAATAATACTTCACAATTTAAGACTTGGAAATCGTTATTCATACTATTGTTGATATAGGGATAGTAAAGATTTGTACATTATGATCCTTAATTATTTGAATTGACTTCCTTGAAAAAAATTGGTAAAATCATCTAACTCTATCTGCACATCATTCTGTATTCAACATCCAGGCACGATATACACAATACCCGGCCGTGACGTCACCCTCAGAGTGTACTAGAGTACACTAGTCTTTCACGCCCAGGCAGGAGGCTAATTTCATGAACTATCAAACCAGAATATTGAGAAGCCAGAGGATTTTTGTGATATGCTATCTGTTTGAACAACTTATATATGCTATATATTATATGTAGAACCCAATTTAATGGAAATTCATCCCCTTCTTAATTCAACTTTTAACTATTAATTGTACTTATGACACCATCTGACTTTAAATTCAACAACTACCTCTATCACTGTACCCCAGATAAAGCTTTCAATTATTTATCATTAAACTTGTATCCAAAATAAATAATATCAAACTAATTAACTCTTTTCTGTAACTAACCTCAACTAAACATACAGTCTAGTATGCCTAAAAGTAAGATCAAATTCTTTCATTCGTATATCATGAGCACAATTCGTCACTCCAAACACCTGCAACCATGCCTAAAGGAATATATGTACCTAGCCATGGCCAGCTTTAATCACCTTTGACCTACTTTCAGTCATGCTACTTGTGCATGCCCATTGACAATTATCACTTTATCATCTACAATTCTACATATATATGCTCAGAAATCATATTCAGTTATTATCACTAGCACACTTCTTTATCATTATGTACCATTTACTTTCATTTGCTATATTCATCCTGATACAAATAAAATGTAAACCAAACTAGCTTCAAGTTATCTCACTATACGTATTGCGTAATAAAGCCTTTATGTGTGTACTCATACACGTGTACGAGACACGCCCACTAACTTTCATTGAACATGAGCAATACTTCGTACATATTTACAGCATGCACCTATGTTCACACGATGCAAGCCTCTTGAATATTTTGAATATTAATTTAAGTTAAGGAAAAAAAAATCTGCTTTTGCCCTTCAAATTATTGTGACGTTGCAACGAGTTAGGTACTAATGACACAACCCATCAATGCAACAAAAAACAATAACAACAGACCCCCAAACAACAACATCATGTTTAGTTAGCACAGGAGACAGGAACTTATAATGACCTCTATTACTCCAAAGACGAGCATGCTGGACTAATTCATTAACCTCAAGTGGGACTTCCTGTGTTCTCAAGAACTATCTCTTTTCATTTGGGTCAGGTCCTAACAAGGGCATGGGTTGTTGATGTGGGCCTACAGAATCTTATGAAATGCCTGTTTCCTTATAATAGGGTTGGGCGAATCTCAACTTTTTTTTTCAAACAAGTTGTTTCTATAGTAAAATTCGACGTAGAAACTGAAAATGACAATTATTTTTGCATACGATGACGTCTTACGTCGCTAAAGTGCAAATAAACAAAATGGCCGCCAAAATAGCGTATTATGCCCAATTATCATACTTTTTATACATATAAACCACTTTTATTGCGCTTTTATATGTCTTTTGGGTTTCAGGGAACCCTACATGATTAATCCAACATGATTAATCCTACCTAAGTTGACTGTTAGTGTAGTTTGGTAGTTAGTTTCAGTCAATATCGAGCAAAAATCACCTCATATCAAAATCACTAATTAACACCTATAACCATACTAGGTACATTTGGTCATGATAAAATTGTCAGATTTGAGTTTTTAAACCATCAAAATCCATAAAGAAACAAAATAAAACCGGTTTATACCTATAAAGTGTGTGATGAATGGGCAAAATGCACTATTTTGGTTTTTTGCACTTTAGCGACGTCAGACATCATCGTACACAAAAATCATTTTCATTTTTGGATTTTACATCAAATTTGACTATAGAAGTAACTTGTTTGAAATAACTTTTCAGAAAAAAGTCATTATTTGCCCAACCCTACTTATAACTACGGTAGGCCGTGAGTCTCCTCTCACGTCCCTGGTCTACTTCACATGGCCACAGTCCCTAACAAAGGACAAATTAGGGCTGTGTTTCACCAAGTTCTTCGTTAGTTACAAATAACTTTACGAACGACTGGGGATCAGTTCTTGCGCTAAATTATAAAACATGTGATTACCAAAAAGGACTTCCTAAAATTGAAAATAAAAAGGTGCCATTGTGATAGACTACAAATATTTTATAATCAGAGCTCACTTGGATTTGTTTTTTTGTAGATAAAGAACAACTTTCTTGTGTATAATATATGAAATGAAGCATAATTACAAAACTGTAGATTGTTGAGGGCTTACTCAGTTGGCCAACTTTGGTCAAATTTATGTCATAAAGCTCTTTGTGACACCAATAAGAAAGTTTCTATCCATTTACAATCTTTACAGTGAAAATTTTTTATTAGAAAATAGCAACAATAAGACAACTGTTTCAGGGTTGCTAATTAGATCGGGACAAAAAACGCTGATTATTTTGCATCTCTGAAACCTGTGTCCTGAGTGAATTAAAGGTGCTTTCCCATTCGGGCTCAGATTTTGATGAAAGATAACGAGGCATCGTGCTACCATTTCCCCTTTTGTTAGGACAGAGAGGAAATTAGCAACCAGGCTCAAAACCTGTGTGACACTGATCAGGTCTTTTAAACGCAACGTTTATCAACTGCAGTCTAAATTTTGACATTAAGTTTCACATTGTCATGGAATCGATAGCTCTTTGTTTTCTCACTTTATCAATGCTCGGAGAAAAAGGTGACTTTTGATTCAAAGGCCTCTATTGAGATCTACTGTACTTCCATTTGTTAATTTTGCTAGTTTCACATTTTCATGGATTTAATAGCTCTCTGTACTCTCGCATTATCAGCAGAGAAAAGTCAAACTTTTGCTCAACTTCAGTCCAAGTTTTGACGTTATTAGTTTCACATTGTCATGGATTTGATAGGTCTCTCACATTATGAGGAAAGCTAACTTTCTATTGGACTAGTTGCACATTTTTGCAGATTCTATAGCTCTTTGTATTTTTTGCATTACCAGCAAGATAAAATGTGACTTTCATCTTTACTTTGGACTATTAATGGAGTGACCTTAACTGTAACTGCAAACAAAATAACAATGTTATAGCAACACATTTATTTGTCGGGGAACCCTCCAACTGCTTCCAAAATGAAAGGAAAAGTGATTCATGTTGGTCTTTGTATGCAAATCGTTGTATAGCCAGTGACTTCCCTCAGTTCTGATTGACTGACTATAGAGTCGAGGCCAGTGATATATGTGGAGTTCAAGCAGTGCATTTGGTAGGATCATAGAGGATTATACTTGGGAATATGTCAAGACGAGCCATAGAAAAGCGCAAATTGAGAGAAGAGAATGGTAGGTTAAACAGACTTTTCTCTTTTGCATAATAGTTTTGTAGCTTTTTATTTGTTTGTATTCGGTAACTATATGCAAATGTCTTACATTGTGTTGTGACAGTTGTGACAGCCCAGTGTCTGCACAGCACATTTGTAATGATTATCAGCTGTTAATATGTAATCCAGTAGATAAAGGTATTATGATGTTATGGCTTCTCTTATGTACAAAGCTAAGCTTAGTTTAGCTCCTAAATGCATGGCGTATCGAGTCATTAATTTGAATAGCAGATTTTCCTGTGAATTTTATCCAGGGCTTAAATTACTTTAAAAAGTGTAAGTGTCTGTCTGTGTAGAAATTTATGCCCCCACCATTTGTATTATTAATGTTAAGCCATGGTTTATCAAAGATTTGTTTGATCATCAGATCTGATTTTTCATTTTTCATCCTTTTGAAAACAATTAAAATATTAACCTATTGAATACTGAACTTTATCAGTCACATAGGCTAGGTAGAGCAACCACCATGTCCCTGTATGTAATTGGTTAAAAATATAATTATTTTTGACATTTTTAATATTATAGTATAATGTACGAATGTGCATTATGTTCCATTTTTTCTCCTTTGATATAAAGTTCTACAAGAGTTTTTTTTCTTCATGAATCTGTATTAGAAATAAAATACAGACAAATTATGCGTATTGCATTGATAAAGCCCTTTTTCAGTTACAAAATATTGTATGCTCAGTAGAAGGGCATTATTCAGGAAATTCCAAATACATTGGATTTTTCAGGAAATCCTCTGCTTAAGTCGATCAGCAAGGAATATGATGAAATCTGAGGGGCTATTGGTTTATACCAACTTCTTTAGGCTATGAAAATCTAGGCATTTCTCCCAAAAACATTCATTTAAAAAAAAAGCTACATCATCAACAGAGAATCAGATTAATGATACTGCGACAGTATCACAGAACTGTAATTGTCTACATTATTTCACTAGAAAATTGAAGATGTAAAGCACAAAAAAATACAAATTTATGCAAAAGATGTCTGATACTTTCCTGGCTATTTAACCTCTGTGATAATTGAGTCCATATTTATTTGATAGTTTCCCTTTGGAAAGTAGACCGGAGAAAAAATGGGTAAACATTGTCCAACAAACAAACTGAGAGATGAAATACTGAATGAATGTTTATGAAATAGTGATAATTGATAAGATGCATGCATATCCTGTCATCTTTTTAAAAATATGTAATCCACTTGTATTTGATGAATAAAATCAATCTATCTATTTGGTACACAATGTACATGTATGTTAAAGCACTATTTCATTAACTGAAGATGCTGAAGACATGCTATACAAAAAAAAAAAAAAAAAAAAAAAAAAAAAAAAAAAAAAAAAAAAAAAACAGATGACAATTATTATCATAGAATGTATTTTCAATTCAATTATACATGTAAGTCAGAGACATTTTGTTGATACAGAGTCAAATAAAAATACAATTAAATATCAAATACCTACAACATGTCAAACTGTTATTGCACCTTTAAAAGTTTGTTTATGTTATGATCAGTTTTGTCAAGATCATGTGTCGCAATTTTATGACAATGTTTCCGTAAAATCATACCCTTGGGTCAGGTGGTATAGTGTTTTTTGTGCTTTTTTTTTCAGGAGGAAATTTTGACTCACATTAAAAACACATAAATTTGTATAAAGTTCATGGATTCATTAGATTATTGGAAAGAGTATTTCTGCTTTCTCATGACACCCTAATCATAAGGTTTAGGATTAGAGTGTCAGGTGTCAGCAACTGGAAACAAAATTGGAAGGATACTAGAAGACAAACAATTGGTATAAAACCTGCAACAAAAAAAAACAAAAAAAAGGGATAAGTATGTATGTTCAAAATAGGAGAAATACTGAAAGAGGAAGCATCTTACATTTGGAAAAAAAAATACTGTGATGTAATGGTCGTGATGCAACTGTGATGTAATGGTTGTGTTGCAATAGTTATAGGGCAATTAAACTTGTATAAATGACTTACCTTGGAAGCTGAAAATATAAAATTGGCCCAGTTAAAGTTTTTGAAATAAACTGAATAAATAATAAGCGAGTTATGGTTGTCATTATCCCATCTTTTATCTGTCCTTTAGAGGTGGGGTAAAATCAGATAGTGAAGGCACTCCTTACTACTTCTATTTTAACCTTCTTATGTCTGCGATGGGATAGGACTTAGGGTGGTATCTCACTTCGCAGGAACTACTTTGAAACAACTTTGAGATGGATTTTGGAGACGTTTCATGAGTCGCGGAAACTATACTTTGAGAGGGTTTTTTGAAAATTGTTGAGGAGACGTCTCCTAAGTTTCGGAGCCTTCTCCAATACTTTTTATCCGTCGCGGAAACGATTTCGTCGCGGAGACGTCTCTCGTGAAGTGAGATACCACCCTAATGTAAAATCAAAGACATCCACTCTTATTGTAGAGGATTGTTACCATTCCAAACCTGTAAATGGACAACGAATTCACCTCTCCCTAGTTTACATTAAATTTTCTTGTGTTTAGGATAAGGTATTAAAAGATCTTAAATGCACAAACTATTTTTAGTAATCATTATTACCATTTCTTCTGTGTACATATTTGCAGAGATACAATGTAGTGAAAACACCTGATCCTAATTTATTGTAAAACAATAAATTTAGAAATTATCAAGAACTTCATGATCACAATTCCTCTCAGATTGTACATGTACCCTGCCTTTTTTTTTTCCTTTTTAATTTTTTTTTATAGAGGTGCTGGGGTAAACAGACAGTTAATACAACCCTACCATCCTACTTTCAACCTACTTTTGTTTCTGATGGGGTAACATCATTATCACCCCTCCCAGTCTACATGTAGCCTATATCCCACCTTGTATTCTTTTAAAGGGATGCAGTAACATTGAATGATATTCAAATCGCAATTTATTGGATTTAGCTCATTTCGCCAATATGATTATAAACACATAGGTCAGTCTGGCATCTATTCAAAATTTCAAGCTAATTGCTTGCTTTACTTTCGAGATATCAATGACTTCATACTCAAATTTTCAAACCCATTCCCAAATGCTTGAATTTGAAAATGGGTTTGAAAACCATGTGCATTTCAACCAGCACCACATACACAGCATTTCCGGTCATGTAGTCCCTGTCCATGCCCGGCTACTAAGCTTGCAACGGAGCGGTAGTAAATTAACTCGTTCTCGGCCAATTGCGTAGCATTGTTTGTTACACTGATTTTAAACCTGGTGTATAGTTTTGGTAGCAAAAAAGGAATTGGCACAAAACCGATCAAATGTAGTTACATGTTTTCCACATTGCACTAAAAGATATGTGTGAGAGATCTTGTGACATTCATTTCAATATTTCCGATGAATTTCATTTATAAAGTTTGAATATAGCACAATCCAACTGCCGTTTAGACCTCTGCTGACAGGTTCGCACACCCGAGGTTACGGCGTGAATTAGTGCGAACGATGTGTGTGTAACACCCACACAAGAGAATTCCCATTGGTTTTCCACGTGAGCGCTAACCTGAGACGGGTCCCCGACTTATCTTTTTTATCCTTATATTATGAAATAAAGACACTAAAACGAGATTTCAAGTACTATAATTTGCTTTATTATAGTTATTGGATTCAATCTATCATAATTTATCTTACTGTGAATCAAAATAAATTTTTCTTTTACCCGAAACTATACACCAGCTTTAAGATAATAAATTGACTTCCATTTGATCTGAAACTTTCTGTAGTTTTTTTTTTTTTACTGATTTAAACAGAGAGTAAATTATTGCACCCCTCCCACCCTACTTTCAACCCACTTTTGTGTGGGATGGGGTCACATCGTTATTCACACACCTCCCTGGATATATATATCACCTTGTATTTACATAAGAGCTAGATAAATGGACAGTTAAAGTAGGCTCTCCCACCCTTCTTTTTCTTGGGATGGGGTAAAATAAAAATCATTTTCACCCCTCCCTGGCTATATCCCACCTTGTATTATGTGGTAAAGAGACAGTAAGTACACCCTCCCACCCTACTTTCATCCCACTTTTGTTTAGAATGGGGTAGAAATGATGTGGACGCCATTGATTGTGATTCATTAGTCGAGACAGGATGTCCTGTTTCCTTAGATAGTATCCACGGTCACTCAAAGGCAATCTGTCCAGGTGGTTAATTGGTTCTACACTGACCATGAACTTCAGTTGGATATCTAGTTCAGTATGGATCCTGTTTGTAGGTCAAGCAAGAGATATCTTTATCTCTGACCCACTTGAATGTCAAGAGATAAATTAATAAACCCTTTTCATGCCGTATTACCTTTTCTCTTTTACATTTAATTATGTAATTAATTATGTGAAAATTGAATATGTTTCTATCTATAAGATTTTTTTCCTGTCGTGACGTGAGATACAACTTTTGATAACCAAGATAAAAGTAGGGGCACTTTTGGTGACAGTATTAAATTAAAATTAAAGGGGGTGTAAGTCTATTATGTTTGAAACCTACACAATACTGTAGAGTAAGCCATGGATGCCCAAACAGATTTTTTTTCTTTCATGACTGTATGCAGTGTATAAACAACACTGAATGAGATGTGAACAAATATTTGACAAGTATAGTCTTTTACTTTCAGGAAGTACCAAACACTACCACATTGTAATCTTTGTTAATGCTAATAAACTTTGTGATTAAAGTATCCTTCAAATCTCTGTTGAAAATGGAAATACCCTTAAAATGAGTGGATCAAATTAAAACCAAATAGAAATTCCTTAAAATGTTCATTAGACCAAATTGACAAGAGAACAGCTATTACAGCAACTTATTAACAAACTAAAATATTAGTAGACAACATATTTTTATAGTATACATATGTTTTGAATGCTATTAAACTATGAATAGATTAATTGAAAACTGTCCAAGAGGTTGTGAATGAAACAAAGGTCAATTCTCTCAAATTTAGTGAGATCGAATCAGAAACTGAGAAAAAGCTAGTGGTAGATGTTTGCACACTGTATTCATAAATGTATGTTCCATGCTCTTACAATGATGACCTTGTGATTATACCAATCGTTTGTCAATTAGAGAGCGCTAAGTAATTTACTGTTTCCTGCCAATGAAAACCACTTTTTGTGAAGCCCTTGTCAATTTGTTTTCATTAGTGAGCTGAATGTAGTCTGTTCACAAAGACTTGGATAAAATGTGTTAATTATCAGTAGAATGGGATGTGTTCTCTTGCAAAGCCTTTCTGCATCAAATTGCTAGATCTCATATCTATAGTGACAATATTATTTACCTTTTAATCAAATGTTTAACTTTGTTTCGGCTATTTTGACAAAATATTAAATGTGAAAGTATCCAGAAAACTGAGATTTTCAATAAAAACAAAACCTCATTTTTAATTTTTTAGTAACCTTACTCACAAAAAAGATATGTAGTGGTACAATTTTCATTCTATTTTTAATAATAATGCTGTGAAATGAGTCTTTCAGTTGCCTGATTGGTCATCAATGTTCTTTTATAGTGCACTTAAGACGAGCTGTACTTTCAGTATATTTTTTACTTTTGTTTCAGAATGATTGGGGTCAAATGATAAGGATGTATGTAGGACAGGTCAAACTTGACTGTTTTGTTCTGTTCCTTACCAGTTGGAGCGGCCGGGTGCAATTAACTCCCGATTCTGTTTTGTGGCGACCTTGAGTTTCCCTAGAATAAACATCTTGTCCCCATGAAACCGCTAGAAAGGTAACGTCGCAAAACTGCTCTAACTTTGTCATTTATTTATGAATCTGAACGATCTTTACATTTTTGAAATCTCAAAAGGTCACTCTCACGGAAAAAATCATAATCTTTTTCCAAATAGTGATGGTAAAGATGTAAAAATGACCTAAGTCTTTGTACTTCGAAAATAATTTTTCAAGCTCAAAAAATCGTTAAAAATTTCACATTTCTAATCTGTAAACAACAAAGATATTTAGTATTAGTAAGCATATATTAAGGAAACTTCCTGTGAAATATCATTTTCTAAAAACCCAGACCTCGGATATGTCTGGAAATAATCCAATACAACTCATTTCTAGGACTGCTGGAATAACGAGTCAAGTCTCGAAATTCGGTTTCACCGCCACCTACACCCGGCCGCTCCAACTGTATACCCGCCTGCCCACCCGCGTGCCCACCCGCTCGCTGCATGCATGCAGTGGCGGTCGACGTGACTCTGTTGCATCGCAATGTTTGCCGCGCCAACCATATACATCAAAAATCTTTTAAAATTTGCCAAAAAGTGATATGTGTATGAAAAAATAAACTTAATTATACGAAATACTAGTTTCAACCGTCGTTATAGTAGATGATGATGTATTATCCAGTTTCGTCGTAACGTTCTCTCTCGTGTTTGACGGGAAAAAACCAGCAAAAACACAGTGGAAGGTGTCTTCACTGACGTCCAAACAAACAACAAACGCAAGATAAATAGAGCGGCCGGGTGCAATTAACTCCCGATTATGACAAAAACAATTTATTTTGATCGTGAAAAAAAATTAATTGAAACCTTTTGATAATAATTATAATATATTAATATGAAAAGATTCAGTAGGCATAATAAAATATACTTATTAGTCTTCCATCTCTTAGGGTATTACTTATATATTTCTGTCATTATTTAATATTTAATTTTAAATAATTTTATCTTATCAGTTAATTTAGGTGGTTTAATTTATTTCTTTCTTTCATTATTATATTATTCTGATTACTCACTTTATTTATTTATTTTTTTTTTTTTTTGGGGGGGGTGGGGGGGGGGAGGTCCGTACCAGCAGATGCATGCAAACCTGCCCATTAACACTACTAGACTTTTTTTATTTAAAAAAAAAAATCTATATTTCTATAAATAACCATCATCACCACTGTCATTATCACCGTCATCGTCATCATTACCTTCATCAGATTACCATCATCATCATCATCACCATTATTACCTTCATCAGATTACCATCATCATCGTCACCATTATCTTCATCAGTTCATCATCCTCATCATCGTCACCATCATCTACATCATTACCTTCAGCAGTTACACATCATCACTCATCATCACCATCAACATTACTTTCATCAGTTCACCATCATCATAAATCACCAATCACCATCATCATCATCATTATCACTACATCTATGTTGGGACTTGTGGTGTACATCGTGGTGGTTGGTGTAGTTTTTTTTTTTGGGGGGGGTGAAAATGAGCAACATTTCAGAACATGATCTTTGCCTTCTGTCTGCTGCTTGAACAATTACGGTAGGCACAAAAAAAAAAAATATATCCCTACGTCACCACCATCAAATCATTCATAAACCTCCCACATTATACACGTCACCTTATATCTCTTATCATTATCTTATCGCATAGAGACCAGCAAAACAATCTAAGTCATAATGAATTGAGCAGCACAAAACAAATAATAATTAAAAAAATGTCATATTCCTTTCACTTTTCATAAGGAAAGCGTCTGCTGGTAATCAAATGAATATAACACCAAACATTCTGCACTTACACTGCTCATAATAATGTTAACATTAATACTGGACTGCTTAAAAAAGATTTAAAGGCATTGCTTTTCATTCTGTAGATCTATTCTCTGTTCCTCAACACAAATTTTGTTATAATGAACAATTTGATTTTAAAGCCACCATTTCTTTTAGGGTGTAGAAGCAGGTGATTGCCATAAAAGTTATTATTATTATATGAAAACCCAAAATAAAAAGATTCATTAACATATCAATGTACTCGGACACATTATAATACTATGCAAGAAATTTCTTGATAAACAAAATAAATTCAAACGCATAAATATTAAAAGAAATTCTGAATAATTCAAGCAAGGTTCTATGTTACATGCATGTGTCACATTTGAATTCAACCGGCAATCTGAGTGCTTCTCTATAGGCTACTCTATTAGTTAACTCCCTGTAGCTACTTAACTACATGCTTCCATTCTCGCTTGATATAAAGAAGAAAACTCACCTTGCCCCCCACCTCAAAAAAAAAAAAAAAAAAAAAAAAGCTTCACATGTAGTCTACATAATACTAGTCTTGACAGTAAGGTGATGACATCATTCTTGTAGTGAAGAAAATAAATAAAAAAAAGGAGTTCGTAAATTGATTTTCCATTAGATCAAATTATTGTCTCTCTATGTAGGCCCTATGCCTCATCATTTTATTTATTTATTTTATTATTATTATTTTTTTTTTGGGGGGGGGTGAAGAGGCACGTTGGCACGTATTGCGTATGACATCATTGGTCAAACTCAGGTGGGCAGACGAAGTAGGCGAGCTGAGTCACGTTGGTACTGCAAAATTCATTGATCACTTCAAGTTCAACATCATTGGCAGAATTAGGGTGATCTAGGCGAAGTAACATTGTAACCCACCGGATAAGTTCACCAATTAATTGGTCTGACATCATCGGCAGACAAAGGTACGGAGTCGCCGTGGCACGTAACAGGCAGTAGGTTTTCACGCTGAAGTTGGGCAGACTAGGGTAGGGGAGAGAAAATTTTTCCGCACTGCCAGAGGAACTGAAAATAAAAAGATTGATGAATTTCAGTTAATCATTATCAGCAACAAATACTATGAATCAGACAAAAATAAGAATAAAATAAGCCTAATATGAAAACAATTATTATGTTTGAATGGTCGATGTATAGGCCCCTAAATAGAAATTAAAACTGAGCCACATTTACATATATTTGAAAACAATCACAGCTAAGAGTTGACCCTTTCCCTTCTATAAAAAAAAATGGTTCTCCAAAATCGAAACAAATCAATCACTGTGTCGTCAGCAAGCTGGAGTGCATTGTCAATTTGTCATAAATATGTTACCGTATTTTTGCAAATATCTTAATCGTGGTGATGAAAAGAACCCAGAAATCAGACTGATGATGGACAGCTGCAGACAGATATAAATGTTCTATTTTTAATATAATCATTAATACAAACAGTTTTTAATAACTTCCAAGACCATTTTAATAAGCAGACGCACGATCACGAACGAAGACAAGTTTGCGTTCGACAAGTGCATCAGGTACTGCACTGCACTGCACTGCACTGTAGCAGAGCCGATCCACAGCACAACAGCAGCGACGACGACAGCTCGACAGCGCGGGAATATTTTCAAATTATCAAGACTTTGGAGTTAAAATGTCTAAATCTATGCTTTATATTGGGGGATAAAACTATAAGATATACTCAAGAAAATCAAGTCTTTACGCCACTACCGTACCTTTTTTTGTTGAGATTCTTCGAAGATTTCCTCGATCATACTCGCGAAGATTTTCGCAGGCAGCATCATGAGTCAGGAGTGTTTGATGCGAATGCGCATGCGTAAATGTCAATTTGGAAAATGACGTCATGTTTCTTCGGCGATTTGCTGCTTCTACAATTTTATTTTCCAAAAAATACCCCATATATTTTTCATTGTATCTCGAAAAGTAGGTCTTCGGCCCAGCGAAAACTTCGTGAGAAGCTGTATCAAAGTCTCATGAATATGCATATTGAGTGTCATGAATATGTATTGGGTGCACCGATTTTGTCTGGAATAATACGAAGCCACTTTTCGGAGCAGACGAAACATGAAATGTTCAATAAAATGATAAATATACCATCGTTTTCAAAGATTTTCACAAGTATCAAATGTCTTGTTTGGATATTCACTGAAAGTTGGGCGAATTCCGTCATCAGATACTGGAGATACGCGAGGAGAATTTTGGGTGAAAAAATGAGCATCGTTCGTGAGTGCCTCTGTGACGGTTTGAATATTCAAATCATTTGGGCTCTTATCAGTGAGTTAATTCACCCGTCCGCTCCAACTGTACTTGTAATTTTAATTTTTGTTACCCCCAAATTGCTAGGAAACATCCAAAACATACAGTAGGCACCCTCAAGCATTACCATATATAATTTCCAGTTGAACATTTGCATTTCAACATTATTGGCCTGTCTAGATTTAACCAGCCTTTTAAAGGGATTAAGTAACTTCCAAATACAAGTGCAAAAGAGATTGAAATGAATAAAATTATACTGCACTGACCGTAAAAACAAACTACGGAAAGTTTCAGATCAAATTATCTTAAAACAGTGAAATTTCAAACAAGGCTAAGAATACGGTGCGCGCATGATGACTTTACTAACCGCTCTGTTGCCAGATTAGCAGCCCGGTAGGCACGGGGACTTCACGACAGGATATGTGGTGTACATTGTGCTGCGTTAAAATGTGCACGGTTTTCAAAAGCATCTGGGAATGGGTTTGAAGATTATAAAATCATAAATATCTCAAAAGTAAAGCAAGCAATTAGACTGCAATTTTAAGGAATACCAGACTGACCTATATGTTTATAATTATGTTGGCAAAATGAGCTAAATCAAATAAATTGCAACTTGAATATCATTCAATGTTACTGCCTTTAATCACTCAATATCCTAGTCAGTCCCTAACTGTGGTTGCACATTTAATCCCTCCTTGCGAGCCTGCTACCATAAACATCCACAAGTGCATTATGTAATAATAATAATAATAATGTATTTGTCTAGCGCCATCTGTCTAGTTAAACTATTCCGAGGCGCATTGTAAAAACAAGATGAAAGTGTTGAACTACAAACATACATCATGTCCATGTAGTTACAAACACCTTCTCTTAATAAAAACAGAAAAGAGGGACAGCCTGTGAGGCGCACACTCCGAATCTGCCATGTCAAAGTTTTTTTTATGTATCATAGGATGAGTTTATAGCAACCAAAGGATACCAGAATCAAGTTTCTATGGATTGCCATGAGGGTTTTTATGGAACAGTGGAAAATTTGTTACATAAAAAAGGTGTCATAACTTGAGATCTTTACCAACAAATGGTTTGTTGTCATCAAATAAATTTACCAGTAGATGATCATCATGTTAATTTGGAACCAGCAAATTTGTTTGCCCTAACGGTGTTCCTTAAAAATGTGATTCGGGCATGGTTTGATAGCTATATCCTCACTCTATGGCAGGCAAGGACCTCGGAAACGCCTGCAAAGTCGGGTTCTGTTTACTCCTTATTAGCACGCTACTTTGGCGTCGGCACAGCAGTTCGTTGTACCATGGAGATACTGGTTGTACCGCAGACAGCGCAGTTCCTCTCCAGTGCGAACTTTCCACACGCAATGTGATCAAAGCTGTTTGACTTGAATATGCGACTCCAGCACAGAGTACCGCTTGTGGAAAATTGAGTGGAAGGAAGTTTGCTTGATTATTTTTTATTAATCCTATTTCCTTTTTGTGTCTGCGGGAGTAGTAGGGCTGTCCTATAGACACTCTTGAACTGCCTGTTGTACAGTCCTAAATTCTGATTGGCAGGGCTTGTAAAAATTAGTGGAAATTGAGGATGTTCTACTTTCCTTACCCAAGATAATGTGTGAGTAATGTTTTTTTTTAAAGGGGAAGTTCACCCTGGAATTGTATTGGTCTTAAAAAATGAAGAAAAATAATAGAAAAATATTAGTGAAAGTTTGAAGAAAATCGACCAAAAAATAGCGAAGTTATGGATATTTAAAGTTTTGATTGTGTTAAGACACGTGCGAGCAGCTCTCCCATTGGTTGTGTATGTAAAATCCATAAATTTGTCTTTTTGTCATGGTTCTTGATAAAGGAATGGGTCAATTTGATATAGTCATGTATATGAACATATGTTTGATGGTATATCGACCGCACAGGTGACATAATTAATTTCTTTTGAAAAAAAAGACATTTTATGGAATTTACACCACATAACACATAGGAGATCTGCTCGCATGTGACGTCACAGAATCAAAACTTTGAATATTCATAACTTCCTAATTTTTTGGTCGATTTTCTCCAAACCACCACTCATATTTTTCTTTTATTTTTCTTCATTTTTTAAGACCAATAAAATTCCAGGGTGAACTTCCCCTTTAAATGATTTGATCTTTCATCTTTCTGAGTCTAATGTACAAAATCCTTTTTTCCCCCTTTTCAAAAACTTTCTTCTTTTCTAAAGGCTCTAGGTCTGTTAATCTGTCTGTAATATATTACTATGTATTTTTTAATTGTCTGTTTGACTGTGTCAATCTTTCTTCAATTTACTTGCAAAATCTCTCCCTTTCTCTTTCTCTCTCCCTGTGGCTCTCTTACAGGAGGGCTCCAAGCTGAAATCCAAGTGATTTGAAAAGAAGAGTAAACAAGCACTACACTAAAAATTCACCAAAATCGGATAGAAAAAAATAATGTAATGATTTTTTTTTTAAAGTTTTGCTTTTTGTTTTAATATAAAGCTGTTCTGTGCATGGTCTCATATTCAATGAGAAAGCCGATTGTCATACATGATGAAAACTCTTTTTTTGTTGTTGAAGAATTGTTATTTTATATAATAAAATACTGAAGAAAAAATGGAGGTATGACATCATCGGCTTGCTCATTAATTTTGCACTGAACTGTTTTATCAACATAATGCAAAACTTACAAAAAAAAAATCATGAGTTTGGTATTTTTTGTCAGATTTTGATGAAACTTTCAGTGTTTTGCTTTTTACATTTTGCTCTACTTTTTGAAATAATCTGAATTTCTGGTTGGTGTCCTCCTTTACCATCTACATGTATCTATTGCTCTTTATTTCTCTCAATATTTCCTCTATCTCTGTCGAGGTACATTTATTTACCCATCAACCACTAGCTTTGCCTCTGTGTTTTTCTCTTCCTGAACAGAGAAGTCCTGATAAAAAATGTAAAGACTGCCCTCCTTCCCTTTCTTCGACAGATCTCCCAGGGTAGTATTGTCTTGCCTGTGTTGGTTTGCGTGTCGTCTCTGACTGTTGTCTCTCCGTGTTGTCTCTCTCGTAATTACCTTGGAACGGTGCCAGACCGGTCGTAGTAAAGCGTTTTTCTGTAGTGCTAGCTAAGTAGTGCGACCTGGGATTGGGAAGGGATGCTGTCGTCAATTAAGATGGGGTATTTGAGAAAAGGAACAGGAGAGACATTGTATGAATGCTCTGAATTGCTAAGTCATGTCTTACAAGGGTCTTCTAAGAAAGAGCTTGTCAGGGTTTGCTCTGATTACTTACTGCACAGAGAGAGATAGAGAGAGGTGGATATATAGATGGAGAGATGGATGGATGGATATATAGATAGATAGATAGACAGACAGACAGACAGACAGACAGACAGATAGATAGATGGATAGATAGATAGAGAGATGGATGGATGGATAGATAGATATATATATAGACAGATAGATAGATAGATAGATAGATAGATAGATAGATAGATAGATAGATAGATAGATAGATAGATAGATAGATAGATAGATACAGACAGACAGACAGACAGAGGAGGGAGGAGAGAGAGAGAGATAGAGAGAGCCAGAAGGTCATTAACTAATATACTTGAACACAATATGGGCTTTAATCTAGAACGCATACAAGTACAGAACCCAAAATTCATTATACTCAAGACCCACAGAAGAACACAAATTTTCTAGAGCCGTCAGGCAAAGAGAAGGAAGAAGAAATCTCTAAATTATCCTATCTCGTCGACGTCCAAATGGAGTCAATATCCTGCATTAGATCCAATTACTTATGAATTACTTCCTGAAAGATAAGGAAGTTATAATACCAAATTGGTCTAGAATTACATGCATTATTATGTAATATACTTACATGTATGTAGAATTAGACATTATATGGGATAGCTTGGTCAAGTCCTTATCTATTGGAGACAGATAGGTTCGATATATATACTAGGTTTTGTTTCACTGAGGCCGCAGACCCTAGTGAAATAGACTTGCATGAGGGATAATTTAGTGTTTAGAGTTTATAAGTATTATTATTATTATTGTTATTATCTATTTAGCCTTAAAATTCTGAACACAGTGAATACAAAATTAAATAGTACCTTCATCAGATTACTAGCAAGGGGTCCGATATGGGGGTGATGTTGAGGTGGACAATGAGTGACAATATTTGCTTCTAGTTTCTTTCCTGAGGAAGGAACTGCCCCAAGAATCGATCATTTATGTTCAGAATTAAAATTCTATGTTTTCTGAAAAGGTATTATCTATCAATTTCTAGGTTTTCAAAGAGTGTTTGGTTTAAATATTTGCTTCTTAAAAAATTAGTCGGTGGGTTTTATCCGAATTTGACATTATTATGCATGGTTTATCAAACAATTTGTGTGTTTCATATACATGTGCACAAGCTAGCGCCCTTATTGTGACGTCAAAAAGGTCAAAAAGGGTGTACTAAAAATTGAGCATTAAACACTGTGTTTCTCTTTCAAAGTGATTACAAACCTCAATTAAACACTACAGTTTTCCTGGGATGACACCTGTAGTTCTACTGATTAATCCTTGTTCTTCCCTGCGCTTGGGATTCATCGTTCAGTTTAATATTTCTTTAATTTTTCAATTCTCACTCGCAGTGCATGCTATAGGGAAAGGTAAGTTGACGACCCACAAGTAAAATTAGGCATTTCATGATGATGAACGTTGGTTGCGCATGTATTGTGAAACGCAAGAATTGTCCATGTAATTTCCTCAGGATAGCCGTAAAATCCTCAGCCAATTTGATTGGATTCACCGTTGTTGAAGGGGAAAATCCCTCGTAGTGTATGTGTATTGTGTTGTATTGTTTTGGTGTTTTTTTCCCAGAGGTTTTCTCAGACTTTTCCAGATTGACCTACACTACTAGACATGATTAATTAGCCACCTCCCAAATAAAAAGTTACAAGCCTTTCGGTATATTGTTATATGTCATCCATAATCATTGTGTTATTGATCATTTTTGTATCGTCTGAAAAGGGTTTCTTGTGTATTTTCATTCCTGGGAGCAGATGAGGACCAGAGGGGGGGGGGGGGTGTTTCACAAAGAGTTAAGTAGACTTAAAAATCTGACTTAAATTGTTAGTTTCGTGCATTATATTACGCATCACCTCATTGGATTGACCATGTTCAGGGGATGCGCGCCATTATGAAATCAATTAAATTGCGCGTTCTAAAACAAGATGCGCGTAGAGGTTAATTGCGACTTTAAGTCTACTTAACTCTTTGTGAAACACCCCCCTGGTCATTTTTTTTTACCAAAGGGAAGACAAAAGAAAAAAGGCTTATCATCTTAACCCGTTGTATACTTAGCCCACATATATGCCGCCTAAAGAAACATAGAACATCCCTCTTGTCGACTGTTTATTTCACTCATGATTGCATAAACACTATAAAGATCTTATATGATTTACATTATCTGACATTGATCTATATAAAGCTGTCTTTGTTTCATCTGTAAATGACAAGAATTTCTTGCAAGCATGCTTGACAATCAAGATTCATTCGGCTTTATGAAAAGTTCTCAGTATACAACGGGTTAATGATGTGTACTTCACCCACACGAGAGAATCCCCATTGTTTCTCCATGTCAACTCTTGAGTCGATTTTTCGCATTAGGCGGGACCCTGTTTTTTAAAATAATATCTTAAAATAAGAACACTAAAATGAGCTTTTATGTAAAATTGTTAATAGTCTAAACAATATAATTTCAGATATATTTTTGATCTTCCAGAACTATAACCCATCCTGTAGTTCTACTGATTAATCCTTGTTCTTCCCTGTGCTTGGGATTCATCGATCAGTTTGATATTTTTTAAATTTTTCAATTCTCACTCGCAGTGCATGCTATAGGGAAATGTAAGTTGGCAATGCACAAGTAAAACTAGGCATTTTATGATAATGAACGTTGGTGGCGCTTGTACTATTATGAAACGCAAGAATTGTCCATTTAATTTGACTTACCATTCCATTGTTTGCAAAGCTAGTATGACATTCCATTGTTAATGTACTGAACATGTTCAAATCCTAGTTTTATTGTATAATCAAATATTGTGCAACTTACAGTCTGTGTAAATAAAAATGGTACAGTCGGGGAAAAAACAATTTAGGTGTGAAATCTTTTCAAATAATGTGTGTATGTGGTACTAAATTAAAGCCAAAAGATTTTCCTTGGTGATGAGTTTTGTTCTGTATAATTTGCTTTCGTAAAACAAAAGTTATGCTAAATTTTGTGCGACGGGGAACAAATCGAAATTACACACTTCTATTGTTCTAGAGCGCTGAATTCATGGCCATTATGTGAAACCTACACAAAGGCATGGGACGGCGTGCGAAAAATTAATTTTTCTTTATTGTAGGACTTGCAGAATTGCGGAAGAAATTCTGATTTTCCTTCTTTATGAAAGTACCAAACAATACCAGGTTGTAATTAATCTTCATACCATAAAAAAATGGTTTCTGCTTGTACCATTTTATTTGACACAGACTGTATAGTCAGCCAAATTACATCATGTGGCTGTTTCTGTTTCTGGAACTGCTTTAATTTTTTACCATGGGAGCTACGGACAGTAGAATGCTACGCAATGCTTCTTAAACAAGTTTTTGTAGAAACATTTTGTGTCTAAACAAGGGGGTAAGTTGATTTGCCACTGTACCATATCTAATCAGTCTGTCTATTTCATTTGAATGCTACTGTGCTCAACCACGCTCTGAATCATTATGAAATCAAGATCTTGTAATTAGAGCAATCGACATGGACGGGGAAACCTGTCAAATGCCTGAGCAAATATTGCCTAAGCTACATGGTCACAGGTGTTAGAATGTTTCAGGCTCGGTTTATGCTTGATTAAACAATCAGGCCGTTTCGGGAGCAGAAGTCTTCATGCAGGTTTGATGAGTATGGGCTGTGCTGCACTAGCTCGAGCTGTTAGAAATAGCGCACTATTTGCGATCCAATGAATTAGCCCAATCAGAGCACTATAATATCTCTCAAATAGCATGCTAATTCAGATGAAATCCCAGCCTGAGTCATCTTTTTTAGGCTTAAAAAAAAAAAAACTTGAGCTGCTTTGTGGTTTGGGCATCAAATAACTTGCTATTTAGCACGGTGCTGCATTAGCTCGAGATAAGTCCGATTCCATCATGCAACTGTGCGTGTATACGTTAGCAGCAGAAATTTACCAGTTGCGGGCTTGTTTGTTCAAAGTCAGGTCAGGTTGTTAGTGCGAAACTTAAGCCCAGGCTTGAGCTAGTGCAGCACTGGTTTCCTTTTTTTGTTTTTTGTCTTGATCCATCAATTAGCTCGAGCTAGTGCAGCACCGCCTTATGAAACAGTTGTGTAAAAGGGCAGGATCTCCTGACTTCATGTAATGAGGAACATCAAATTTGAGAAAGAGAAGGAGGAGGAGGAGGAGGAGGAAAAACAAGATATTTGTTATTAATTTCACTTTCATATTTACATCCCGGTCATTGCTCTGTGTTTGTGACCTTTTGTCAATCAATAATGTGTGCCCTCACTTGCATTGCATTTGAAGGTACAAGTGAATGTACATTCACCTCATCAACCTCGTTTAAGGACGTTGCACAGTTATGTTTTTGCGCATCTTGACCGCGCATCCTGGGCGCGCATTATTTACTACGTCACAATGGAAAAATATACAGCGCTCATGGGCGATCCAGCGTTTAAAGAGTTAAAAGAAATGAACTTTATAAATATGTTATTTAGTCCTTCTTTTTGTTCATTATTTACCTACTTGCAGAGATATGTAAAGCATTTATGTTGGTGCATGTTCGTGTTATTCTAGAGATTGCAATGGATATGAAATGAATTATACATGTTTGGGAGCAGGATTTTGAATAAGTCGAAAATTAGAGTTTTCACATTTTTGAGTATTTTTGGCACGTTTCGATGGTTTTCAAATCGACTCACCACTATTACAGCGGCGATATTTTGAAAACGAGCACATGGACCCCCATTTTTTAATGTTCCTAATCTTTTAGTCTATATTCCTCTACAACTTGGCAAATTTTGATGAAATTCACTTGGATTTTGAATGTTCGAGAGCGTGATTTTGAATCAAGTGTAATCCTAGGTTGGATTCTCAGACTTGTTTGACGTTTTCGGCGCGTGTTTGTGGTTTTCAAGCCAATTCGCAACTATTCGGGCTCCGATAGCTTAAAAACGAGCATATGGACCCCCTTTTTTGAATGTTTCTACCCATTGAGTTTGTATTCGTCTACAACTTTGCAAATTTTTATGAAAATGACATGGATTTTGAATGTTTGGGAGCATAATTTTGAATCAATTGTAATTTAGAGTGGATTTTCACGCTGTTTGGACGTTTTCGGCGCGTTTTTGTGACTTTTCAAGCCGATTTGCGAGTATTCGGGCGCCGATAGTAAAAAAACGAGCACATGGACCCCCCTTTTTTAAAGTTTCTACATATTTATGATGAATCCCTCTACAACTTTGCAAAATTTGATGAGACTGTCATGGTTTCTAAAAAAAGTGCACCTTAAACTATGCTTTTTTTATTTTCTTGTAGATTCTAAGCCTCTAAGATATGGTTTTTGCCATTTTACGCACCATTTTTGCCACATGAGGGCGCTGCTGGCTTGAAAATAAGTACAAATGTGCCAGTTTAAACAATGTCACTATCTTTGGTATAAACTGCGTAACAAATCGAGAATGTTTGATAAAGTTTGATACGGTTTTGACAAAGTAATGACGATTTAAACTCGTTTGTTGCAATCGCGAGGTCTAACAGAGGCCAATTTCTTGAATTATGCGTATTTTACATGCCATCCAAATATGGCAACTTCAAAGTCCCGTAGCAAAAAATCAAGCACATGAACCTATATTATTTTTTGCATTTTTGGCATACATAGATACCAAAGTAACTCTGTGCAAAATTTTGTGAAAATGACATGGACTTCATTTCAACTGTGCAACGTCCTTAAAACACTGATTCCAACATTTTGGTCTTTTTTGAGAGTCCTCAAAAAGACAATAGCTCTTTGTCATATCATCACACTAAAACACGGATGCTAATATTTTATAGGTATTATTTAATGGCTATGAGCAGATATCAATTACTTCCTAAATGCTCTTCAGAAAAAAATATTTTGGTATTTGTATGTGATTTGTCCGTGCATAAATATGGTTTATGTGTTTTGAATGATGCTCAATACTTGTAATGATGGACTATGATTTAGAAAGATCGCTCGAGAAGAGGATTTATATACTAATCTTACGATCTAAAATTCTGATTACTGTGCAATTACTAATATCTTCTTTAATTATTCCTACAAGGTTTACAACATACAACTTTTATTGCTACCATTTTCTTGTCTTGGCAACATCTTGTATCCCATATTGTATAAACTTAACAATAATGAAATCTGTTCAACTAGTAATTACCTATCTCTCTCTTATTCACAATAATGCTTTACATTCTCATTCCTTTTATTTTGATGCATTAGGCTGTATATTTTGTATGCCTAATGTGTATGTACACTTAGCTAATGGCACAATTACATTGTTTTGCTCTGTTACAAGGACCTGTGCTTAATATTACACTTGTTAAATGCATGAATTTTGCTAAAAAAAGATGAAACAATTAAAATTTGATCAGACTTGTCATTATTAACAATTGACGATAATTCTGATGCATTCATATTCATTAAAACATGTTTGTTCCTTACAAGAATATAGGACTGCCTTTTCTTGGCTGTTCCTTAATGAATCTTAAATGTTGTGTAACTAATCTAATCCACAAGCCATATGCTAAGCATTAACTATGTTTACACGGGACCATCAGAGTTTTAGTTCTTGAGGATTGTACCCCTAAGAATTTAAACCCTGACGGCTTGTTCTCGAGTTGGGTTCACACGGAGTGCTTATCCTCGAGGATAAGCGAGAGGCTCGATGACCTGAAGTACAAGTTGTAGGTATCGCGCGGTATTCATTTCGTGAGTTACTGAACCGGAAGTTTAACCTAGATACAAGAGGTTACTCTTATCCTCAAGAACACGAAAATCCAAGTTAAAATCGTGTCCACACGGTCAAACGCGCGATTGGAGACCACCCACCACTTGGAGTTTCGAGCCTTAACCCTAAGATCTGTCGAGAACATGAACCCCGACTTGTCCTCGAGAACATAACTACCGAGTTCATTCACACAGGCCTTAACTCCAAGTTAACTCCAAGTTATCCTCGAGGTTAACTTGGAGTTAACTTGGAGTTAAGGCTGGTCGTGTGAACGAAACTATTGCCACTCAAGTGACTAGTTAAGATCATTATGCATTGCATGTAACTAATATTCATTTGCCCTGAGGGACTTATTTAAAATATATGATGCATAATGATAAAATGTCTGCATTTGCAGCACCATGTTTACACATAATGATGTGAGATCTCACAAAAAAAGCTCTTATTTCCATTTTCTGAAACCGGTTTGTCTGATAACATTTTGGTCTCTTAAACATTGGTCTAAATGGTCATTTGACCTAATGATGAGTAGACTAAGTGGTTCAATTCCCAGCACCCATTTTGTTTCCTTAAATAAGGCATTTTATCATTTTATTATAGAGTTTGGTACAATGTGAAAGGATTGATTTTGATATAGTTATTTGTGATAGGGTAGAACCATATAAAAACAACTGTCTTTGATATAGATAGAGAATTTATATTATTAATCATTGGAACTATTCGTGGATCCTAAAAATAAATCTGAAACTAAATCAGGTTTTCCAATTGAACTTGGAGGGATTGAGAAGATATCTTGGTGCAATTAATGAGTCTTCAGAACAATGAAACTAGAATCCTTCTGAGATCCATGTTGGGAAACATAATTGGCTATGTCTCTGCTTACGTGCGGAATCTCCACATGTATTTTGGTTGCGTTCTATAAATAGGGGGACGACCCTAGAGGGAGGGAAATTCACAAGATGTATTTGTCATCCGGATAATGTAATATTGTTTGGGTGGCACGCTCTGAAACAAACGGAACGGAGAGAGAAAAACAAGATAAATTAAAATGAAAGACGGGTATTACAGAGAGATGAGAAAATGACATGGAATCAAAACCTAAAAGATCTCAAGGATCTTCTTAAAATATTTAGTAGGAGCTTGTCACTTTTCTCTACTCAATAAAAACGATGAATAGTGATGGTGATGATGACGAGGATGATAATAGCGAATGACGATGATAATAGTAAAGATGAAAGGGACGATGATGATTATGATGATAATTTTGATAGTGAAGTCATGATAAAAGCAATGATGACGATGATAGTAGTAGTGATAATATTAACAATGATAATTGATGATGATCATGATAACTTATCACAATAATAGTAATGGTATCAGTGAAGATGATATTGATACTGAAAATAATAATCATAATGATAATGGCCATAATGATGATGATGGTGATAATGACAATGATGATCATCATATTAAATAGCAATGGAAATGATGGCAAAATTTCGCTTTTAACAGGGCATCACCTTAAATAATGTAGTCTGGACTAACACCCCTCGGTCTATTAGCAGAAGATCCCTGTTTTTCTTGATTTGTAAACTTGCAGCATTAGATAAAATCAGAGGCTATCTTTAGCTCTGTATTTCCTCTCAAATCCCCTTTTGTTTTGGCAAGAGAACGAGAGCTGCGTAAATGGCTTTGAACGCTGCGATGGATAAAGCACCTCAACTGATCAATAATGTAGGAGTGAATCAGAGATAGAGTAGAGTGAGAGAGAAAGGGAAAGAAAGAGCAAAAGGGGAGGTGATAATGGGAGAAAGAGAGAGGGAGGAGAGATGAAGAGAAAGAGAGATATAGATAGAGACAATACCACCTCCTATCCAGGCATCCACGGTTGCTTGCTTGAGAGAGTGTTTTATGCCATCACGGTAATTCGTAATGATCATGCAAGTGACGCGCCAATTAAGAAAGCATTCTACAGTATGTTTCTAACAACATAGACAAGAGGGGATACCTGGTTTAGTTAGTGGGGGGGGGGGCATAATGAACATCGTCACATGTTACAATTTGAATGCCATGTGTGGGGTGTATGTAATCTTCCTAGTAATAGAATGATATGTCTCCGAGCTAGGACCTTTTAAACAGGAAGGTTCGTTCCAGACATCTCCCACAATATCACACACCATCTCGTAATTTAAAACCAATACGAACTAGCAACCGTGTATAGCACCACCTCAACTCCTCAACTACTCAATTCTACCCTGATTCCTAACTTATAATGCAACATCCTGAGCAGTGCAGTCTTATATTACAGGCCCACTTGAATGATAACACAATAACTTACTACTCAATACATTCATAGCCCAATAATAATGTTAACAAGTTGCAAAAAAAGTACTTTCCCCCTCAAAACATTGTGGTTTCCTTGATACAAAGAATTTTAAAGGCTATTTTAGTCACTCTTATATTGATAGTTATCTCAAAAGGTATAATTTAAGACTAGCTATTTATTACACACAGTCAATGGGATAGTTGGTCAGTTCGCTGTGGCTTTAAAATCATCCCTATATTTGTACCTGCTTACATTAGGCTACAACTGGCAGAACCAAATGGCTCTCTATGCTTCATTAGCCCTTTTATGGTATAAGTCACCACTCAAAAAGTTGTATACCTTTTACTTTGTGTGGAAGCGTCGTGGTGTAGTGGTTCTGACTCTCATCTTTCATTTAGAGGGTTGTGGGTTCAAATCCCACTCCCAGTGTTAATTTTCTTCAGCAAGAAATTCATGAACAGTTTGTAAATATATGTGAGTTAAATGGGGACCTAGTAGTATTTGGTGGATCTGTTAAAACCATGGTAATTATGATGCGTAATTGTAGAGCGCTTCGGGATATCTGATAAAGAGGTGTTAGCAACTATATAAACAAGGACAATTATCATTATGTATTTATGTTTGTAATGCTTGACATGTAAATTAAGCTTTTATTTGATTTCAATGATTTTTTTAAATATACCAACTTTGTACCTATTTTCACATCTACTATAGATAGTAATGGTATCATTTTGAATTTGTTTGAATTTTCACATTAAAAAAAAACTTCTTTAATGATTGAGAGAGAGAGAGAGAGAGAGAGAGATAGAGAGAGAGAGAGAGAAAGAGAGAGAGAGAAATAGAGAGAGAGAGAGAAAGAAAGAAAAGAAGAAAGAAAGAAAGAAAAAAAGAAAAAGAAAAAAGAAAGAGACAGAGAGAGAAGGGAAGGGAAGGGTTGATAGGAAATTGAGTGAGCAATTGTTAGTAAGGCCCCCTTCCCCCCAGAAAAATGTCTTGGCGTAACGGCCCACTGAAAAATAGGGAGGTAGGGTGGGATTTTTTTTTCTTTTGTTAATCATGTACTAGTATACTTCTTCATACACACTGTCGACCAAACAAGGGTTATTTGGTGTACATTTTATACTCTTGCAAAGATGATAGTGGTAATATATCTTCTTTTTGGAAAATCAGAAAATAATTAAATATTTGTGTTAAATAAATTTGCAGAATCCTTAAATCCTTAAATCGTGAGTTCGAAACCCGGCCGAGTCATACCAAAGACTTACAAAAATGGTACCTAAAGTTGCCTTTTTACAAGGAGCTTGGGGGTAATAATAACATCATGCAGGGCCCGCTGGGAGAACAGTTGTCAGAACTGAAGTGGCTACCCTGGGTAAATAAAACCATATTATTATTATTATTATTATAATTGGTTGATACAAACCCTGATAGAGCAAGGAACTGACTTGCATCGAAGAAGCCCATCATACACTTGTCAAACAAAAAAAAAACCTATCAGGGGTATTCAGAACCCTGGATGGAATAGTCGTCAACTGACACAGCGTTTAGTGGCGTGAAAAACCGTTGTCGGCAACCCTGCTTACTACAATCACTTTCCCAGCCTCCCCCGCTTATAACCCATACACCCCAGCCTCCATCACTTTGGTGCGTCCGCTCCGTAAATATGCGCAGACAATGTAATTTTGCCACGTTTAGCCGAGGTGTAATTCCAAGCACCGTACATCAAATTGTCAGCGGTCAGGGTTTTTTTTCCTTTCTCCTTCAAGTGCTCAGTTGTGCAGAAGAAGAGAGGAGGGGTGTCGAGGAAAACCTCTCGGGTGAAACGATCGCTGTCGCTTGCATGCAGTGGACAGACATGCGAGCAGATCATGGGATGTCGTTAGCGACGCATGCATTATCTCTGAGTTGAGGGTCCCACAAGTAAGCTAGAGCACTCGATACCCGGAGCTCCTTCAATACATCTCCCCCCTTGTCTTCTTTCCAATCGACCCCCCCCCCCTCTTGTTGTATGCCTTCTAAACCTTGGAGCTTGTGAGGAAGAGTAAGATTACTTGGAGGAATATACAGTAGATTCATGTGGAAGTTTCCGTAGGTGAGGCTAGGACAGGGTGTTGCTGAAGGATTCCTAATTTGCGCTATACCACAGAGGATTTTTGGTAAGTGATGTTTTATTTTCTCTGCATTTTACAAGGGTTTTGAGCTCATCTATTCTGCATTTGCACCTGCAATGAGTTAAGTTCTTATCATCAATCAGGCAATGTTAACTCTCCTTTCAGGCTTTGTTCTCCTTGCTATTTTATGGGTAAACATGAATGTAGAGGTACCCAAAATGTTTGTAATGACAAAGTGAATTATTGTAAAATCGGTAGACGCTGAAAATTTACACATTGGATTGCATCCCTGAAATACGCATGTAAGGGCAATAGTGGGATAGATAATTTTGTATTCTGCCCATGTTAGTATCATAACATGACATAGTCATTATATTCTATTGTCATTTGAGAGTCTTAAAAGCATTACATGTAAGTCTTTTACTTGCACAAGGAGTTAACTCCCTATGTAGCTTATAACCATATAGCCAAGACTCCATAGAGCAGTGTAAAAGGGCCCTAACAGTTTACCAGCCTATGATATAGCTCATACCGACAGGAAAGAGTTCATTTTTACCTTAATATACCTTCTAAATATCTGTATGCAATAGCTCCCTACTGAGCTGATAGCAATAGTCAGGAGTTCATACAACAATGTGAATGGGCTCTACCTCTGTACCAACCACTAATGCTGGGAATAGCACATATCGTCTGTTGGGAGCCATAAGGGCGTTATTGCATCTAATAGATGTTCCGTTGAGAGCCAGAAGGTCGCTATTACTGTACAAAGTCAATGGTAATAGCACCCTTCTGGCTCCAAACGGAACATCCTTGATCTGCAATACCGCCCTTCTGGCTCCAAGCCGACGATATATACTCTTGAGCGGACAGACATACAATGTATGTTCTGATTCACATACATTTCTTATCACAGATCTCCTACATGATATTACCTGTAAATAGCATGCCGTAAAGAGTATCTGTAAACAATAGCTCTTGACATAGCAGATACCTTGAATAAAAACTGTGCTTGTGGAAATATTCGGAGATGGGCAGGAGCAAATTTGAAAAAGTGATTCTAATATGAACAGGCTTTCTTATGCATTTTTTGAATGGGTTCAATTGCATGCTCTCGTTCTTGTAGCTTGAATTTAAGAACCAGCGCACGTTTTGAGGCCGCTCGGCGTGAAAAATTACTCTAGTGAAAATAACTGCGTATACAGTACTAAAAACCAAGGCACTCCTGGGCAGTCTGAAAGGGCTCTACCACTTTGCCAGCCACTGACCTTGGGGAGTAGCGCACACTGATGGCACAGACATTCATTGACAGGTGCATCTCAGGCGATGAGCATAATGAGTTTGATTCCTTTCCCAGCCCATCCTCCTCCATTTAACACATCATCATCATCATCATCATCATTGTCTTTGTTATCATCATCAGCATCTTCATCATCATCATCATCATTGTCTTTGTTATCATCGGCATCTTTATCGTCATCGTCATCATCATTATCATCATCATCATTGATCAACATCAACATCAACATCATCATCATCATAATCATAATCATAATCATAATCAAAATCATCATCGTTATCACCATCATCATCATCATCATCATCATCATCACCATCCGCATCTCAGGCAATGAGCATAATGAGTTTGATTCCTCTTCATCCCATCCTCCTCCAGGGTCATTCCATGCCAATTCACCCAATGAAAGTGCAATTTTGCACCCTTCCGTCTCAGAATTTGCTCAAATTTGGTACACATAAGTTTAACATTACCTTCCATGAAACAAAAAAATATAGCGTAAAACGGTCCGTCGGATTCCGAGCTATGGCCCGCCCTTTTGATTCGTTTTGGCAAAAATGGGTGTGACCTTCCATTTTCAACGGCACAATGCGCTGAACTGGTTGACCATTTTGGGAAACTGGTACCATTCAAAGGAAATTCAAGAGGAATTTCAAAAAATGGTATCAAAATTATTGGAGCAATTTAAAGTGCTATGACCTTTGACCTTTCCTTTAACCTTGATTTGACCCCCAGACGAATAATATTTTTACTTGATTTTTATACATTGTCAGTTATAATTTAAACATAACATGTAAATATCTAGGATGATATTTTATTTCTTCACCTTTAAAACTCTTTTTAATGTAATTTACAAAGTTACTGTTACCCCCACATTACTGATATTTGTGTTGGTAATGTTGTACAAGACTCCATTATACATGCATACTTTCAAACTGAAGTAACATTACAAATCAAATGCCATAATGTATTCCATTTCTGTTGCTGATGCTTCAAAGATCTCAAGGATGTATCCAGTTTGGGACAGTAGAGTGACTACATGTAGGAAGCATTTTGTTTCTGTCAAAACCGCAGATTTCTGATGATTTGTATGTACCTATTGCACCCCAATCAAAGGGCTAAACAATGTTCTCTATTCATAAGCAAATGAGTCTACGTTAATGTATACATTATCATTGTGTTTAATGTTTCCTTTATTACCTGAATGTTTAGTTTCCTGTTTAATTGAATGTAATTTAACTTCAGTTTGGAAGTATTCAGTAAGCCTATTAATGGAGACTTGTACACACATTACCAACACAAAATCAGTAATGTGGGGGTAACAGTAACTTTGTAATACATTAAAAAGAGTTTTTAAAGGTGAAGAATAAAATATCATCCTAGATATTACATGTTATGTTAATATTTACTGACAATGTATTAAAATCAAGTAAAAATATTATTCGTCTGGGTCAAAATCAAGGTTAAAAGAAAGGTCAAAGGTCATAGCACCTTTAAATTGCTCCAATAATATTTTTGATACCATTTTTGAATTCCTCTTTGAATTCCTTTGAATGGTACAGTTTCACAAAAATTGGTCAACCAGTTCAGGCGCATTGTGCCGTTTGAAATGGAAGGTCACACCATTTTGCCAAAACGAATTCAAAAGGGCGGGCCATAGCTCGGAAACCGACGGACCGTTTACGCTAATTTTTTGTTTCCATGGGAAGTAATGTTAAACTTTATGTGTACCAAATTTGAGCAAATTCTGAGACGGTAGGGTGTAACCCATTGGGTGAATTGGCATGGAATGACCCTCCATTCAACACAACATCATCTTCGTCGTCGTTATCAGACCATCATCATCGTCGTCGTCGTTATCATACCATCATGTCAGACATCAGCATCCCCATCATGCTACTTCTCATTCGTTACAGCACCAAATTTTTTTTTCTATGCCCCAAAGGTTCACTATTCTGAATGTTTGTTAAGTCTAAACACAAACATTTCCTGTACGTTGATTCAAAGATAAAATACAGTTTATTTATCCAGACATTTTGTTGCAATAGTCTACGGTTTTTTAAATCCAATGATTCATTTGTCCGAAAATGAAATATAGTTTGATATTTTTTTAGAGGTAAGATTCTGAAACTAAATAATTAAGGTTAGTATATCTGAAAATGAAATAAGGTCCGTTAGCTTTAAATGGATTAGTGTGGAGTTTATTTTAATTAATGAATTTTATTTCATATATTAAAAAAATGTTCAAACATTTACGTTATCATTCTATAAAAAAGAAACACGGGCCCTCTCCACAGAAAACTATATGCATCGGCCAGTGTGCATAATGTGATATATGATGTCTTGCCCCTGTGCGTTTCATTTGCCAAGTCCATACGCGATCCCTCATCGAAGCTGCACCATTGCCTACCTCCCCCACCCTCGCATACATATTCTACCAGAACTAAGCGAGAGTTTGTTCCTATACGAGCACGGACAAATCGTTATAAACAAAGTCCGATTCCTTATGCCGTGAATCTCTTGAACAAACATAAGTAGGCCAACACAAGTACGTGTCTTGCCCTTTATCGGACTAGCCTCTTAAGTTACAGACATTAATTTCTTATATAAATATATATTTTTTTATATCAGCCTTATATATTATTCCACGTTTCCCTTATGTTTGATTGATGATAACTTGTATTGTCGTAATTATTATCATGATAATAATCTAAACAATTGTTCCATCTTCTTCCTCAACGTGTCTTGCTCCCCTGCTGTTATCAATCTCTCTCCCTCTCATTCTTCTTTTTCAAATCCCCTTTTCTCCTTTTCCTGATCGACTTGTAGTTTTATATACACTGTAGATATGAAATATAAATGCAATTAATAATGATGATAAACATTTTCCCCTAATATTGTTATATAATTTTGAATCTTGAATTACTTTGTTAAATATTGTGCTATAATATTTATCATAAATAAGAATATCATATTAATGTATGGATGATATGGATTTATAATGTCAATTTATGTATTTAGAATGTATAATTGTTACAATTTCCATGCTATTCTCGCCCACAATGATTGTTATATCTCCAAATAATCACATAAATAATCTGCCAATTTATAAACTCTTTTCCGCTAATCGCTACAAATCAAATAAGTGATATCTTATTACATTTATTTAAATTTCATGCAACTAGTTAATTATCGATCACTGAATGCAACTTAATATGCCCACTTCTCTGTACGATTTAATTTTGCCTCAGATTAGACATTTCCTTTAATATGTTATTTTTTATGGTACTGTATTGTGTGTATTTTGGCATCACTATTACAAATTATTTGTTATATGTTTTCTCTCTCCCTCTCTCTCTCTCTCTCCCTCTCTCTCCCTGTCTCCCTCCCTGTCTCCCTCTCTCTCTCCCTCCCTGTATCTCTCTCTCTCTCCTCCTTTCCTTGTCTCTCTTCTGTTTTATCTAATGAAATTTTAAAAGTAAATGTATTATGTTCAGTTCTTAAAAATGTGTTTTTTACTATGTAAAATTCATGTAATTCAGCTTTCAAGCTGCCATGTGAATTTTTGGACAAAATAAATACCATTACTATTCTATTCTGTTCTATTCTGTACAAGCTATGTCTTAGCTCTCACCCCACTTTATGCATGCGTCAAACCACCTTGACTGAGTGAACGATTTTGAGGCAGCGAATTGCAATGATGTCGGTGCATTTACCCATGAATTGAGGCACTAAGTCTGCACTGTCATGGGTTAGTTTCACCTGATCAAGAAACGAAATTCTGGCTGTGTGCATGAGTTGAGCAAGAGTAGAGTTGGATAAAGTAGGATGTATGGTTTGTCTTTTCGGATTGACCTTCCTTAGAAATCATTGGTGCCAAAAGAAATTGTGTTTATATTAATATTTTTGCCTCATGATATCAAATGCAAAATTGAATATATATTAGCAGCAAAGACAAATGGAAATAAATAAATAATTTGAAGACTGTTTTATTTCTATTAATCTACTATTGTAGAAATTCATCTTATTGAAGAAATAATATGAAATATTAAGAAGAAAATTCTAGTACATACTAGTATGGTAAAAAAATAGAAAATTATGGATTCTTTTACTACTTCATCACAGGAAACATAAAGTTAGGATCGATATACCTTCTATGAGATATTTTTAATATTAAATTGATAGTTCTCATAGTGCAATAAATTCTTTTAATTAATATTTGATATAAGATACATTTATATTTAAAAAAGTTTATTAAAAACATAAACAGTGCGTAAATGAACTCTGTGTCACCCCTGCCATATCTAACCTACATCTATTTCATCTCTGTTACCAAAAGTAAATGCAGCATGACAGCGGGTTTAAAATGGATTATGATTATGTGGTAGAAGTTCCATACCATGGAAGGGTTAACCCGTTGTATACTAAGCCCGCATATATGCGGGATGAAAGAATAGAGAACTTCTCTGTTGTTGATGCGTTTATTTCACTTGTTATTGCATGAATAAATAAAACTTCTATAATTCAAATAATCATATATTTATATATTGAAAAATGTGTCTTTGTTTCACCTTTAAATGAAAATAATTAGTGGTAACCATGCCTGACAGTTGCAATTCATTCAGCTTCATAAAAAAAAAATCACAGTATGCAACGGGTTAACAGATTAGGAGGATGGGGTGCAGAAGGAGGGGGTGCCCCTAATCTACCCCTCTTCCCACCACATTACCTTTTTTTCATTGCACCTTATTTGAGGGATGTTACCTTTTATGTTAACCCTTGTAATTTCATATGTTGAATGTGCACATGCGGAGGATTTTGTAATTAGGAAGGGAAGGGGAAGGGGGAGGGGTTCTCCTATACTACCCCTGTTCCTACCCTATTTCCTTTATTTTATGGAACATTTATAAAGGGGTGTCATTCAAAATTTCTTACGTTTTATGTGTATTTTTAATTACTAAGAGATAAGGAGGGTTGGGGTAATAAGGGGAGGGGGTTTACCTTGTACTTCCCCTCGTCCTACTCTCATTTTTCTTTGTGTTGTTGCACCTTACTAGAGGGTATCACGCCAAGTTTATATTTACCCACGTCATTTCATAGTTTAAATATGCACATGTGGAAGATTAGGAGGGGTGGGGCGGGGAGGGGCTCCTCTTTACTTCCCCTTTTCCTACCCTCATTACCACTTGTTTTGTCGCACCTTATTAGAGGGGTATCACACAATGTTTATGTTTACCCATGTAATTTCTTTTCGCTCATCCACCTGACCAAAATAGCCCATCGTAAAAAGACAACCCAGGAGCCAGCGTTGCTATTTCGGGGCGGCATGCATGCGCTGAGCGCTAAGTGAATTAAGCTGAGCCGTGATTGATGTGTGTGGTTTAACGTGACTAAAATATGGCTGACGTGCTCTCTGCGCGGCTTTCCCCCGCTCTGTCGGGCTGCATTAGTGCACGAAATGATGATTACAAATATTGTTACTCTCTAATTTAGGGAGGTATATTTAATGTTGCGTGAGTGATGGGCGACGTTGATGACATTGACGGAAAGACCCTAGATGATGCCATTGATCATTTCCTAGGTACTTAATATTTGTTGGGTTGTATTCCAAGGTTTGTTTCAAAAAGTGATTGTCTCCAGAAGAAATCTAATGTAAAATGGTTTGTTTCTATAACTAGGAATAGTCTTGGTATTGGTGATATGTGTTTACGAAAATGAAAACAGACATGCTTGGCAGCTATAGTTGTATGAACTTCCCTTTTTTTTAATTGGTTCTATTAAAGATTAAATTATTATTTTTTAAATCATTTTTGTGGTAGCTAGTACTACTGCATTTACTCTTTCCATTGTCTCTACTACTACTATTTCTTTGAATATATTATTGATGGAAAACATTTCTTCGTGGTTTACAGTTTTAATACAGCAAATCAAGAGATGAGACATATAAAATTAAAAAAAATAACCCTGTGAAATAAAAAATGCTGCCTCTGATAAAAAAAAAAAAAACAACAGACAAAAACAAAACCCCTCTGTGTCCTGAAAGCTAAAATCGATTTTGCACAGGCCAGGAGTGGTTCGTCATTATTTTGGAAGACGTGAAACCAGATCGTGACATTGTGTGCCTTGACTCCAACTCTCCAGTGGTCTGGGCACCCATGCTTTCCATGTGCACAGACGGACCTAGATAAATAGCACGGGATATATACAGAGCACAGAACCAAACAAACAGACAAGAAAACCCTCTATTGCACTGCGTTCCATGTGTGATTTGAGAGGAGAAGCGAGGAACGGAGAGAGAGAGAAGGGAGAAAGACATAGAGAAAATGAAAGAGAGGGACAAGGAGAGAGAGAGAGAGAGAGAGAGTAAGAGAGACAGAGAGAGAGAAAGGGCGTGAGAAAGAGAGAGAGAGAGGGGTATGGAAAGAAAGAAACAGATAAAGATTTACACAAGGGAGAGGTGCAAAGTGATATTGACTTCACTAATTATAGCTAGTTGAAGATAGAAATGCAAGATGTAGGCTACTGTCCTCTCCTCAAAGAAAACTTTTTCCTTAGATAAAGGTCAAACATGAGGGTATTTTTCTCACATTTTATTTTCCATAAGTCCATTCTCTTTCCTTTCATTGATGTGATATAGAAGGCAACAATATTAGTAGCGTTCACACGGTAGGCCTTAACTCCAAGTTAACTCCAAGTTATCCTTAAGAACATAGTCCTTAAGGATAACTTGGAGTTAACTTAGAGTTAAGGCCCGTGTGAACGATCTTGGTGTTTATGTTCTCGAGGACAACTTGGTGTTTATGTTCTCGACAGATCTTAGGGTTAAGACTCTTAACTCCAAGTTAACTCCAAGCGGTGGGTGGTCCCCGATCGCGCGTTTGACCGTGTGGACCCCTTGCATAGGTTAAACTTCCGGCCCCACTGGAGCGACGTAGGGGGAAATGAATTGCGCGCGCTACCTACAACTTGTACTTCCGGTCATCGAGCCGCTCGCTTGTCCTCGAGGACAAGCACCCCGTGTGAACGTAACTCGGGAACAAGCCGTCGGTGTTTAAATTCTTAAGGATACTGTTCTCGTGGACTAAAACCCCGATGGTCCCGTGTGAACATAACTATTATGTTACAATTACAAGCGCAGGCATTGATGACTTGAGTGGATTTTTTTAAGGATCAAGGAAACCTTGAAATGTTAAAATGTTTAAAATGTGGAATATAAAGCAAATAATCACCTCTTGATTTCAAGTGACAGGCAAACTATCATTTCCTCGGCAAGCTGGATGTACACACTATCTCTTCTCAGCTGTGCTTTGGAGGAGATAGCTATCCAGCTTGCCTGAGAAGTGATAGTTTGCCTATCATTTGAATCAACAGTGATCATTTCCTTAATATCGTGCCACCATAATAAAGATATTTGATATAGCACCAGTATCTTTGATTCAGGGTGCTCCAACATTCAACAAAAATAATCTTTATCTAAAGCTTTAAAGAATTTGATCAGCTGGTACAGGTGTAAAACAGTAAGCTTTCTGTTCTTCCAAAGCTAATCAATGTAAGGGAAAAAAAGAAAAGAGAGAATTAAACTTCTGTTTATCTGAATCTGAATTTGACCATCACCAATCCTATAAAACTTTCCTTATTAATAATTCAGGAAACATGATAACCAGAGCCCGCAGCTGGATTTCAAATGTTGATTATTTGTCAAAAGATATTTGACACTGATTGAGAACCAATTCTAAGAAATTTGCATGAAGAGAGGAAATTAAACGTAAAAAATGTCAAAACACTTTTGGGAACCGCAATTTAACAAGATGTATTTGGACAGAGCTAAATTTCATCCTTCGATTGTTATCGAGGTGTATATTTTATAGTTAGAATTCCAAGGGACCATAATGTGTTTTTTCTTAAATCTGAAAATCCCTCTTTTTTTGCATGTTCTAAGAATCTTGCAGTGGGATTTTCCCTCTGATAAGTGAAAAAGTTATAAACATTTTATTCTTGGAAGATATATGAGTAATAAGATCCACCAGATTAACGTAGAATCTATCGAATACCTTGAACAATGGTCATCTTTATAAGAATTTCATGGCACTTTTCAATGAAAACCCAAACTTCTTGCAGTTGAGATGTAATCTCTATTAGAATAAAATGTTATTGATTTGTAGAATATTGATCAATTTGATATTCATGCAAGCATATAAAATTATAAAATAATAAACTTAAGCAATATGACTATAAGATTATTTGACAAAATCTCAGTGCACATGGTAATATTTAAGCAAACACAAAAATACTGTAGAAAAAACATTGATGTGTGCATATCCATAATGCCAATCAGTTATACTATTTTTTAATTGTGCCTAAATTTTGTGGATTTTCTGAAAAGAGGTTTAGTATATCGTAAGAATTTGATCAGAAATCTGATCCCCTAAATCATTCAAATATTTATAGAAAATGGATAATACTTGAAACATTTAAAGCACTGCAAAAGCATATGCAATTTGTATATGTACAGTTCAAGAGTGAGAAAATCAAGAAACTACTATTAGAAAGAATGACAGCAATCGTTAAAAACAAAATATATGAGCCACATGTGACAAAAAAAACACAAAAACAACCAAACAAAGTATATCTATAGAATCATATTTGTATGATTGTAATATCTCTTAGGGCCATTCATCAAATCATTATCCAGCCTGGCTTTCCAAAGCCAAAGGGCAACCTTTCTCTCTTTCCTCCAAGCTCTGACTAACCATGTTTCCATGCGGCCCTATCAAGCTCCCTTCTTGCCCCGCCCTGCGCCACTAATACTTTTAATCTTCCATCTCTCTCCCCCTGATGACTTCTTCTTCGTCCACACACATACACGTTTCTCGTCTCTCACGCACTCAAGAGGAGGAGCGGTGGTATCCACATTAAGACGGCGTGACGTAGTTACTTGCGTCTTTTGTGAGTCGTTTGTCTGGTTTTGAGCTTTAGCTTTGCTGTTAGTTTCCAGGGCAAGATGACAGCAAGTGCTCCGTCCAAAAATAACTTAATCTGCTACGGTTTAGCAAGCGTACTTGATCAAAAAAGCAGTTTTACTCATCCTCCCTCTTCTCATTCTTTTTCCTTCAATGTATGCATGTATACTTTTTTGTATGAGTAGTTATATCTCCCATTTCTTTCTCTTTTGTCGAAATTATTATTTAGCATTTATTACAAGCTGAATGTAAAGATTTAGATATGTGTTTTTATCCAAATATTATTTGTGAGTGATATTTAAACTATTTGCCTAACCCACTGAAATCAATATGATATATAAACTGATAGTAATAACATAAAGTACCTGTTCTTAAAGGGGAATTATCCCGTCAGAGAAATTTGACTTCAGTGAATGGAGACAAACCCCAAAAACATATTGGTAAAAGTTTCAGAAAAATCAGGCAATGAATAAAAGAGATATGAATTTTTAGTTTTGTGATCACTTTAATGATATGGAGATCCTCCAATTGGCAATGCGACCATGATGTGTGATGAAATGCAGGGAGATCATTCCCATATCTATTGTACACATTTTACTAAAATCCTCTCTATTCTCATTTCTAGAATATAGATTTTTTTAATCATGCACACAAAATCTGTTCTATTATTAGAATGAAAATAAAGAGACATTTTGAATAGTTTTTGTGTGCACCATATGGGGAGTTCTCCCCGTATGACATCACAAATGGTGACTGCATTGCCAATTGGAGATTTCCTATGTCATCAGAGATCTCAACATTCAAATACTCCTAACTTTCTTATCGTTTATCTGATTTTTACCAAATCTTCACTTATTTTCTCATTTGATTTTTCTGCATTCACAGTAAATCAACTATCTATAAAGGGTCAATTCTCCTTTAATGTGTTGACTCCACATGAATATTGCACCCTAAACACAGCGTACAATCATTATTGAAAGTTCTCCCGCAAGTGCTCAACGTTAATTACCTTTAATTCTGTAATTTATGAGTTTTTAATGCTTTCCCAAGGGTACTTGTCTATAAAATGACCAGTAAACAATATTTGAACTCTGCGTGACTTAAAAATGAGGTATTTTTTTCCAATTATAAATGTAGACATAAATTATAGCACAAGTAAGTGCCAACAATTATCCCCTTATACATTTAGATGCTTACACACACCTAAAACTTAATTATAAGAAATAATTATTTGACAAAATCATTTCCCAAGCTGTATATACTCCAATTTACTGATGTTGATCCTCATCATTTTTCTGCAGACACCATATTGAAAACCATACACAGACATTATGCTGAAAATTTCCTCCTCGTCTCTGCATGTAAAATTGTTTAACATTAAAAAACAAAACATTGCTAATTTACCAGGACCATGACTTTTGACAAGACACATTATAGTAATATTCAGCACAATTGTAATAAGTGATTTGTGTTTTATAATTCAAAATTTGAAAGATATTTAACAACATTTGTGTCTGTAATTCCTTTGTCATGAATGGAAGCTGTTCATAAATTTATATAATACAGGCTCAAGGATTAAATTGATTGTTTTGACTAATGGTTTTGCAAACCCCAGAGGTAATTTAGATGCTTTTAAGCACTGATCTGCTGTTGTAGAAATGTGTATAGGGTGAGAGAAGGAAGAGAATGGAAAAGTGATGGATAGCAAAAGGAGAAGGAGAGAATGGATAAGAGGTAGCTAGGAAGTAGGACAGAACATTTAGATCTAGAGAGAGAGTGAAACAGAGGGAGAGAGAGAGAGAGAGAGAGAGAGAGAGATGATAAAAAGAAGAGAAAGGGAGAGAGAATGAGAGAAAAAGAGATAAAAGAATGGAAAAGAACACATGCTGGAAAAAGGTCTTTAGGAGGAGAAAGTGTAGGGAGAGGGGTAATAATTAAGGAAAGAGAGAATGAGATAGATATATCTAGTAAGATGGTGAATAAGTCAAGATGGGAAAGAATGATAGACAGAAAGGGAGATGTTTTTATACATGTGAGTGAGTGAGTGTGTATGTGTTTGTGTGTGTGTGTATGTGTGTGTGTGTGTGTATTAAGTTCAATGCCACGTAAGGGCTAATTCATGTTTGCCATTCCCTTAATTGTCGCCTGGGGTTACAGGAACAGATTCATTCAACAGAAAATTCAACCACTAAGTAGTGTTGTTTATACCTTTTATGAAAGCTTTTCTGAATCAAAATGGTTTTGTTTCAGAATACTTTCTTATGCCTGAAAATCACAAGTCTATTGATACCCATTTGCCCATGACATTCATGATTGTATATGTACAATGTTGTCCATGCCATTGCCTTTCTCAAAGAATGTATTTTCGCAAGCAGACGTACGTAGCATCTGAATTATTTTTGGAAGTGAACTAATAGAAACCAGACTAAGGTCTTGCAAATGAATGCAATGTTGTCTGAGGAAAGTTGTTACTGTAACAGAATCTTATCTAGAACACTGTACTTGAAAGGGAAACACATGTATGTGATAGTAGAATGAAATTGATATATACCAGCAATTAATATATAAATATTGTCTTCAGCCATAGAGGCCTACTTGTCGGCTGTTCCTTTCCTTTTATGTGGGTGAAAAAATCATATAATTTTGCAAAATATAGTTGCATGTAATAACATGTCTTGTATGGAAAAAACACGATTGACATTGACGTTGAAGTACCTAAAAATGCAATATATAGTTCAGTTCAATCTGGTCTATAAAGACAAATCTGTTGGGACTGGAGAAATTTGACTTACGAAAGAGTAAAAATATAAGAATATGTCATGAAAAGAAAAATGACTTGAAAAGACGTTCAACTTTGCGATTATTTAACTTAGGCAAAGTTTATTGTATTATGCAAAGCTCGTACTTCAACTGACTTTGATTTTTTCCCCTTAATCCACGACACATAGCACTACTTACCAGGTTCGACCTAGTGAAGTACTGTATTTTTTCTCTCTCTCTTCCAGTGTCTTTTGTCTTTTGTTATACAATATATTTTGTGTCTCTTCCTATTTTTCTCCATCTCTCTCCCCCTCTCTGTCCCCCTCTCCTCTCCCTCCTCCCCTGTCCCCTCCCTCCCTCTGCCCCTCTCTCTCTCTTCTCTCTCTCTCACTCCCTCTGTCTCCCCCTCTTTCTGTCTCTGTCTCTCTTTGTCTCTCTCTGTCTCTGTGTGTGTAATGTGTGTGTGTGTGTGTGTAGTGTTCTCTCTCTCTCTGTCTCTCTCACCCCCTCTCTGATCTCTTCTGTCTTGTGTGTGTGTTCTCTCTCTCTCTCTCTGCTCCACATCCAGGGCAGTCCTATGGCGGTGATGACTGACGTACGCTGCGCTCTGGTTCCCCCTTGTTCTACTAATACGTTGTCGTCACTCACTCTAAGCAGTGATAGTATTGAGTAGCCGAGGGAGGGAGTCTATCGGTAGAAGTGGCTGCTAGCTAGCCGTGCCGCTTCTCAGTTTGTCTTTCTCTGAGCAGATCATTACTCAGCGGTGGCAAGCGTCGGCAAACGTCAGTGGTTACAATCTCCCCCTTTAAATTTTTTTTTCAATTTGCAGTCGTCTGGGCCTTCCCATCAACTTGGCACATTCTTTTTCATTTAAGCTGACAATTTTTTGTGAAGATATTTGAAAAGCATCGGTTTTGATCCTCGTTGTGGATGTTAGTTGTTTTTACATAATTACTTTTATCTATGCCTTTCGGAGTTGTGAGGTCTACGTGATTGCTGTTCATCTTTGCAAAGAACGACACTTGGATCATATCATTGTAGCAAGAAGTGCATTGGTGCATGACATCTCATTGAATCTTCATTCAAAATTACTGGATTTTGTTGTATCATCTGTGCATATAGTCAAACCGGTGTACAGTCTTCAAGAAAGATGTCCAAAGCAGTGATTTGACAATGCCCAATCAGGAGATATGACGGTATAATACAACATCTTGAATCTTGGAGCCATCCTTTCAAGTGGAATCCACTCTCACGTGTGCAGCCTGATATATTTGTCCTATTGCCCAGCTATTGAATAGTTTATACCGGGGAAAGATCATGTGGTGTGTGATATAAAACAGTTGAGGATTAATCATTGAGTCAGTTGAAATTAAGCCAGTAAGTATGCTTTTGTGTTTATTGAAAAGATGTAGTTTTAATAAGAGAAATAGAATACCAGTCTGCTATAGAAAAAATGCATCTAATAAAATGTACTTTATTAATGACTTGGTTTAGTATTACTAACAACATTATTGTTAAATAATTATTAAACAAAATCATATTGTAGCTTAATATGATTTGGTCTAATAATTAATTCCCAAGCTGTATTGTTTTGCCTAAATTATGAAACCACAATGAATGATAAAGTTTTATTTCTTGCTTTCTCTATGCCTCTGTGTGATTTAACATGTTTGCATGTGTATGTGTAGTTGTGAAATGCATCTTTATACAGAAAACAAGGAAATACATGAAATACTTTTTTTCATAATACAAAACAAAGCTCTTTTTGCATGAATCTTTGCATATGGCAAGCAATTTTCATGCACAATTTAATTATGGGTATCCAGAATCGATTTCAAATTTGCTAAACCAGTATCTTTAAGGCACTCCTTGGAGGAAATTAAAGGTATGTTAGTATGGAGTACTGGTTGCGAATATTACTATTGCATAGATATGTACTTTGATAAACCAAAGACAAACATAGTAAAGGAAGTGTGTTATCTGAGCCTAATGGATATTGTTTATTATCATAGCAAAGCTGAATCCATCTTCTGGGGCTAGAAGGACATTATACCATGTTCCTTTATCATGGATTTAAGTCCCTATGGTTATTGAATGTCCATATATTTGCTTAGAGTTGTTTTAAAGAGGAAGTTGACTTCAGTATTGAAATGAATTTAACAAATTAAAGCAGAAAAATTAGTAAAACATTTTGATCAGGGAAAATTTGAATGAAAATCTGATAATGGATTAGAAGAATGCTTTCCTATCCTATTTTTATATGCTTGTTGCCTGTCCATTTACATTGATTGCATCTAGGTTCTTTTTAGTTATATTAATGTTCATCATAATGTAGTAATTATAAACTATATATCTGGAGTATCTATCAAAGCTAGAAAGAGAGAAATGGAGAGAGATAAAGTGCACCAAGAAATATATTTCCCCCCATATACAACAAACTGAAAAGAAACTTTGATTATATCTCCACTAGATATTGAAAATATGGCAGATGACAAAGGAAGGGGTCTGATACTTGAAATTCTCAGTTACAGATTAAGAGCAATGAAGATTAATGAGGCAGAGGTTTAAAGGGGAATCCAACCAAGGAGGTTTCTCCTACCTCCTTGATCCAACCCAAGGAGAGAATCAACCTTACAGGAAAGAAGAAAATGAGAGGAGCAATCTAAAAAAAAGTTTCATCAGAATCGGTTATAAAATAAGAGAGTTATGGAAGTTTGAAGAGTCTAGTTGTTCCTTCTATGGGGATCCTCAAATTGGCATCATCGGCTTCAAAATGGCCGATCTTATGGACAACTCTCCATTCGTTTTGTACACAAAGTTTAAGATTTTCTTTCGAAATATGTCAAGGGAAAATATATTTCACACAACATATGTTGAGCTCAGAAGGAGGTAAGATATATTTTGAAAGAAAATGGGGAAAATCTGAAAATTTGTGTACAAAATGAATGGAGAGTTGTCCATAAGATCGGCCATTTTGAAGCCGATGATGCCAATTAGAGGATCCCCATAGAAGGAACAACTAGACTTTTCAAACTTCCATAACTCTCTTATTTTATAACCGATTTTGATGAAACTTTTTTTAAATTGCTCCTCTCATTTTCCTCTTTCCTGTAAGGTTGATTCTCTCCTTGGGTTGGATTCCCCTTTAAAGATAAATCTAAGACAGGTTTACAGAGCTGAGATGAGCCCTGCTCTAGGGTATGGGTTAATCCAAGATGCTACCAAGATGAGGGGGTTAGAGAGATAGATATATAGATACAGAAAGAGAGAGAGTAAAGGAGTGGAAGAGATATAGGCAGAGGGCTGTGGGAGAAAGTATGTGTGTGAGAGAGAGAGAGAGAGAGAGGGGGGGGGGGAAACAGTGAAAAATTGTGAAAGAAACTGGAAAAGATTAAAAGGTAGATAGATGGATGGGAAGGTGAGTCATGAGAAAGAAACAGAGGACAAAGACAGCTAGGATCGAGAGGGAGGGAGAAAGGGTTAGACAATAAATTGGAGAAGGGAATAGATTAGGAGAAACAGCATAGAGTGGAAGGGAGAAAGAGAGATAGTGAGTGAGTAAGAGAAGAAGAAAAGTATGTGGTAGAGAGAGAGAGACTGTACGAAGGCAGTGGGGTCACCGAAAATTTTGAGCCTGAAAGTCACATACATGTATTTTATGCACATAGAAGAATAGTATAACTTTAACGTTTTAAGAGCAAAAAGACCGAGAGAGACAGTTATATGAATATAAGAGAGGAAATAAAGAAAATAAAGAAGATAAGAGACGGAAAAGACAACTTACAGAAAGAAAGTTAGGAAATAGGAGAGAGAGATGGAGAGACGAGAGTGCGTAGGGGGAAGATGGAACGTAATAGGTATGTAGATAACAAATGAGATAAGCCGACACAGTGGCAAATTGACAAGTATTGTACCTCCTCCATTGATTGCATTCTGTCATGACCAATTGAGCCTCTTATTAAAATGGAAATTGCACACCGTTTTCGGCGTCGTCATTGTGACAGACAAGATAAACCGTCAATCCTCGGTATGATTCTTCCCTCTTTAAATATATGTCAGCAGTGTTTTCTATTCCTATTAGTATTGCCTTTTCTTCTTTGCTTTCATACATCTCATGTACATGTATAATATTAGTCAATGTCTTCTTTGTCTTTTTACAGGTCAATGTTACAGATCAAATAAGAGCATTTAAAGGGGAAGTCTGTCTAGAATGAAATTTAATTCGTTTTAATAGAAGCAGAGAAATCAGGGACACATTTAACAATTGTGATGCCTGCTTTTGCATAATTATCCTCAAAATGTTTGGGGAGTTTTAAAAGAATAATACTGTGGTTACTGCATGTTTGAGCTGATGCTTCCCATATATGTTGTTGGTATTATAAGGGTTGATAGATTGAAAGTGGGTGTATAAATGATTGTTTCCCAGAATAAAGTTCTATGTGTCATCAGATTAATGTCAGATTTGCATAATTATCCTCAAAAGGTTTTCGGGACTTTAAAAGAGTAATACCTTAGTATCTGCATGTTTGAGCTGATTCTTCAGATCTATGTTGTTAGTATTCTAAGCCTAGGGTTCATAGATATTAAAAGTGGGTGTATATTAAAACATGAATGTTTTCCCAGAATAAAATGTGTCATCAGATTATATTCAGCGGAGCAAAGTTAACACCCACCATTTCACACCTACCACACATGTACAAAATCATTGTCTCAACCTCTCCCACCCAATGTCCTCAAAACGATTCCTTCTCTCTATCATCTTTATGATCTCCTTTCACATCTTCAACCCTTCTCCCTTCTCACACTTCTCCATCCTGTCTCTTCTCTCTATCACCATCAGACACAGTACTTGGAGCCATTAGTGAATTATGGTTGGTAATAAATCAATTTGTTATCATCGTCATGGTGACATTGTTTTCAGGCCACTATTGGTTAAAAGGGCTCCTGAATGGACTAGTAGTAGCGAGCAATTATAAAAGCCAGACACCTATAAATTGAACGAGTTAGGTGGAGCACGCTCTCCTAAAGACAGTCTTGTATTTTAAATGGAGTGAGTAATATGAGTTAATTGTTTTTGTGTTAAGTAATGGGTGCATACCTGGAAGATGTCCTTTAATCAATGACTCTATGTTGATACTACAACGTACCAGAGTCGAGTAGTAAAACAGGTAGGCCTTGTGACTGTAAGTTGACATTTTAAATTGTTGGGGTAAATTTTATTGCACATTTATTTGATCGCTTATTAAGTGTGTGTTTATTTACCCAGGTTTTGAAATAAAATAAGGATTCAAAGCTGAATATCAAATAGAATTAAACAATAGCAATAGTAGTATTGTAATGAAGAATAAACCTTGATGTCTATAAAACCTAAAGTTTGAGGATTACTTACTTGCTTTAATGATATTTCCTATAAGGGAAAATTTAATTCTTTGTGAAGGAAATACAATTGTGTGAGTCAACTGAAATAAACAAAAAGAAAACAAAAATAAAAAAGCCTCTTTGATCATTGACACAGCACAGAAAACCACTGAAGCAAAATTAAAACAAACAAATACACACAGCCAGTTTGTCATATAGAGAAATTGGTTTGGGAAATTGATCGAATAAATGACTCTGTATCATCATACGGTCTCAAATGGATGATTTTTTTTATTTGCTTATTTTGTAATTTATTCTATAGAAATTATCAACATAAACAGGCGACCTTGTTAATAGCAATTTTATATTGAGTGGTTTTCAAAATAATACCCCCAGAATTCTAATCCTTAATTTATAAGTTGTGGTTGATTACCAAAGCAGATACGCACCATGCTGTTTGATACTCTATTAAGTTATTTTCACTTCCTGACAAAATTAAGATATTCAAAATATCCCTTAATAATAGGTCAAATACATCCACAATACCAGTAAACCTCTGGAAAATTGACGAACGGGCCACATTTTACAATTTGACTCTCCATTGATGCATATCTAAAGATGATTAAAAATATGAATTATGGATAATTGCAAACCCTGTCATAGAGATAAAATACATATGTGTGTATGTATATGTAGGAGATTAATGTGCAAGGATATATTGGGAATAAGAGGTAGTTTTGTTCATAAGAATTGACCATACATTATCATTCTGGTTGGAA